>LR753567.1:50910-79614 GCA_902729485.2 Mus minutoides
GGCTGAGCAAGCCAGGGGAAGCAAGCCAGTAAAGAACATCCCTCCATGGCTTCTGCATCAGCTCCTGCTTGAGTTCCAGTCCTGACTTCCTTGGTGATGAACAGCAGTATGGAAGTGTAAGCCAAATAAACCCTTTCCTCCCCAACTTGCTTCTTGGTCATGATGTTTGTGCAGGAATAGAAACCCTGACTAAGACACTCTGCAAACTGGTTTGTGAGGCAACACAAGAATATATGAGAATATATATATATATATATGGCCTGGAAGACCAGAAGAGGGTCCCCTAGAGTCAAGGTTACAGGCAGTTGTGAGCTGCTGTGTATGTGCTGGGAATTTAACCCTAGTTTTCTAGTAGAGTGGTATCTTAACTTCTGAGTTGTCTTACCAGCGCCTAACCTGCCACCAGCATTGTAAGATGGATTTTGTATCTTCATCTGGCCAATGAGAAAACCAAGGCAGACAGTGGTCAGGTAGTAAACCTAGGACTCTAAGTGCAGTTCCTCGGTCTGACTGCTGAAAGCTCCAGGGGCTATATGCTGTTTGCCGGGCATAGTCTGATTCTTTGGTTTAGCACGAATATTATTGATGCTTCCTCGTATTTAGATGTTAAGTTATTTAGAAATCCTGACTGGCCGGGCATGGTGGCGCACGCCTTTAATCCTAGCACTCGGGAGGCAGAGGCAGGCGGATTTCTGAGTTTGAGGCCAGCCTGGTCTACGGAGTGAGTTCCAGGACAGCCAGGGCTATACAGAGAAACCCTGTCTCGAAAAAACCAAAAAAAAAAAAAAAAAAAAAACAGAAATCCTGACTGGTCTTTACTGGATTGCCTCCATCTATGTGGTAACATAGTCTAGATCCCTTAGCAACTTCTGCATAATGACTTCTGAGTTCTCCTCACACCCTGTTCTTTTCCTAACCTGCACACTAGGGTCCCTGACAAGTGGTGTGTGTGTGTGTGTGTGTGTGTGTGTGCCTTCCTGCTGCTCTGTGAGGCGGGACCTCTGTTTTTGGTGCTCTCTGTAGCTTCCAGGTGTCTTGTCTTGTGTAGGACACTGAATGGGTCATTTTGTTTCTGCCGATGGGACAGGTGGTTTAAATACTAGTAAGCTGATGTTTGGAAAAGCCACATAAGTGGGAACCCATCAGATGTGAATCACACGATACCAAATAGTTCCACAGTGTAAGCTCCAAGTCAGCTGTACATGTTACAAGGCAAAAGAAGTCTGTAGGTATAATTTAAGTCGGGTCTCTAAGACAGAAAGATTACCCAAGTAGACCCTATCCGTCAAAGGCTCCTTCAAAGGAAAAAGAGATGTGGGTGAGCCTGAGACATAGCAAGGGGAGCGAGGGACCTGACTTGTTTTCTGCCAGAAGACAGAGGAGAGGACCGTGAGTCAGGAGTGAGGGTGGCCTGTGGAAGGTAAGAAACAACAAAAGCCTAGGCCCCACCACCCAGTTCTCTAGACTCCACCCACCCAGTTCTCTAGACGCCCCCCCACCCAGTTTCCTAGGCCCCACCCAGTTCCCTAGGCCCCACCCAGGAAATGAGACCTCCAGCTTTAGCCCGGTAGTACACAGTCTGAGTTTCTGACCTTCTGAGCTTTAAGATTATAGAGCCTTGTGGATTTAAGCCGTGGCATCTGTGATGATATGTGACAGCAGGATGGTGACCCTTGAGGGAACCTCTGGGTCAAGAGAGATAAAGCACCACTCTGGAAGCGGGAGGCAGGGGAATTCTCCTGAGGAAGCAAAATCAAGATCACTCCACACTCACGAGTCAACCTCCAGACTGTTGCTCCAGACCAGGGGTTCTGGACCTGTGAGTCCCGACTCCTTTGGGGATTGTATATCAGATGTCCTGCCTATCAAGATATTTTTACATTACAGTTTGTAACAGAAGCAAAATTACAGTCATGAAGTAGCAATGGAATAATCTTATGGTTAGGGTCACCACAGCCTGAGGTATTAACAGGTTGCGGCGTTAGGAAGGTTGAGAACCACTGCACCAGACTGTTTCTACATTGACCTTTGTTTCTTCCCATCATGGGTATTTTTCTATTTGTTAGGGAAACTGTCCAAGATCCCTCCAGGAGGTTCTATAGTGTATATAACAAGTACAATACAAAATTCTGAAAGACTCCAAATTTCAAGGCACGTGTGCACACAAGGATCTCAGATAAGAGGTACAGGCTTGAACTTTGCAGAGCTGATTAGAACACAGGGCAGAGTGAGTTGCGGACCCTGGCCTTGGGAGGCAGAGCAGAAAGAGCTTTGGAGCTGATGTATTGGTACATAGGTTGCCATAGAAACATGTGGAGACTGGTGAGAACCCGGCAGAGGTGATTGGCAGCTGGAGGGGTGGAGTCAAAATGGGCTTCCCAGAGGAGACCCTGCAATTTCCTACTTATCCAATCCAGCCATGTGACCTTCCCTCAGTTTCCTCCTCTGTGATATGTGACTAAGGAAGCTGTCAGTCAGGTACACTTACCGTGAAGATTCAGCCAGCGGTTTCTTGTAAGGTGCACGGGACAGCGGCTGGCAGCCAGGAAGCTGAGCGTGTGCTAACCATGTTAATAAGATGAAACTGTTTGTAGTCTCACAAATGGATTTTTTTTTTTTTTTAAAGATTTATTTTATTTATTATATGTAAGTACACTGTAGCTGTCTTCACGCATTCCAGAAGAGGGCGCCAGATCTCATTACGGGTGGTTGTGAGCCACCATGTGGTTGCTGGGATTTGAACTTATCACCTTTGGAAGAGCAGTCGGGTGCTCTTACCCGCTGAGCCATCTCACCAGCCCCACAAATGGATTTTTAAGCCTCGTAGCCAGCCGGATGCTGAAGCTAAAGAAATCGCTGATGTATTTCGTCAATGTGCTCTCAGCCTCTCGTTCCCCACTTCTTTATACAAAACATTAATAATCCTCTTGAGCAGACCTGTCAGCAGTTTCTCACGACTTCAGTGCCTGCTTAATGGGCCGCAGATTTAGGGGTTTCGTCTCTCCCAAAGCTCTTAAGTGCTTTAAAGCATGGGACACTCCTTTCATTTGAAGAGCGAAGGCACCGAGGCACCATGTGGCTGCAGCTACCCAGGAATGTACTGGATTTAGGTTCTCTGCAGACATTCTCCCTGTGGAGGAGGGGTGAGAAATTGCCCACCAGAATGCCAGGCTGTGACGCCACCTGTCTGGTGAAAGTTGAATGGCTTCTCCATTCCCTGCCGCTGGACTCTGACTGCCTCAGTTTTTCTACACACTGATTTAGTTCATGGAGTGCCTTTCCCAAGGCTCCCAGACACGGAAGCTGTTCCCCAGGAGGTTGGGGTAAAAAACAGCATCAAGGCTTGTCTAGGTTACAGAGTGAGTTCAGGGCTAGCCTGGACAACGTAGGCCCTGTCTTTGAAGAAGAAAAGAAAGAAGGCTGTGGGTATATCTCAGTGTTAGGATACTGGCCCAGCATGTTCAGTCCTCAGTTCTGAAAAAAAAGAAAGAAAGAAAGAAAGAAAGAAAGTTAGTTAAGTACTATTTGTCCATTGCTATTTCTAAAACTGGGTTCCATTCAGGAAATACTCAAATATATCACTTCTAGAATTATGTCCTACAACTTTTTATAACTTACAAGCCTAATAATAGTCTTTCATTTTCCCCTCTTGGATACTCTAGCTGGTTCACGCTCATTTTGTTTCGGGAGAGCCTGAGCCCTAGGCCAGCTGCCCAGGAGCCAGAGGCTTTTCCTGACTGCCTATCCCCTAGCTGACTGACTCCTCAGAACAACTGTTGTTGTACAGTCCCTGCTGGGTTTCTTGGACACTTCTCCAGTAGTTTTAAGAGGCTTGGCTCCCAGCCTGTCCCTGTCAGCTTCGAAGTCCAGAGTGTGAATGGCACCCGGCATTAGGGCAGGTGTGATCCGTGCCTCTTCTCACTCCTCTGGGAGCCCCACCCACAGGCTTCCGGGGAAAACCGGTCAACCCTTCAAGAGCGCCCCATCTTCAGGGTCCTTGTTTCTTTGACCCACTTTTTGACCTCCATTGAACTTACGCTCCTTAGCAGTTCTCAGGCCAGGTGCATCATGGATGTTTCAAGAAATCCCATTTCCTTTCTGCTCATTTTGAACCTGTATAAGAAAACCCCATGAATTTGCTTTTTGTTTAACACCACTTCCAAGGTGTAACATAAATAGAAAACAAATGCAGAACGGATACCAAGGAATAAATAATCAGAAGAAATATCCATTAAAACAATGTATAACATAAAGACATTCACTAAGAATGTACTCCAGTATCAAACACCAAATTTCAACAATCTACGTGTGAGGGAAGAGTTCCGGTGATTAAAGTTTTAAGGTATAGAACAAAGGGAAAGGAAAAACATTGAATTACAACTTTAATTCTTCCCCTCATCCATTGCATTTACTACAGCAACCTTTATTCTGGTTTTGAGCCTTACTAGCTTGTTTTGACTAAAAATAACTTTTTTAAAAATTTGAGTCTGTCTGTGACTGTGTCTGTGTTTGTGCATGTGACTGAGTGTGTCTTTGTCTCTGTGACTGCGTCTGTCTATGTCTGTGCACGGGTCTATCTATGTCTGTGTACGTTCCTTAGATTACAGGTACCCACGGAGGCCAGAAGAGGGCTTGGTGGTTAAGTCGCAGGATACAGAACCCTGGAATTCTAACTCAGGATTCTTTGCAGGAGCAGCAAGCACTTCTAGCCACTGATGGATCTCTATAGCCCCCATTTATTTTCTTTTTATCCCAACTAATCTATTACTATATGTTAAATGACTTTTAATTTTTTGCTACTTTTAAATACCAAGGTTTGGAGGAGACGGTGGGTGGAGCTAAAGTAGAACAGCCCATGAGGCCTTGCGTTTATCCGGAAACCCAATGAGAACAAAGAGGAGCTGCTTTATACAGCCTCCTTGTGGTGCTGCCTTCCTCTGACGTCAGCTCCTCCCTTTTAGCCCCTCCCTCTTCCCATCCTACTCCAAAGATTAGGAATTTCCTAACAGCAGAGGGGAAAGGGAGAATGAAAAAGAGTTCTGGAATCACAGTTCACCCTCCAACGCTGAGCACCCATTGCTGCCCCGCTGGAGACTCCTGCAGCAGCGCCCCCACACCCCCATCCCCGCCCCCAATACTCGCCCCTGCTTCCTTAGGCTGTCAGCTCCAGAAGGCACTCATTTAAACCCACATACAAGTTACACACCAAAACACTGTCGGTGTTCCTCCGAAGGCAGATTGTCAAATGTGCGTGGTTGCATCCTGCTGGACACCACCCTTCAGCAGGTTGGGGTCAGGCCTGCATTTCTGACAGGTTTCCAACGATGGGGATTGATGGTTTAGGACTACGCTTTGTTAATGATGCGCCTAGACATCCTTGGGCTTTGTCCACTGTAAGTTCTCAGAATTTACTGTGTGTGTGTGTGTGTGTGTGTGTGTGTGTGTGAGACCCTGAGAGACTGTCTTAGTTAGGGTGTTTACTGCTGTGAACAGACACCATGACTAAGGCAAGTCTTATACAAAACAACATTTAATTGGGGCTGGCTTACAGGTTCAGAGTTTCAGCTCATTATCATCAAGGTGGGAGCATGGCAGTATCCAGGCAGGCATGGTGCAGGCAGAGCTGAGAGTTCTACATCTTCATCCAAAGGCTGCTAGTGGAAGACTAACTCCCAGGCAACTAGGGTGAGGGTCTTAAGCCCACACCCACAGTGACACACCTACTCCAACCAGGTCACACCTATTCCAACAAGGCCACACCTCTAAATGGTGCCACTCCCTGGTCCAAGAATATACAAACCATCACAGAGACCCTCGTCTGATTTAGTAGGTCTGAAGCTGCTTCTGTGGTTTTCTTAAAAGCCCTTGTGTGTTTACCCATGCTCCTTTGAGTGGCAGAGTTTGAAAGTTAAGTCTGACGCTGTCCCGGGTTTCGGCATGTCCTCGCTTTTGTGAAACTGCGTTAACCCCACACTGAGTCATGTCGCCAGCATTAAATGCAAAGTTGTAGGGGTTGTTCTGCCTGGTGCAAGAGCAGAGGCCTGGGTAGTCCCAACTTGACCTGAAGATTACGTAATATTTGGAGTGAATTAGTGCTTCCCAGTATAATTATTATAATTGCATTTTTCGGGGTTCTAAAATACACATTTTAGAAGTGTGGCAATTAAGCATAATATTTTCTCATAGAAATTCTAAATTTCTTATTTTATGCTAATAGGTTCCTTTTTTCTTTGTTCTTGGCTTCCGGGGAAATTATTGGAGATTTAGCCAACTGTTTATTTAACCAGTCTGCATTTTGTTTGTTTGTTTGTTTGTTTTCTAGAAGGATTGTTGTTTTATGAAAACAAACATTCCACAAAAGTTGATTTTGGAAATTATTGGAGATTTAGCCAACTGTTTATTTAACCGGTCTGCATTTTGTTTGTTTGTTTGTTTTCTAGAAGGATTGTTGTTTTATGAAAACAAACATTCCACAAAAGTTGATTTTCACTCCTCTTGTGGCAGATCGCTTACAACCTTGGGATTGGTTATATCGTCACTGGCTGACCAGGCCGCTGGCAAAGGCAAAAACAAATTCGTGCCTTATCGAGATTCGGTCCTCACTTGGCTTCTTAAGGTAATTTGTTAATCTAGGATTCATATTTATCTGACCTTGCCATTTCCAGTGTGATAGCTGTTAAAGAAGTGTGCAGGGGTAACCAGGCACACAGTACTGCCTAACCAGGCACACAGTACTGCCATCTTAATTCTAGTGATGCACAACAAAGATATTTTGTAGGGTGTGTCCACCCTGGATCCGCAGGTAAGATCGATTGCTAGAGTAAGCTTGAGTCCTGAGTTCCAGTCCCCAGCATCCATGTGAACAGCCGGATGTAGAGATGGTGGAGCTTGCCGAACGCCCAGCCTAGCTGAGACAGCTGGTTTCTAGTTCATCAAGACACACTATAGAGGAATTAAAAGTGACAGAAAAAGACATCCAATAGCTTTCTTTACCTCTTCATGTGCATACCTACACACACAAACACACACACACACACCTCCCTGCACACTCATTTACATGTGCCACACAACAGCAAACAGACACAAATTAACACTACTTCATATCATTTTATTCTGTCACAATGTCCTTTGGCAGGTACTATTTATTGCTATAAATATAGATAGACAGGCTACGTTTCATCTTTTATAAAATAATGTACAAAATGTTAACACATGTTCACTATGCGTTTTCTTCTCGAAGAACAAAGTCGAATGTGGATATTTCCTGCTTTTATCGTGTGCTGATAAACATGGTGTTCGATGAGGTGCTGCTATTTGACATTTTTTATAGGACAATTTAGGAGGGAACAGCCAGACCTCTATGATAGCGACCATCAGCCCAGCAGCAGACAACTACGAGGAGACACTGTCCACGCTAAGATATGCAGATCGAGCCAAGAGGATTGTGAACCACGCTGTGGTGAATGAGGATCCCAATGCCAAGGTCATCCGAGAGCTGCGAGAGGAAGTGGAGAAACTGAGAGAGCAGCTCTCGCAGGCTGAGGTAATATCTGTCTGCCATGCCTGTTCCTGACGTCCCTTCACTTGGGCGTCTGATGGGTAAGGGCGTGCTGGCTTGCAGCCCTGGGTCATAGCCACGTGATTCAGCATTTCAGTGTGTAGCATCTGCTGTGGGCTAAGAGGCATTGTAAAGAACAACTGTGACTGATACCAACTGCTGCCCTGGCAACCTGCAGACGGGAGGAAAAGGATGTCATTCCTGTCACTGCCTAATTGTTTGCTTCAGCCGGTCACATGGCCCTTGAACTTCCAAAGGGAAATCCTAAGAACAGTGTGGTGGGTTTTTTGTTTGGTTTTTGTTTTTAAATTAATGTTGTAGATTGTTTCCACCAGGCTTTCAGGGAAGCCAGGCATCCTTTCCCTTAGTCTTGGAGATTGGGTCTTGTTGACAGATAGAATCCTACGTGGCTACTGCCGCTACAGGATATTTATGGATGACACTATTGATTTCTGTTTTATTGACAAATAAATAAATCTGCTTAACTAACCTTTTCCCTACATTGAGATATTTCAGAGATAAACTTTAGCACCTTTTTTTCAGTCTTTAAATGAAACACCTATTAGTCTTTATTGATTTTTTCCCCTCTATATATTAGCTTGCTTTTTTTCCTGCCTCTTCTTTAAAGAGGATCAAGCAGCCATGTCCTCCTCTTCCCTTTACTTGATGAGCGAAGTCCAAGGCCCACACTGACGGTGTGTGAGTTCATTGCTTTCGAGAGACTGTTACTACTTGCCAAGGAAGGACATAAGGATGCTGAGATCTAGCTCATAACTATTTAGCATGCTTATAGCTACATGCAGAAGGTGCAGGGCCCCGTGTTCAACTTCCAGTACCACAGGCAAGGATGCCGTTATATATGTTCTGTCCATACTGCTGCAGAGATTGTGAAAGCTGACGTCTCTGGTTTGTTTTAAAGGCCATGAAGGCCCCCGAGCTGAAAGAGAAGCTCGAAGAGTCTGAGAAACTGATAAAGGAGCTAACGGTGACGTGGGAAGAGAAGCTGAGGAAAACAGAAGAGATCGCACAGGTGAGCTCCCGAGCTGGCTTCTTCCCACCTGCTGTCTCCTCGGGATGGACATCTGCCTCCTCCACAGCCCTCCACGCAGAGGTTCTCAACCTTCCCCGTGCTGGGACCCTCTAATACAGTACCTCACGCTGTGGTGACCCCCAGCCACAAAATCATTTTTGTTGCTACTTCATAACTGTAATTTTGCTACTGTTGTGAATCATGATCTAATATCTGATAGGCAGGATATCTGATTATACCACCCCTGTGAAAGGGTCCTTCGACACCCAAAGGTGGAGAACTGACGCACTTGCTTCCCATCTTTGAGCAGTCTGTGTATGGTCCCGTGTGATGTTCTGCTGGAATACTCCATTGAATAAGCAAGGCTAGGGGGATCTTTCCTCCTTTCTATCCACATTGTGATGGAGTGGGCTTTTGGTGGTGTTTTGTTTTGTTTGTTAGTTTGTTGGTTTGTTTACATCTCTTGGCATTGAAAGCTCTGACTGGCAGAAACTTTTGAAACACAGCACACCATAGGTTTTTCACCATGTGCTTCTCTGTGCTTATTGTAAAATGCTGTATGAGCAGTCACTGAAATGGTTTGCGGCAAGGGCAGTGGAGCCGGAGTGTGCCCTGGGTCATTCCACCGCTCCACATGGTGCATTTCACGGACACGGCTACTGCTGGCCTCCTCGTACAAGAGCGTGTGTTTTCATGAGAGGCCAGCTTCCTTTTGTTAGCTAACGTGTTCCCAGCCAGATCAGTACCTGCCACATTCTACACTCTATTGTATAAGTCTTACACAGACGGGTGGACTCAAGGCCTGTCATTACAGGGTCTCTCCCTGCTCCTCCAACCCCGTCTCCCACTGTTCTCCCCATTCGCTTGGAGTTGTTTGCCCCTGAAATCGTCCTCTGTGCACTGAGTCTTCTGGGCTTTCCAGGGGTCACGTCTCAAACAGCTGGTCTTGCCTCTTGCTGTGGACACTCATCCAGTGTTCCAAGAATTGTCTCACACACTCTCCGCCCATCCTGATGTCCCTCCCAGGAAGCCGTGCAGCCCTCTCCAGTCCTCCATGACACACTGATTCTCTCTTTTGTGTTCTGGTTAAACGGTCTTATCCTCTCTCCCAGACTTGCAGTTTCTACAAGCCGACACTGTGTGCTTCACCCGCGGTGCCCTGTGACACTGCTGTGCCCTGCACTGCGGCTCTTAGTAAACTCAGTTGAACCGGGTAGAATGTGTCATCTCTTTGGCGTTGTCCCCAGAAGCAGTGACTTACTCTTTCCATGGATACATCTTGTGAGTAGAGCAACAAAGTCTCTCTTCTTCTGTCTGTTTCCGTGCCCAGGAGAGACAGCGGCAGCTGGAGAGCATGGGGATCTCCCTGGAGACCTCTGGCATCAAGGTGGGGGATGACAAGTGCTACCTCGTCAACCTGAACGCAGACCCTGCCCTCAACGAGCTTCTGGTTTACTATTTAAAGGTGAGAAGGACTATGAGAACAGACCACAGTGCTCTTGCGTCATCCCAACTGAACCTGGATGCCCCGCCCCAGACCACAACAGTGCAGCCCCTTCCCACTGATCATTAGAAACAGCCTTTGTTTCACCGATGCCCTTGAGGACAGGTTCCAGAGGGGACAACTCAGGGTACACCCATAGAAGGACCCAAATGTAAGGTCACCCAGTCGGAGGTGTCTGGAGTCTAACCACAGTGATTCTGAGAGTCCTTGTAACTCTAGGAAGATATCAAGTCCCACACAAGCCTGAAGAGACCCTGGAACAAAGCTCCAAGTCTGTCTTAGCTCTGACCCCATTATCCGGAAAGGACGTTTGTTCTATGGTCACCCTTCAGAATAGCCTTTTAGTATTGGCACTGTGCCCTTGTGTGCACTGAGCATGCTGGAGATGGGGTGGGGGCATCTCCAAAGTGGTTTTCCAACATCCTACCTTTCTTTCTCTCTCTCACTCTCTCTCTTTCTCTCTCAGACAGGGTTTCTCTGTGTAACAAACTCCACCTGTCCTGGACTTGCTTTGTAGACCAGGCTGGCCTCAAACTCAGAGATCCACTTGCCTCTGCCTCCTGAGTGCTGGGATTAAAGGCTTATACCACTGTGCCCAGCCCTGTGTGCATTCTTTAAAAGTATCAAAGACTCCAGTGCACTTTTATGTGCCTAGGTTGTAGCCGTTTGTATGCATGGCATTAAAACTGGAGGAGGCGCTGTAAGGCAAACACACAGCTATCAGTTTACAGAGCTACATCATCACTGGTCCTGTGCCTGCAAAAGCCCTGCCATTCGTGCCTGATAAATTGAGAAAGCCCAGATAAATAACCTTTTGTTTGCCCTAAAATAGTGTTGACATCATGGTCTCCTAAAAGGTCAAGAGATGTCAGGGGCTCTTTGGCTATATTTATAGAACTACAAGACAACTTTATTAAGAAATGGGACTGCAAGCTGGGCATGGTAGCACACGCCTTTAATCCCAGCACTCGGGAAGCAGAGGCAGGCGAATTTCTAAGTTTGAGGACAGCCTGGTCTACAAAGTGAGTTCCAGGACAGCCAGGGCTATACAGAGAAACCCTGTCTCGAAAAAAAAAAAAAAAAAAGGGACTCCAGAGCCAGGTGTGGTAGAGCATGCCTGTAACCTCAGGATTTGGCAGGTGTAGGCCAGAAAGATTGGGAGTTCAGGCTCATCTTCCACTGTATATATAGCAAGTTCAAGGCCAACATGATTTCCCCTTTTCTTTCTTGCCTGCTCCTTAAGAGTTAAAAGAGTTTGCAGTCACAGCAAGTACTAACCCCAGCTAGTTAAGTTTTGCCCAGTCACCTTCAGTTCTTCTAGAGCTGACCTGGTAAATTGCCACTGGGGGGAGGTGGGGTGAAGTGGGGTGTCATTGGCTGTCCTCAGTGCCAGCCCCAATTGCCAGAGCCACATCTCATTGTCTCCCTCCTCAGTTTACCTGTGGTGGCAAAGCTGCAGGAAATAGCACGCTGGTACCCAGTTCAAATAGTAAATATTCAATCCAAAATGAGAATTCAGTGTCTGCTACTGCTAAATCTAATTTTCTTATGTTTTAAAATAATTCCTAATCACCATTGATACAGGAGCAGGTGTTGGTAGAGTTTAAACCTTTTAAAAAATTGTTTCAAGGTAAGCTTTAGGCTTAAAAAAATTACATTATTTGTCTATCTATCTATGGCAGACATGCACATGCCAGAGAGTGTGATTAGAGGTCAGAGAACGATTTTCGTCCACCATGTAGGTCTTGGGGGTTGAACTCAGGTCATTAGGCTTGGTGATGAATGCCGTTATCCGATGAGACATCTCACCAGCCTGCCCTTGGCTTTTGATACTCCCAACATCCCAACCTCCCAACCTCCTGTGCTATTCATTTCCCACTCCTGATTTATTCCGAGTGCTTGGAGCATTTCTGGCTGAGTCCCTTGTGAACTTGGTTTCCTGTCTTCAATTGTATGTTGTAGGATCACACCCGGGTGGGTGCAGATACCTCTCAGGACATCCAGCTCTTCGGAATAGGGATTCAACCCGAGCACTGTGAGATCGACATCGCAGCGGATGGAGACATCACTCTCACGCCCAAAGAAAATGCAAGGTAGGAGGCGCTGCGGAGGCTTCTGCGCCTCCCTCGTTTTCAGGACCCTGGCCCTTTCCCCTTGCTTATTGCAGTTATGTCAAAGTAAGAATACATTAGGTAGCTGGGCGTGGTGATGCACGCCTTTAATCCCAGCACTCGGGAGGCAGAGGCAGGCGGATTTCTGAGTTCGAGGCCAGCCTGGTCTACAAAGTGAGTTCTAGGATGGCCAGGGCTATACAGAGAAACCCTGTCTAAAAAAGAAAAGAAAAGAAAAGAAAAGAAAAGAAAAGAAAAGAAAAGAAAAGAAAAGAAAAGAAAAGACAAGACAAGACAAGACAAGACAAGACTAGGTATCCTTGAGGATTTACCTTCTGTTTATGAAGGGTGTATTAATTACCATTCTCGTTGCCTTAACCAAAACCAAACAAAATACAAAACCAAAATCCAAAGGAGGGGTATATTTTGGCACCTGATTTGAAAGAGTACAGTCCATATGGCTAGCAAGTCATGGTGGCAGGCACGGCTGGTGGGGTGGTGAAGGATCCTTCAGAGGATGAAGCAGCTGGCACTGTCACATCTGGAAGCCGACCTAACTAGACACTGGGTAGCTTTATCGCCCAAGGTCCGTCCCCCAGTGACTCACTTCCTCCAGTGAGGCTCTGACCCCCAAATGCCACAACCTTTGGATACAGCGTCACCCAGTGGGAAGCAAGTATTCTAGCACATGAGCTCGTGGAGGCTTTGCATATTGAAATCATAGCAGTATTGTAACTTTGAGGCATAATAGCGCTTGTTTTAGGGCAAAGCCTTAGTAACCAGGGTTAAACTGAAGGGTGTATGTTTTCATGAATGAATTTCCAAAGTTCAGGCTTCAGAGTCCTGTGAAGCCCAGGACTTTACTAGTGAGAGATTGTAGGAGAATGTGACTTAAAGATCATCTCCACCATGTTTTGTCATCAGGTTTCCATGAGCATCCTTTAGGGAAGTTACTTTTAACTAACTACCTTTCCACATCCGTACTTTGTTTCTAAATTGCCAGCAACCTTTTTTTTAATGAGCTGTTGAATATATGTATTTTAGGTTTGGGGGTGCCTTAAACTGTGTGTGTGTTTGTGTGTATCTGTGTGGGTGTCTGTGTCTGTCAGTGTGTGTATGTCTGTGTCAGTGTGTGTGTCTGCGTGTCAGTGTGTGTCTGTCTATGTCTATGTGTGTCTGTGTCTGTCAGTATATATGTGTCTGTGTCAGTGTGTATGTCTGTGTGTCAGTGTGTGTCTGTCTATGTCTATTTATGTATGTCTGTGTCTGTCTCTGTGTGTATCTGTGTGTGTGTCTATGTATCTTTGTGTGTGTGTGTGTGTCTGTGTCAGTGTGTCTGTATGTATGTCTGTGTCTACTTAGGTGTGTCGATATCTGTGTGTGTGTATGTGTGTCTGTGTCTATGTGTGTGTATCTATTTATGTCTGTGTGTGTTTGTGTGTGTGTGTGAGAGAGAGATATGGAGTGGAGATCAGAGGACAGCCACAGGCGTGGGACTCTTCACTTCTACCTTGTTTGAGGTGGAGTCTCCTGTTCAGCACTGCATAGGCAGGGCTGGCTGGCCTGGGAGCACTCAGGGCCTCTGTGTCTACAGTCCTTGTCTCCATGGGAATGATAAGACCACAGTTGGAGGCTACTCCTCCAGCTTAACCTGGGTTATAGGGATCTGAATTCAGGCCCTCACACTAGCTTTGCCTAAAGAGCCATCCCCCAGCCCCGGTTTGTAAGTGTCACGACATGCTTTTCTCTCTTCATTAGAAGCACACAGAGTTGGGGAATCCATCTCTGAGGGGACTTGGCAGGCCCTGGCTCACTGCTGAGACTGTTTCTGTTACTCTTTCAAATGTCTCCCAGAATGCATCCATTAGGAGACCAGTCCCTGTCACTTCTGTGAGTCTTGAGGCTACTGTCTTCTATCCACCTGGCACCTTCCTTTGTGTCCCTCCAGGTCCTGTGTCAACGGCACCCTTGTCTGCACTACTACCCAGCTGTGGCATGGCGACAGGATCTTATGGGGAAACAACCACTTTTTTAGGTAACAACTTCATGCTCTCTAGCGTTCTTCGTTTCCTTTTTTTTTTTTTCCTGTTGTGTATAAATCAAGCTGGTATCATCTAATGATGAAAACCTCCACAGAATTAACTTGCCTAAGAGGAAACGGCGGGACTGGCTGAAAGACTTTGAGAGAGAAACCGGTACCGCGGAGCACGATCTCGACGCTGCGAGCGAGGCTTCCTCAGAGCCAGACTACAACTATGAGTTTGCACAGATGGAGGTCATCATGAAAACGCTGAACAGCAGTGGTAAGACAGGGGCTCCGACCTATGTCACCCCTGGGGACCCCGGTGTAGAAGCAGAGCCGTCCCGAAGCTTAGACACAGCCAGTTCTTTATCTGCAGAGCCATCATCAGCAAGGAGTAGCATTAAGACTGCAGAGAGAACTCAGGTGGAACCAGGGAGTGTGCAGATGCCCCCCTTTGGGGGACTTCTTGTCACCAGACCAGTTATGATAGCATTTCCATGGTTGCAGAGTATGTACTGAATGGATTTGACAAGGATTTTTGGTTTTGTTTTTATAATTAAATTTTACATCATTGGTCTTGTCATTTCTGGAAGAGTGAAAAAGTTACAGAGAAAATACGGATGGAGGAATTTTAAATATAAAAGGTAGTGTTTACTATGAGCTCATTTGGGAATTATATACCTCCAGAGAGACTTACTTAACAGACAGGCTCAAGTACCTTTGGTGAAAATGATGCTTAAAGCGAACTGTTCTGCAGGCTGTTTACCTGCTTAGGACAATGCCTCCTTTCCTCCACTGGTTCCCCTGAGAGGTGCTTCCCTCTGAGGCACACACACATGCTCTGATGCAGTCAGATGAGCAGGTGGTCTTGGTGTCTTCAGCATTCCGTCTCCTGCTAGGTGGCTTCCCGATCATAAGCCTGTCAACCTGGTGGTCTTCCCCGTGGTGGTCCTACCTGAAGATTCTCTTCCCCCTCCTGTGGTTTCAGACGAAGCTGGTCCACCAACACTGGGAGAGAGGTTCTTAATGGCTGCCTTAGCATGTGGGAACCTGGCTGGCTTTCAGCGGGGCTGCTGGGGGATGGCGTGTGCTTTGAGCAAAGTCAGACAGGCAGGCAGGCAGTATTGGGATGAAACAAAGGTTTTCTGCCCGACAAAACTGCTTCTTGATCATGACCACCGAGGAATGCTCTTTTCCCCAAAATGACACCCCAAACGTATTCCAGCTCTGGTTCCTTCCCACTGTCCCTTCCCATACACATCCAGCCACACAGGAGAGGGTCTTTGGTGTTACTGCTGCTGTTACTAATGGCTTCATTCCTGCAGAGAACTCAGCAGTTGGGGGAGTGGCACTTTTAAATGTCACCTCCATTATCTCAGTAATCTCCTAGACCTCTGGAGTAAGTACTGACCTAATACGCAGCTCATTTGCATGTAGATGTAAAAGAGGATCAGGGAAAATGGCTCACCCAGCAAGCTTCCATGAAACCCACAGAAAAGCCAGGTGCACGTGGAGGCTCACTGTCATCCCACACAGGAGAGGTGGAAACAGGGTCCCTGGAACAAGCTGCCCAGCTGAAGCTCTTAGTGAGCTCTGTGTTCTAGGGAGAGTCCTGCATTATTATATAAAGTAAGGAACCATGCATGAAGATGCTCGATGTTAGCCTGAGGCCTCTACATCCATGTGTGCATCCTCACACAGCACTGGAGGAAGGAGGGGGAGAAGAGTAAGGGGGAAAATTAAGATGCCAGATTCCTGCTATTTGGCTGTGTCATCACAAGTCAGGCTTGTGTACTGGCCCATCTCAGAGGCAGATTACCTGGCTATTTTATTTTATTTTATTTTATTTTATAAGAGCAAGAGATACTTTATTCTAGAACCATTTTTGAATGACTATAACTTGGAGACACATATTTAGGTTATCTTAATTTTCTTATTTCAACATGGAAGAAGTTTCATGAAGTTTTATCATTTTACAAAGCAGAGGACATCATAAATCAAGACACGTTTAAAACACATCGGTGGGTGCATGAGAGAGGCAGGTGCAGCCAGAGTGGGGAAGCTTTTTCTATAGGCCCAAGATGCTAACTATGATTCGGGGTCGGTGGAAGCTAGTCGTCTGCTAAGTTAATGGTTCGAAATGGTTGTTACCTGTTAGTCACAGGATGTCAGCTCAGACACAGAGGTGGGCAAAGGTTGACTATTCCAGAGGGCTAGCACTAGCCTAAGACCTGCAACATGGCAGTCTCTCCACAGTACTGAAATTCTAATCAGCCAGGAGTCAGTCTCTGTAGACACGACTTCATTCTAAGAATTCTCATTCACAGAACCCGCTGCTGGTCGCACAGCACATTTTGTGCAATGGGGAGTGGGAGAGAGGTGCGCATGTATTATTTATTAAATATTATAATGTCCCTTGTGGGTAGAAACTTCATCCTAGGATCTGACATAGTTGAGGCTGAATAGCAGGCAGGACAGCAGTGTTTGGGGAGAGAGAAAAGGCCGTTAAGAAAGAAACTTGCGGATCATATCAAAAGTATCAGCTATATTAGAATCTTTTTTTTTTTAAGATTTATTTATTATTATATCTAAGTACACTGTAGCTGATGTAGATGCACCAGAAGAGGGCGTCAGATCTCATTACCGATGGTTGTGAGCCACCATGTGGTTGCTGGGATTTGAACTCAGGACCTTCGGAAGAGCAGTCGGTGCTCTTAACCACTGAGCCATCTCTTTTTAAAAGAGGCAAAGGAATCAAACTGATTGACAGAGAGAGAAATATTCTCAAAGAACTCCCAGGCTGGGGAGATAGCTTAGTCAGTACTTTCCTTCCCGTTAGAAAGACCTGAGTTTGGTCGCCAGCACTCACAAATTAAAGGAGGGGCAGCATGCACCTATAATCCTAGCACTGGAGAGGCAAAGACAGAAGGGTCCTATAGCTTGATGGACAGCCAGTCTAGACTAACTGGTGAGCCCCAGGCTGGTGAGAAACCTGGGTGTGTGTGTTGGGGGTGGGATGAGATGTCTAAGCAGGGTACTTGGTACTAAACCTGATGACCTGAATATGACCCCCCCAGATCATACATGGTAGAAGAAGAGGACCAACCCCTGCAAGTTGTCTCCTACCTCCATAGACATGCCACCGCATGCATGCACATGCACACAGGAAATAGATAAATGTTTCGAAACGTGGACGGCGCCTGGGGAACGACTCTCACAATTTACCTCCGGCCTTCACATGCACACATATCCTGCACGCATCCCACCTCGCAAACATGCATGCACACATGTATGTACACTCACTGAAAAAGATCAAAATAAAATTTAAAGAGAAATAAGAGAGACGATCAGAGGTAAAACAGAGCCTAGCCCCTGAGCGGGGCTGTGTCCAGTGAGCCCTAGGAGGGGACCTGGAAGTCCAGCCTGGGACACTCAAGCACAGGACTAAGTTACTGTCCTCTCTGTATCTGCATCTTGGTCTGTGCCTCCATTTGTGTTGTAACTTTGGCTACTGGTGCAGCTTTAAGCAGCCTGCCGTGCAGCCTCTTAGACAAGGAACCTGGGTTGAGATCCTGCTGAGCGGCCTCTGGGGTCACATGTGTTTATGCAGCACAGAAAGCAGGAGTGTGGATTAAATAAGTTCTTCAGGGCCTGAGCAGTGAAAGTCAGGGGCAGGTTTTGCTTAGCATGAACAAGGCCCAAGGTTCAATCCCCAGTGTGTCATTCGGGATCTTGTCACCAAACCCTGTAAAGCCATTTCTTAGTGACGAAAATTGATGCTGCTTTGAAGAAGAAAAAAAAAAAAAAAAGATTTTTTGAGTAATCTGGTTGGTTTTGAAGACCCTGTTCTTTGATGAATGGCCATAAGGAGCAACCTTCAGGATAAAAACATTGTATCAACCTGTTCATCAAGTTGTTATTCCCGTTGACTAGCCAGCTTCCAATCAGAGCTCAAAATCTGGTGTCGTCATTGGTTGCTATGCGACTTTGGCCTTCTATATGATTTTTCTGAGCACCAATTTCCGAGCAACATTAAAACGGAGATGCCATCGCCCATAGGGAAGGAGGTGGGGCGGGGGGAGGGACCTGAAGGGTTCTTCGAAGATCATGCATGCGGAGTCCATCCAGTCAGTGTTGGCATGGCAGCTGTCATTTTTTTTTTTTTTTTATTAAAACAACTCACAGCATCTTGCAATGACATGGAACTGCTCGGTTTTGCTTTGTTTTATTAACTTTGTTTTTTTAAGGCCAGTGTGTTCTCTTCTCTTACGTGCTAATATAGAAAGAGTACTGTTTATTCTTATTGTACAAACTGATGGGGTGTTTTGGAAGAGTCTCGTCAATAGCTGTGAGCAGATGACTAAGAAACTTCTGAAGTACTTCTCACATTTTTTTTCCCTCCTGGAAATTAAGCTGAGAACTGAATAGGACTGTAGCACGGGTTGTCAGGGCTCAGCCCACTGAAGAAGGTAACAGTGGGAAAGGTTTACAGTTAGCTGAAGTGTTACCCAAAGGCAAACCAGGAGGATTTCCCTGTGAGCCCTCAGGCCTGTCACAGGAAGCAGAGGTCCAGGCGAGATTCTGAGGCAGGACATGTTTCTTGCTGGAAGAGGCCCCAAAAGGCACCCGTGTAGACTCCCATCCCTATCAGCCACTTACAACCCCTTGCCTCTTCTCTTGGCTCACCAGATCCAGTTCAAAATGTGGTTCAGGTCCTGGAGAAACAGTACCTGGAAGAGAAGAGGACGGCCCTGGAGGAGCAGCGGCTCATGTACGAGCGCGAGCTGGAGCAGCTTCGCCAGCAGCTCTCTCCCGAGAGGCAGCCGCCCAGCAGCGCCTCAGAGCGTCTGGCCTACAGCAGCCAGACAGCCCAGCAGAAGGTGACCCAGTGGGCCGAGGAGAGGTAAGGATAGGAACAGACCCCAGGTCAGGAATGAGGGCTGCAGGGCTGGAGAGCCCCGTGAAGGGAGGAAACCTGGAAAAAGGAAGATTGGTGACTCGAATCTAGTTTGGCTCTTGGTGTTTTGTTTCAGAGATATTACCCATCCTAAGTCGTTCGCAGTAATGTCAGCTACCACAGACCACCCCTCCCCCAGCTCCCTAAACCTCTACCCTTTGGTAAAGTGCCAAAGTAGAGGGTTTAGATTGGTGGACCTTGAGACAGCAGAAGTGTGAGTGATTCTTCAACAACAATCTGAATATGCAGACAGAAAGTAGGGAGCTTTGCTCTTTCTTTCAGAAGGAGGTTTTCGTGCTTGAAGCCAGACCATCTCCCATACTAGATATGCCCACTGCCACTAAGAATACCCCTAATTCCAGGGTTATAGATGGGTGGCTTGGCAGAAACAGGAAGCTGGAGAGGAAAGGAAGGCGTGTTTGGAAGCCTGTGAGCAGGCTGTTTTGTTGAAGCTGGAAGTGACTTACAGAGGAGCTGAAAGGGTTCAGTCTAAGCATGACATTGAGCATGTACAAGATGACAAGCAGGGCCTGTCTGAAATGACCAGGGACACTTGGAAGACGGAAGGACTGTCTGTCATATGGGCCTCAGTAGTAAATAAATAAGGAGGGAGGGAGAGAGGTGAGAGGGAGGGAGGGAAGTAGGGAGGGAGGGAGGGGAAGGAAAGGAACAAAATACTCTGGCAGCTCTGGCTGGTCTGAAACTGGCTATGTAAACCAGGCTGGCCTTGAACTCACACAGATCTGCCTGCCTCTACTGCCAAACGTCCTAGGATTAAAGACTCGCACTACAATACCCAGTGCCTGGGTTTGTGTCTTTGTTTAACACCAGCTCACAACCCCTCAATTTCTTCCCCAACTGTAGTTCTCAATGAGTGACCTATCTGTGGACAGGAGAGAAAGCTTCCTAAAAGTAGTTCTCTAATTGTCAGTGGTATGGGTTACCGTTTCCTGGCAGCCCTGCACACTGAGGAAGGAAAGGAACTCTGGCTAACTTTGCCTGCGTGCGCTTTCTTTTCTTCAATGTTGCAGGGATGAACTCTTTAGGCAAAGCCTGGCCAGGCTTCGAGAGCAGCTGGTGAAAGCCAACACTTTGGTGAGGGAAGCCAACTTCCTAGCCGAGGAGATGAGCAAGCTCACTGACTACCAAGTGACTCTGCAGATCCCTGCGGCCAACCTCAGTGCCAACAGGAAGGTAGGCATGGCCCTGGGGAATGGGACCACATGATGGAGGCTGGGAAATGCTGCGGATCGGAATCTAGAGATCATCTCTGTGGGCAGGTCCTGAGGGGAACAGGGGTGGGGTGGGGTGGGGGAGGGGGCTCTGTAAGCCTTCAAGTTGGTATTTACCTGTGGGTAAGCATACTGGGTAAACGCCCTTAGAAAGGACAGAAGCAGAAGGCTAGGAGGTGGTGTGTACGCCTTTAACCCAGCTCTCAGAAGGGAGAGGCAGGCAGATCTCTGAGTTCAAGGCCAGCCTGAGCTACAGAGGGAGTTCCAGGACAGCCAGAGCTACACAGAGAAACCCTATCTTGAGGAGGAGGAGGAGGAGGAGGAGGAGGAGGAGGAGGAGGAGGAAGAGGAAGAGGAGGAGGAAGAGGAGGAGGAGGAAAGGATGGAAGCATAATTTGGTGGCAGAAGGACTTTCTGACTTAATCGCTTCCTTGAAAAGATTGAAACTAGGGACTCAGAAGATAGATAGCTTAGCTCACAAACTTGATGAACAGGGTTCAATTCCTGGCTCCCACGTAAGAATGGAATGAGACAACTCACAGAGTCGTCCTCAGACCTCCACAGGCTCACAGTGCCCACCCACATCCACCTATCCACAGTAATAATAAAGGTTTCAAAAGAGTGAAGTTAGGCATACATGTGTGTTTATGCATGTATATACATACATGTGTAAGTATTATGCCTGCTTTCCTTCATGCAAACACCCCTCTGTAGTGGGGTATATGGGTGTGTTTGGTTGTCCCACCTTTCTCTGAGTGGACTCTCTGAGAAGGAGAGACATCTTGGAAACCTGTATCACACACACAGAACTCCTTAGAGTCATCTGGAGGGCTCCGATCCTTACAACATAAAGAGTTTGCTGTAAGAGAGAAACCTGGAAGAAAATGAATTTTCATCTTTTTTTTTTTTTCCTGCCCAGACAGCAAGTTAAAAGGGAAGTTGTGTGTGGGGAGTGGAGAGAGAGGGCTCACTCAGGTAACCACTTACTGCTCTGCCAGAGGATCCAAGTTTGGTTCTTAGCACATACATGGTAGCTCACCATTATCTGGAACTCAAGTTGCAGGGGATCCAATATCCTCTCCTGGCTCTGAGGCACCAGGGATACATGTGCCCATACATGCATGCAGGCAAAACACACATGTACCATAAAATAAAGTCTTTTTAAAAATTTTAAGAAAGTTAGGGAGTATTTTATTGGTCTGTGGAGTTCTACTTCCACAGACATAGGCATGTGCGTACCTTCTTACTGTATATGAGAATTTGTTATAGTCCTTTTCTTCTTTAAGACGGATTGATTGATTGATTGACTGACTGATTGATAGATTGATTGATTGAGACAGGGTCTCATAATCCCCTGCTGCCCTCAAACTTACTATGTAGCTAAGGATGACCTTGAACTTCTGATCCTCCTGTCTTTACCTTCCAAATTTGGTCATTATGAGCATGCACTATCTCATCTGTTTTAGATGAAGCTGGGGCTGGAACCCAGGGCTTTGTGCTAGATAAGACACCTGAGATAAGCCAGTGTGCTAAATAAGTCAACTGAGCCACTCCCCAGCCCTGTGTAACAAAAACTTGAAGTACAGTTGTAATTGAATAATAGTCAGAATGTGATAAATCTGTGTAATGAATTCCTATGTTGCTATTGAAAAGCAAGATTATGAAGAATATCCAATGAAAGGAATTGTGAGGTAAATATACATAGATATATAGATACATAGATATATGTAGAAAAGAAAGACCAGGGCATTCCCTAGGTGGTAAAGTTTTACTGTCTTTTGTAAATTTACAATAGTATATACAGTCTTTAACTGTGAGGGGTCGTGTCGGAGTCATGTCCATCTGTCTTCCATCACAATACAGAGAGGCGCAATTGTCAGTGAGCCTGCCATCCAAGCCAGGAGGAAAGGGAAGAGCACCCAGGTCTGGACCATTGAGAAGCTGGAGAATAAACTAATTGATATGAGAGACCTTTACCAAGAATGGAAAGAAAATGTCCCTGAGGTAAGAGAAACAGAGCATGAAGGAGATTTGGCCGAATGAAGACCTCAGGTATAATGGTTTGGTCATTCACACTAGGGAGATAAAATGTGATCTTTAAGGGCCAATCAATCGCACGTGATTCAGTCTGATGGACGAGGAATCCAGGAAAGCCAGGCGGGTCTTAGTTTGTTTTGTGCTCATTGCGTCTCAAGGGAAAAGAGGAGGAAAGATGGTACCCAGAGCATGTGCAGTCGCTCCGCGCTATCAGTCTGTGTCCTGGAAAATTAGACCTGCGAAGCCAGTGTGCGCATCCCCTGTCTGTGCCCCTGACTGTGCTCAGGGCTGGGTAGATTTCTGGAGTCATCATAGCAAATGTAATGTTTAGTTTTGCTTTTAACATTTGATGTTAGTAATAAAAAGGAAATTTGGTGAAGGAATTAATGTAAGTCACAGGGCATGACATGAAGCAGGCTGCAGGTGTGGGGTGAGTGAAGCTGGGGCTCCTGCGTGAGCGTCCCCTAGCAAACAGGCCCCACTCGTGTGCTGGGTCTCTGTGGGCACAATTCTGATTGTACTTGTTTATTTTTACGAATGCTTCCTCTAAACGTTATTAGTGCTAATTTGAAATAACATGATTTAAGTTGATGCGTTGTTTCCCGACCTCTCACCCAATGTCCTATCCTTCTTCTCAGGCCAAGAGGCTCTATGGGAAGCGAGGTGACCCTTTTTATGAAGCTCAGGAGAATCACAACCTCATTGGTGTGGCTAATGTGTTTTTGGAATGTCTCTTCTGTGATGTGAAACTTCAATATGCAGTACCCATCATCAGCCAGCAGGGGGAGGTAAGGACATGCCAGCCCCTAACAAATGACAGGATAGGAAATTTTGAGAGAGATCAAGAAGGGGTGTGTGTGTGTGTGTGTGTGTGTGTGTGTGTGTGTTGATCTTCTTTTGTTTTATCCCTCTTAATAGATGGTCTTAATATAAATCAGGACTAAGCCATGGTCTTAAAAGATAACACATTTCATATTTGTGATTCAATTTTTTTTTCTATTTTAATTTTGGTAATAAATCTTGCTCTTTGCTCCATATTATTTTTTTTCTTTTAAAAACCACCTCCAATGCTATCCCCCGACACCAGTTCTTTCCTGGATCATAGATGTCCTTTTCAAGCCATTACTTAGATTCAGGAGTGGTGGTGTGTCCCTTTGACCCCAGCACTCAGGAGACAGGCAGGCAGATCTCTATGCCAGCCTGTTCTACCCAGAGAGTTCGAGGCCAGCCAGGGCTGCACAGAGAGAGAGCCTGTAAGCAAACAAATGAATGAGTAAAATAAAGTAAAACTGGGAAGATTATTCTGAAGTCCTAAGTAACAAAGAAAGCAGCTTAAATAACCTTTGCTAGTCTCCTTTAGACAGCCATATGTCAACAGTGTGGGTGTATTTGCCCTTTGTGGGCCTTGGACATGTTAGAAAACATTCATGTGGAAACTTTTAATTTTTCCTTAGGTCCATTTTCACTTTGACAACTTTATTATTTGATTATACTGTGGCTACAGAAAGACTCAAATAAAATGAAATTCACCCAGTATCCCTATGACCAACACTGTAATAAGATTGTCTATAGTCCCTTTGTACATTTAAACCAAACCAACCCTGCAAAGTTACCCGTTTTTCCCATTTCGTATTCTGGAGCAACCATTTTGTTATGTGAAAATGTCCTCTTCTGTTTATTTACAACCTAATTATAGTGGAAACATACCCTTACCTAACTGGGCATCCAGTTGCTTGGACTATCTTCTGTCATAGTTAGCACTAGATGGCTCTTAACTTGTTAAAGAAAATGTCCTAGGGGCGCCCAAGTGCATATGTCTATTTAAGCTTGTGGTATGTTCCAGCATACCACCCTCCAGAAAGAGTCCATTTCTCTTTGCATTCGTTGGCAGCATAGGGGATGATCACTTCTTGTACCCCCCTTCCTCCCCCGGCCCCATGATACAGTGTAAGATTTTCCCCAGAACCCACTGGCTATTTTCTGGTCTTCTGCAGTCTTAGACACCATCTTCTATGGGTAAAGGCGTGAAAGCTGTGTGTCTCAGATTCAGGCTTCTACCCAACTCGTCAACTGACGTCCTTCTCTTTAGTCTCAATCCTTAACTTCCTAGGTTGTTTTATGTAGCGTACAAACTTGAACTACAAAGTTATTCCTTGGGGTTCTTAGAATAAGATATGGTTTACAAAGGGAAGCTGGGAATAAACCTGGGTTCCCAGGGTGGGATATAAGTGTGTGTGTGTGTGTGTGTGTGTGTGTGTGTGTGTGTGTGTGTGTGTGTGTAGGAGCTGGGAACTTCTGCATAATTCTGCCCCAGTAACCACCAATGCTTCTCTCATACTAAAAATACAACTTAAGTGGCCAGCGGAGCCAGTGGCTGAGGCCCTTTTTAAGGGCCTCTTAATCTAGAGTCCCTGGCAAGCTCTGGGTATCTGAAATTATATCACAAATGTACTCAGGGGGGCCATAGATGGTTCAGCAGGGTAAAAGCACTTAGCCATGCAAGCCTAATGACCTGAGTTCCGTCTCCAGTTCTCAGAGTGGAAAGAGAGAAAGGCCTTCTAAATGTTTCCCTCTGACCGTCACACATATGCCGTGGCATGCTCACACCTGCACGCACACACGCACATAAGTATATAACTGTGTGTTCAGTCCTCAGACAAGCATCGTATGAAGCAGTGCACTGTGCTTCCTGCCCCTCGGTACTTCTACCTCTGTACATTGCTTGTCAGATATCACCAGCTGATTTCTCTCAGATCCTTGGCCCTGGTGCCAGTTGGTACGTGGAAGCCTGAGCATTAAGCATAACCCTTAGCCTGGGGTGGTGGCTTATCTCTGCAATCCTGGTATTCAGAAGCTGAGGCAGAAAGATTGTGCATTTTGAGCAGCCTGAGTTATCGCCAAAAGAAGGAAGGAATACTACCGTACTGGACCTGCTCCTGTGAAACACTGCCATGACCAGAAATATAAACTTCCTAATGACAAATGGAGATCAGTTATTTAGGGGTAGGAGGAATACCTCAGCAGTTAAGTGCAGCTTGCTGCTCTTAGTAAGGGCCAAAGTTCAAGTCCAAGCTCCCCAGTCAGATGGTTCACAGCTGCCTATGACTCCAGCTCCAGGGGCATCTGATAACCTGTGGCCTCTTTGGACACCAGCAGGCAAGTGCCCAGACCTACACACATACACATAATTAAACAATAAGTTGAACAAAAGAATCATTATGCAGAGTGGGGAGGCGTGCCTATCATTAAAGCACTCTGGAGGCTGAAGCAGGAGGATTCTACAGTGAGGTCAGCCTGGGCTATAGTAGGGAGACCCTGTCTCAACAAATCGAAACCTAGAAACAACAAACAAGCAAGCAAACAAACAAACAAACAAACAAACTGCTTTCCCATGCCTGTCTGGCTTTGTGCCTGCCATCCCTTCTGGAATAAGAACCTGTTACCATCCCACGAGCCCGTTTTCATGCAGCTCTATGCTAAACGCCATCCTCCCTCCTTGAGCCAGGGACCATGTCTGCCCAGTGTACTGTGGGAAGCACGGTGCTTGGCACAGTTTCTGCCCCCATCCATCCTGGGTGAATACTTGCTACACGCATGGGCATGCATTTATCCTATGCAAACCCAGCACCTACACCTTTCTGTTACGTCGACTGCTCCATCCTGTTACTGGCTCTCGTTTCTCGTTCTCTTTCTGCACTTAACCATGATTCACTAGCAAGAGAGCCCGCTCCCTGATGTCCTAGGAGGCTAGATCTCTAATGGTGTGAATAGATTACCCAAGCATGGTATCAAATAAATGCTTATGCAACTATGTAAACAAACGCGAAACTGTATGTTCCAGTAGAATATGATAGCTCCTTGCCCAAGCTGAGGAAAATGGATACACCTAAGGAGAGTTCTAGAAAGCAAATTGGGAGGGGACAGATTTGGTTCAGAGTAAGAAAGGAGGGTTACAAGGGCAAGCATGGGCTTGCCAGGCTCTGGGTGGGTGGGTTTGGGGTCTCCCTCCGGGAGGTGGCTTAGAAGGGACCGTTTCACACAGCTAGAGATGGACAGCCAGAACTGTAGAGTGAATTTCTGTCTCTGGCTAGCGATATCCAGGATATACCTTTGAACTCTGAAATGTTCCTGTTCCTTGACCCAGGTTGCCGGGCGCCTCCATGTGGAGGTGACACGCATTACAGGAACCGTCCCAGAGCGCGTGGCGGAGGATGACTCTTCAGAGAACTCGAGTGAGAGCGGGAGCCTTGAAGTGGTCGACAGCAGCGGGGAAGTCATTCACCGCGTCAAAAAGCTGACATGCAGGGTGAGAGAGCAGTGATAGGGGCCCACGTAGACCCTGGCAATGCCGGGTGAGAGAGCGGTGATCCGGGTCCACGTAGACCCTGGCAATGCCGGGTGAGAGGGCAGTCATCGGGGCTCACATAAGCTGGGTTAGGGAGCGGTAATCCAGGCTCACGTAGACCCTGGCAACCGGGTGAGAGGGCGGTGATCAGGATTTAGGTAGCCAAGTGAGACAGCAGTGATCTGGGTTCATGTAGACCCTGGCAATAAGGTGTGAGAGGTCGGTGATGGGGCTCCCATAGACCCTGGCAATGCGGGGTAAGAGAGCGGTGATCGAGGCTCAGGTAGCCGGGTGAGACGGCAGGGATCCGGGCTCACGTAGACTTAGCAGTGCTTGGTGAGAGGGACTCTCGTAGACCTTGGGAATGCTGGGTGAGAGGGCGGTGATGGGGTGAGAGGGGGTGAGAGGGCAATGGTCTGAGTTCCAGTAGACCCCGGCGGGTGGGGAGCGCGGTGATCCGGACTCATGTAGAGACAATGGCAAAGCCAAGCTATATCCACAAAGTTAAATAAGGTTTCATTTAGCACCATGCAAGTTTAACTGTCTGACAGGAGATGTGGCTGTGAGCAGCACTTTCTCCAGAATTCTCTCGTGACAATTGTTTGAAATCCCCCCCAAAGGTGTACCCTCTGCATTTTGTATCTAGACAAAAGTGATTTCATGATGCCTTCCACATACCCAAATCCCCTCAAATCCCTTATGCCCTGTGATTTCGTATATTCTATACACATCCTTCTACATACTTCAAATAATCCTCAACAGAATAGCAGGGAATGTGGGACAAACGTGGTGTATTTGTTACATCACAGCATCAAGTAGCTTTGTTTTTAAGAGTTTATGTAGTCCTGGCTATTCTGAGGTTCACTATGTAGACCATGCTTGCCTCCAATTCAACAGAGATCTGCCTACTTCTGCCTCCTGAATACTCACCAGCACACCCAGCATCAGTTGGTTCTAATTTTCTAATTTTCTATCTGACACAGCCTAGAGTCACCTGATAGAGGAATTACATTGGTCAAATTGTCTAGTGGGCCTGTCTGTGGGAGATTATCTTAATTGTTAATTCCTATAAGAGAACCCAGCCCACTGTGGGAGGCACCATTCCCTTGGCAGGTGGTTCTGAGCTGTACGAGAAAGCTAGCTAAGCATGAGCCAGCCAGCCAGCAACATTCCTCCATGGTTTCTCCAGGTTCCTGCCTGGACTTCCCTCCGTGATAGTCTGCGTCCGATCAGCTGAAATTAATTCTTTCTTCCCCTAAGTTGCTTCTGGTTATGGTTTTGTACCACATCAACAGAAAGCAAACCATAGGTTGCTTAAAGAATGACAAGAAAGTCCACATGCTGTCAGGAGAATGTAGTTGTTTTGGGTGATTCTGGTCTGTTGGTTAAACCACAGATGTCAAATCTGTAAATACAGAAGGCTGTGTATGTGGCTGCATGGGAAATTTATTAGTGAGTAGTTGTGGTTTTTTTTTTTCTAATAAAAGTCAAATCTGTATCAGAAACTAAGTCATGAGTAAATTAGACAGGAATGTGTTTGAGGTTCCTTTTTTTTCTCACTAGGTTTGTATTCTGTCATTAGAAAACTGTGGTACAGGTTTTGTTTTAGATGGAACACTCAGGATGGTGGGGTGACTCATCAGGAAAAGAGGCTGCCTAGCCCAAAAACCCGAGTCTAGTCTCCAGAACCCACATGGGAAAGGAAGGAATCAACTCTTGTAGGTCTCCCCACACATGGCACATGTGTGCCCATACCAAGGCGCATGCCTATTTGCCTTAGTCAGGGTTTCTATTCCTGCACAAACATCATGACCAAGAAGCAAGTTGGGGAGGAAAGGGTTTATTCGGCTTACACTTCCATATTGCTGTTCATCACCAAGGAAGTCAGGACTGGAACTCAAACAGGT
>LR753567.1:79714-232188 GCA_902729485.2 Mus minutoides
CTCCTGGCTTGCTCAGCCTGCTCTCTTATAGAACCCAAGACTGCCAGCCCAGAGATGGCACCACCCACTAGGGGCTCTTGATCACTAATTGAGAAAATGCCTCACAGCTAGATCTCATGGAGGCATTTCCCCAACTGAAGCTCCTTTCTCTGTGATAACTCCAGCTGTGTCAAGTTGACACAAACCTAGCCAGTACACCTATGTACTCACAAATACAATAAGGAAATAGAATTTTTCTTACAATTTGAAGATGGGTCCATCCACTGGACATGATGGTACATGCTTAAGTCTCAGCATTCAAGAGACAGAACTGGGCAGATATCTGTGAGCTAAGTCCTCCATGGTTTATAGTTTTAAAAAAGGCTGGGCTGGGAGTACAGCTCAGTCTGTGTGAGGCTCTAAGTTCTCTGCAAAATAGATGGATGGATAGATAGATGATAGATATGATAGATAGATGATAGGTAGATAGACAGATAGAAGATAGATAAATAGATAGATAGATAGATAGATAATAGATAAGTAGACAGAAGATAGATGATAGGTAGATAATAGACAATAATAGATGATAAATAGAAGATAGGTAGATGATAGATGATTGATAGACAATTGATAGATGATAGATAGGTAGACAGAAGATAGATAGATAGATAGATAGATAGATAGATAGATAGATGATAGGTAAACATAGATGATTGACAGACAACAGGTAGATGATATAGAGAGAAGATAGGTAGATGATAGATAGATAGATAGATAGATAGATAGATAGATAGATGGATGATAGATTGATAGATAGGTAGGTAGATAGATCGATCACAATGAATGGTCTCAAATATTTCCAAATGATGGCTCAATTATGTAGCCCTGGCTGTCCTGGTATTGATCCCCTGAATAGATCCCCTCTTAGAGATGATTGAACTATGGACAGATATATATTTTCGTGTTTCTTTTTAAAGAGGCATAATTTATTATTTTTTTAATCTCTTCAGGTGATAATTAAAGAGGCAACTGGGCTACCCATAAGCCTCTCAAATTTCGTCTTCTGCCAGTACACGTTCTGGGACCAGTGTGAGTCTACCGTGGCCGCTCCAGTGGTAGACCCGGATGTACCCTCCCCGCAGTCCAAGGATGCCCAGTACACGGTCACCTTCTCTCACTGTAAGGTACGGAGGCAATTACAAAGTGAGGTACCAAGCCAGGGGTGACACTCTACGGTGATGTGTGAGCTCAGGCCCCTCACTCAGTCCCCAGCACCAGAAATACCTACCACAGAGCTGCCATCAACTCCATGACGGGGTAATGGAATTGGGCACGGCCTTTTAAAAATCTGCTTTTTATTTATAAATAAAGAATAAAATGTTTGTGTAGTTTTTGCAGTGAAGTCCACAGCATTGTATGTAATTCTGGGGTTTGAACAGGACACCTTCCAAGTGTGTAGAGTGTGTGGAGCTTGTTTTTTTTTTTTCTTGGTTGTTTTCAAGGACTAAAACTTCCTCATAAATATAAAAAAATAAGAGAGTTTTTATTATTACCCGGCAGCTTCGGCATTTTAGTCCTTTTCTCACTCAGCTCCCTTTCTTTGCTCCTCCTGCTCACACGGAAGCCCTTCTTCCCAGCGGGTCCCCTCAGCTTCCACACCATCTCTTGCTGGGTCTGTCAGCCACTGAGTCCAGAGGTTCCTGCCTGAGCATGGGTGGAAGGTTATAGGCTGACACATGGGTAACCTCCTGTTGCCTACACCGCTGAAGGAAATAACACCCTTTCTCCCCAGATTTGTTAAATCACTACAGAGTCCTGCTCCGTAGCTCAAGTAGGCCTAGGACTCCATTTGTACCCTGGCTGACCCTCCAGCTCTGTCTTCCTACCATGGCTTCCCGAGTGCTGGGGTTACAGGCAGGAGCCACCAGGCCTGGCTAAGATCTACTTCTAACTTGTAAGGTCTCTCTATGTGTGGTGGCACAAGGAGCTGAGGCAGCCAGATCACCTCAGAGGCAGGAGAGCCTATTACAAATAGAAAAGTTTGCCTTGTAAGTTTTTTGGGTTTTGTTTTTGCTTTTTTTCTTCTTTTAAATATAATATATCTTATTGGGCTTTGTAAAGCTCAACAGTTCTACATTACAAATTGAAATGATTTGGGAGCATATAAAAGGAAATCGGAAAAAAATCCCATCTTCTAGTCTTATTCTGCACAGGCATAACCACCAATGATATTTCTCCTTTTAGTATATTATCTTTGGTTTCATTGTATTTTATATTCTCTGGGATGGAGTCTGCTTTACTGCCATGCCAGCCATGAGTTCCTGGGCCTGCCCTATCCTCCTGAGTAGCTGAGACATCACTTGCATGTCCCTGGGCCCTGCCATGTATTTTAATAAGCTATTTCCTGAGTTCCTGCCTCACCTTTCTGGCTTCTGCTGGGCAGTGTCACCTAATGAGTTCTTAAAAACAGACTCTGCCCTCTGGTGAGCCTCCTCCCGGATGGCCTGTCCACACTGCCTCTCTGAACATTGTGTCTGCTCTTTCTGGCTCCACCTTAGAAAACAAATTCCTGTTACCACCTCTAAAATGTCCTACATACAAGACTCTCGGGTCTTTCATTTTTCTTAAATAAGGTTTGCTTACTTACTCACTTGGTGTATATGAGTGTTTGAGAGTCTGTACGCGTGCCATACCCATGGCCAGTGCTCCCAGAGGCTAGAAGAGGGCGTCAGCCTCTAGAGCCAGTGTGACAGCTTTGAGCACCATGTGGGTGCTAGAAACCAGGGTCCTCAGGAAGAAGAACAACTGCTTTAAACCATCGAGCCATCCTCCCTCACCCCGAGCCATCCATCCTCCCTCACCCCGAGCCATCCGTCCTCCCTCCCTCGAGCCTACATGTCTTGACCTGTATTTGCCAAACCACATTCTCAAAAATCTTTAGTTAGAATGTTTACCTGCAATATTTATTTCTTAATACTGAAATTAGAAAACAAAGTTACAGGCCTTATTATGGCATTTTCTTTTTCTTTTTTTTCCCTAAGATTTATTTTATTTATATTAGTACACTGTAGCTGTCTTGAGACACACCAGAAGAGGGCATTGGATCCCATGACAGATGGTTGTGAGCCATCATGTGGCTGCTGGGATTTGAACTCAGGACCTTTGGAAGAGCAGTCAGTGTGCTTACCCCCTGAGCCATCTCATATTATGGCATTTTCATATGCCTGAGTCCGTTTACCTTGTTCTGATTCAACCCCCTCTCCTTTGCCTATACCCTTCCCACACACACACTGGTTCTTTTCTCCTCCTAAGTAGTATCCTCACCACACACCACACACACACACACACACACACACACACACACACACACACACACACTTCTGTTGTTGTTTTCCTAATAGTCTTTTAACTTGTCCCCATTCCTTCTTTTTATCCATAGGGCCGTTTACATCAGTAAGACAAAGGCTAGATTTTAATTGTGTGCTGTTTAACAACTGTTTAAATACATAGGGATATCAAAACCCCTGGGTTAGCATGTGATTTTAGAGACTGTTGGGTTTTTGGTTTTTTAAAGATTTATTTATTTTATGTATATGAGTGCATTGTTGCTATCTTCAGACGCACCGGAAGAGGGCATTGGATCCCATGACAGATGGTTGTGAGCCACCATGTGGTTGCTGGGAATTGAACTCAGAACTTCTGGAAAAGCAGTCAGTGCTCTTAACCACTGAGCCATCTCTCCAGCCCTGGATTTTTGTTTTGTTTGTTTGTTGGGTTTTTTGTTGTTGTTGTTGTTTTGTTTTTTGTTTTGTTTTTTTTACTTCTAAAGTATGTAGCTTGGACTAATTGACCATCACGTTTCTTTTCCTTCTAAAATTCTGGGTCTGTCTCCAGATGAAATAAGAAAGTAGGCAGTATAAAGTTCAGTCAACTTAATAACTATTTCTGGAACTGAGTCAGGCAGAACACTGCACCTGAGACTCTGCTGGGGCGCCCCAGGAGGCTCATGGGAAGGAAAGTGGCTTGGCTTTGAGCCTAAGGAATGTTCCGGATGACCTGCCACAGTTCTCAGGGAACTCTGCAAATCTGCAGGATTGTAGGTTGGTTTTGTAGAGTGAGAAATTGCAGTGAGACCCTCAGGGGCAAGAGCCTACACCGTGGAGGAATCAGAGAGTTGGAGTCCCTTCCTCAGTAAGTCTCAAAGTGCAGCAAGGGTCACCCGGAGGTCAGAGTGGCTCATGGGAACTGACCGTGAGCCAACGAAAGAGAACATAAATCCTAGCTTTGCACCGAAAGCCAGAAGTTGGAATTCAGACAAGTTGCTTTCTTCATTAGACCCAAGTCACCTCCTAGGTCCCTCCCAGATCTAACACCTCGTGGCCCTTCATGCTTTTCTACAAAGACAGAAGAGATAGGGTTTACGTTTGAGAGCAGGTAAGTGGGTACCACTATGTCTGACTCTCAGTGTGCTCTCCTGCCTTCTGCTTGTCCCAGGACTACGTAGTGACTGTCACAGAAGAGTTCCTGGAGTTCATTTCTGATGGTGCGCTGGCGATTGAAGTGTGGGGCCACAGGTGTGCTGGGAACGGAAGCCCCATCTGGGAGGTGGACTCACTCCATGCGAAGACAAGGACATTGCATGACAGGTATGTTCTTGCTGTGAGCATGAGATCTGGGAGTCAGGACCAGCTCCTGACCATAAGTGAGATGGCATGCAAGTTGCTCATCCTTTGAGGCCATTTCCTCCTTTTTAAATTAGAATTCAAGGAGGAGCAGGCAGGCATCAAAAAGCACTGTGCAGAGTGAGTTGTGGCAACAGGAAACTGAGATAAATGTTGTTTATGTGGGGAAAGTCCTTTATTTCACTTTACATCATACACAAAAATGGCTATGAGACAATCATATATTGATTTTTGTTTTATTTTTGTTTTGTTTTGTTTTTCGAGACAGGGTTTCTCTGTGTAGCCCTGGATGTCCTGGAACTCACTTTGTAGACCAGGCTGGCCTCGAACTCAGAAATCCACCTGCCTCTGCCTCCCGAGTGCTGGGATTAAAGCGTGCGCCACCATGCTCGGCATTGATTTTTAAAGTTCTTATTACATTATTTATTTATGTGTGAGTATGTGTGTGTCTGTGTGTGTGTCTGTGTGTGTCTGAGTGTGTGTGTGTGTGTGTGTGTGTGTCTTTGCATACCAGTGTATATCTGTGTATTTACAGGTAGAAGTCAGAGGATACCTTGCAGGAGTCTGTTACCAACTCATACCATGTGGTTCCCAGGACTTAAATTCAGGTTATCTGGTTTGAAGACACGCCCCTACTGGGCTATCTTGTTGACCCAAATCACAAATTTAAATGCAAAGCAAAAAGCTATAAAACTGGCAGAAGAAAATAGGGTATCTTTTATACACACACTCATACACACACAGCACACACACACACACACACACATATGTGTGTGTGTGTGTGTGTGTGTGTGTGTGTGTGTGTGTGTGTGTATATATATATATATATATATATATATATATATAGTTGGTTTTTAGTTGGTTGGTGGTTTTGGGGTTATTTTTTTTTTTGTATTTTTGTATTTTTGTTTTTGTTTTTGAGACTTGATTTGGCTATCGTTTGAGCTGGCCTCATTCATGGCAGTCTCCTCCCTCAACCTCCCAAGTTTAAAGTTACAGGTATGAACCAACATGCCCTGAGTTTTTGTCATCCTGGTCGTTTTAAGCAAGTGCTCAAAACTTGACCCATTTGGCCTCAGACTTGGAATCCTCCTGCCTCAGCTAGTGCTGGGATTACTGGCATGCACCGTGCTTCCTGCATAAGGGAGAGATGTTTACAGCTTTGAGATCATCTCGGGTTCTCAGGCCACAATAGCCAGAGTTAAGGAAAACTTCCATGTTGGACTTAGTCTACATTAAATGCACAGTATAAAAATAAACAAGCAACCACAAGAGAAAATTCCTAATGTCTTTACTCTTTTTATAGCATTTCTAGAGACTGAGCATAGGTCTTTCCCCATGCAAGGCAAGTGCTCGCCCATCAATCCCCGGCTCCAGCCCTAAAATCAGCGGTTTCATATAAAGTTGATCATTGACCTGTTCTGTGACCCAGCAATGCACACCTAGGTGCTTACTGGAGAGAGATGAAGATTTAAGTCCACAAGTAGTGTTCATGGCAACTTTACCAGTATACCCAGTGCCCCAGGAAGCCCAGGTATCTTTCAGCAGATGAGTAAGAAAATTACTGGATTATTCATCCAAGAGCACATTTGTCAAATTTTAAAAATAAAAGAGTTGGTCCAGTGGTGGTGGTGATATGGTGCATGACTTTAATCCCAGCACTCTGGATGCAAAGACAGTGGATCTCTGTGAGTTCAAGGCCAGCCTGGTCTGTAGAATGAGTTCTAGGACTGCCAGGGCTACACAGAGAAACCCTGTCTAAACAGACAGATGTGGGGGGGTCTAAATAGTGGCTTATGCCTTTATGAGTCACAGCACTCAGGAGACAGGCAACAGATACCTGTGAGTTCAAAGCCAGCTAAGGCTATCTAGAGAGACCCTGTCAGAAAAAGGAAGAACCATTCATCCATTGTGCTATGCGATGTAAACCAGACTCAAGAGTCCATACCACGTGGTTTTGTTTTTAGGACATTTTTTAAACAGGCAGAGCTAACTTGAGTTTGCCAAAGCCCCTGGGATTCTACACCCAATCTGTGTCCGTCGCTTAAATGAAACGTCTGGTTTGGTTAAACAGCCTAAGAGTCCATACCATGGGGTCGCGTGAGCATGAACCAAGGAAGTAACTTGCGAGACATCCCTGGCACAGGGCCTCCCGCTCAGTATGTGCTCAGTGGTTGGGTTCGTGACTGTTGCCTGTGGTGGCCCTGGATGATGCACTGCTTACTGGGATGTGGTTCCTGCAGGTGGAATGAGGTGACCCGAAGGATAGAGGTGTGGATCTCCATTCTGGAGCTAAACGAGCTCGGGGATTACGCCGCCGTGGAGCTTCACCAGGCGAAAGACGTCAACACTGGCGGCGTCTTCCAACTCAGACAGGTATGAAGGTTGTCCGAGGGTTTCCACTGCTGTGAAGGGACACCATGACCAAGGCAGCCCCTACAAAGGCAAACAATTCATGGGGGCTGGCTTACAGTTCCAGAGGTTCAGTCCATTATCATCATGGCAGTGTGGGGGCAGACATGTTGCTGGGGAAGCCAAGAGTTCTACATCCTACACCCTGATATGAAGGCAGCCAGGAGGAGACTATGTCACACTGGCCAGATTTGAGCTTAAATATGACCTCAAAGCCCTGCCCCCACAGACACTTCCTCTAACAAGGCCACCCCTCCTAATAGTGTCACTTCCCATGGGCTAAGCATATTCACAATACCATGAAGTATTTCTAGGGGGTTTTAGTTTTGGTTTGGTTTTTTTTTTCTTTACTTTTTTTTTTTAAGATTTATTTATTTTATGTATGTAAATACACTATAGCTGTACAGATGGTTGTGAGCCTTCATGTGGTTGTTGGGAATTGAATTTTTAGGACCTCTGCTCGCTCTGGTCAGCCCCGCTCGCTCAGTCCCTGCTCGCTCCGGCCCAAAGATGTATTTATTATTATACATATATACACTGTAGCTGTCTTCTGAAACACCAGAAGAGGGCATCAGATCTCATTACGGGTGGTTGTGAGCCACTATGTAGTTGCTGGGAATTGAACTCAGGACTTTCAGAAGAGCAGTCAGTGCTCTTACCTGCTGAACCATCTCGCCAGCCCCCTCTTTATTTATTTTTTATTAGATATTTTCTTTATTTATATTTCAAATGTTATCCACCACGAAGTTTTTTGATGGTTTGTCTTTCATGTCTCTTCTCTACTCTGCTCTTAGAGTTCCTGGAAATACCCTAATTATTTGTTTGTCTGGTCTCAAGCCATTTCCCCTTGTTTCTTTTCTCTGTCCCCATCCCCATTCCTGGCATCTTCGCTGCCTTCACTTCTGCAGGGTCACTCCCGTAGAGTGCAGGTCACAGTGAAACCTGTACAGCACTCAGGGACACTGCCACTCATGGTTGAAGCCATCCTATCAGTATCCATTGGCTGCGTGACTGCCAGGTCCACCAAGTTGCAGAGAGGGCTGGACAGTTACCAGGTAAGACACGGGTCTGAAGTACATAGTACATAGCACCGAAGTCTGTCTGGAGTGTAGCTTGCTTGGAGAGTACTTACTGAGCTGGAATCAATATACCCAGTATTTTAGAAATTGTTATATATATTTTTTAATTTTAAAAAAAGATCAAGGGACTACAGCAATGGCTCATTGGTTAAGAATGTATACTGCTCTTACAGAGGACCCAAACTCAATTCCCAACACCTATGTTAGACAGCTCATAACCACCTGTAACTCAGTCTCCTGTGGGTCTAACACCTTCTGGCCTCCAAGGGCTCCTGCACGTACATACACATATCTACACTCAGTCATATATACATATACATGTTAAAAATACAATATATTAATTAAAAATGAATAATTAAAATTAGTGCAGACAAAAACTGATGTACAATAGAAATCCTATTTGGGGTTGTCCAAAATGGTGAAGTGGACTCTAATTCTCAGAGTTTCCTCCTGCAATAAAACTGTGGCTCCAAGCTGGGCGTGGTGGCACACGCCTTTAATCCCAGCACTCAGGAGGCAGAGGCAGGCGGATTTCTGAGTTCAAGGCCAGCCTGGTCTACAGAGTGAGTTCCAGGGCTATACAGAGAAACCCTGTCTCAAACAAAACAAAACAAAACAAACAAACAAACAAACAAAACCTGTGGCTCCATCCACCTCCAGTGTCAGATTAAAAACGGGGAGTTCTGATAACTTAAGCTTTGACTTCCACAAAGAAAATCAGCTTTGCTAAACGTTCCTGATTTCAAGAGTTTTATAAGAATTCTTTGCAGTTTTTTTTTAAGATTTATTTTATTTATTATATGTAAGTACACTGTAGCTGTCTTCAGACACTCCAGAAGAGGGCGCCAGATCTCGTTACAGATGGTTGTGAGCCACCATGTGGATGCTGGGATTTGAACTTATCATCTTCGGAAGAGCAGTCGGGTGCTCTTACCCGCTGAGCCATCTTACCAGCCCCTCTTTGCAGTTTTTAAATTTGTTATTTCACTTTATGTGTATGGGTGTTCTGATTATATGTACGTCTGTGCAGCACAGAGTGCCTAGTGCCTGTGGAAGCCAGTAAAGGTTCTTGAATCACCTAGAACTGCAGTTATAGATGATCATGGGCCACTATTTGAGTGCTGGGAATCAAACCTGGGTCTTCTGGAAGAGCCACCAGTGTTCTTAACCACCAAGACATGCCCCTGTTTATAGTTTTGTTTTGTTTTTGTTTTTTTTTTTTTTTTTGGTTTTTTTGAGACAGGGTTTCTCTATGTAGCCCTGGCTGTCCTGGAACTCACTCTGTAGACCAGGCTGGTCTCAAACTCAGAAATCCCGCCTGCCTCTGCCTCCCAAGTGCTGGGATTAAAGGCGTGCACCACCACGCCCATCTTATAGTTTTTAAAATAGCTTTACCTGTTGAGTTAAAACTGATTTGAGGTGGGGAAGGTGAAAGGAGCATAGTGGTTCACACCTCTGGGAAGAGAGGCGTTCGCATCGCTCATGTAAATTCAAGGCTGGCCTGGTCTACACATTGAATTCCAGGCAAGCTAGGGGGGATGTAGAGAGGCCCTGTCTTAAAAAATAAACAACAACAAAAGAACTGATGTTTTGTTAAGAATGTGGATTTGAAAGAATTAACTGTAGCCTGGTGCTGCAGGTATCTTAAGAGCATCTTTTCCTGGGCTGGACGGTAAGACAGATGTTTATAATAAACATGTGTGACATCCTGCCCTCAGTCCTCGGCACCTCAGGAGAAAAGCTCGTGCTAGTCACACAGAATCAAGCTGTGGTCATGTTCCTTCCCTTACCATGTTCAAGGTCATATCTAGGGACTGCCGTGGGCTCAGTACTTGCTGAAGCCAATACACTATACAATGATGTTGTAGCCTGAAAGCTCAGGCTAGGTTTTGTTTTGGGTTGATGAAATTAGCTTTTTAGTCTAAAATGTGATGCTATGTTATAGTTGTCCGTTCTTTGACACAAAGAAAATCAGTTCATGATAAATTCTTTCAGCCTTCAGCTACCTCTTAATACATTCATCTTGCAACTGCTAGTGATAATATAACAGGCTTTAAAAGACATGTATTCTGAAGTGTACATGTGAAAATGACAGTAACTACATTTTAATGACTCTAATATTTTCTCATGCCACTAAAAAAAGGTTATTATAAGTTTAAATAAAAGATTTCACTGGGCTTAGCAAAGCATTCCTGTTATCCCAGAATTTGAAAAAGAGAGGCAAGGGGACCAGTGTGAGTTCAAGGCTAACCTAGTCTACATAGTAAGTTCCAGTCCAACCAGGGCTGCATAGTGAGACCCAGTCTCTAATGTTCTAATGTCATGATAATAATGATGAATAGGAGGAGGAAGGGGAAGAAGAGGAGGTAGGAGAAAGAGGAGGAGGAGGAGGAGGAGGAAGAGGAGAAGAAGAAGAAGAAGAAGAAGAAGAAGAAGAAGAAGAAGAAGAAGAAGAAGAAGAAGAAGAAGAAGACAGCAGCAATCATCATCACCATCATCATCACCATCATCCTCCAGGGTTTCTGTCATCTCCTTTCTAAGGAGAACTGTCTCGACCCAAACTCTTGGTTCCAGCTTGGTTCTTTGTCTTGCCTAATGTTTTTACCAAAATTGTTACTTTGGTTAATTATTGTGAAAGTCGGCTATGCCTTTGGGGCAGTCGTGGTCCAGCTACCGTGGACACTGATAGTCGGTACATTCCAGTGGCTCCGCTGTCCCTGCAGGCGCCAGCACAGAACATTGTGTATCCTTAGTCTCAGGTTCCCAGGCCTTCCTGTGGCTACTTCCTTCCTGAGTGATCGACTCCAAGGAATGGCTGCCGGGGATGGAGACTAGAGTCCCAGCTTCTGTCCTGAGCAGTCACCATCTGTGCGAACCTTGGATTCATTGTTTCATTCTATAGGGTCTCAGTGAAAAGAGAATCTCTAAGCCCTTTGTAGGTTAGCTTTTCTGTCTTGCTAAGATCATCTCAAACTTCACCTGTGACAGCCTGCCTGGAATACATGTCACTCGTGACAGCACCACAGGGGCTGGCTGGCCCAGTGAAGTCACTTTCAACCCTTTTCTAAGAGAATTTTCCTTTAAAATATTTGTTTTCCTTACTTTAAAAAAATAATAATTCTTAAGGTGTTAAATGATTCAATGGGAAAGGTACTTGCTTCCAAGGCTCACAACCTGAGTGTGAGCCCCAGACCCACACTTACAGACAGACAGACAGACAGACAGACAGACAGACACACAGAGACAGATAACAGGAGACAGACCAAGAGATAGACAGAAAGACAGACATAGAGACTGACAGACATATACACACAGAGACAGATAGACACAGAGACACCGAGAGATAGACAGAAAGACAAAGTGACCAGAGACAGAAAGACACACAGACACAGAGACAGACCAAGAGATAGACAGATAGACAGAGAGACAGACAGAAGAACTTAATCCTTCCCAATCTTTTGGGATTCAGTGAAATGCTTTATGGTGCTAATGTTGTATGAGGCGCCCATTGTAATGCGTTAAATTATTCTCCCCGTGCTGTTTGAGAGAACGAAATGCATGTCCTTTCTGTTTATGTTTTCCCCACCAGAGAGATGAGGAGGATGGCGGTGATATGGATAGTTATCAGGTATTGTCACCGCTGTCAATCCCGTCCGTGCATGGGGCACAGCTCTTGCTAATCATCAGCCTGCGCAAAGCAGAGGCCAGGGAGGTGGGGACAGGGCCACAGAGTGAGAGCGTGTGGTTTCTTTCTTGCTTCTGGTTTGCTTCATGTATGATCAAGGACACAACATTATTCTCCCGATTTTTCTGTTCCAAATCTGTAAGCAGACGCTGCACTGTTCGCTCTGCCGGCTCCAGTGCCCAGCTAGTAGAGCCTTGCCAAGCGAGACCGTATGGCTATATTAAGATGAATGACCTCAAAAAGCACACTGCTTCCTGTTCACAGCCTTCTGGTCCACTCTTGTCTGTCCTCCATTAAAGTCCACTTTGCCTCTCCCTTCTGGAAGATGAACGTTACTCTGAATGCCATTTGACCTTTAAAAAGCACTTTTATTGGGCACCAGGCTTGGAGACTACGCACAGACCTTTTTGTTTTATTAACCACGTTCCTCTCATCGGAGTCAAGCTTAGTTCACCATGTTGAGAGTTTAAATAGCAGCTTTCTCTTGTTGGGGTGAGCAGATGTGACGTATATAATATACCTAGTCAGCCTCAGCTAGCCCGACAACCACGGATGATGGTGGGGGCATGGTCAAAGCAGTCAGCTGAGGTTTCAGGCATGATTTCCCAGTCTTTGTACTGCTTTCCCACTCAGGTGGAAAGAACGGGTTCTCGGTGAGCCTTCCTGTGTGCCGACTGTGGGGACTCTGCAGGCACGGCTTCTGAGCTCTGTCTGTCTACTCTCACTATCAGGATGTCCTCGTTAGAGTTAGGCCAAGGAGCATCCGGGATAGACTAATGGGTTTTCCTTCCCTACTTAAGATTTTACTAAGAAAGGCTGAAAGTGGACAAAACCAGACCTTGTGGGGAGAAGGTCAGCATCCTCTCGGGTCTCAGCTGTGCCACCAACTAACACTTTCCAGCTTTGGGCATGCTTCCTGCCGTGTTCACAGTGGAGTCCAGCGGCTGCTTCTGGGATCTCTTCTAGCATGGCTTCACGCATGGGAGATGTTTGGTTATCCTTGTGGTGACGGTTGGCTATGAAATCTTTGCAGCGAGTTCTGAAGGTTTTCAGCTGACTTTATTCTTTGCCTTTCGGGGGAAAAAAAATCATGTATTAATAATAAGGCTATCGAACTATATCGAACTGCATAAACGCCTGTCACTCCCTACCATTTGATGTTCTGCGCTTTGGGCTTTGCTTATGGTATTCTGCTTGAAATCACATGTCTTTCAGTGAATTGCTACCATACAAATGCACACCGGCATGGCTGTGCATACATATAGCAAAAAAAAAAATCATTCTGCAGTGTAAAAGTCTTCCTGTTTTAGCATCATTTGAGCCTGTCTTGTCTTCCAGTGTAACTTCTGAAGATCCAGGGGCTCTGGTTTCTGGGTACCAGCATCCTTGGTCAGCATGGAGCATTGAACCTCTGCTTTCTCACATATCAATTAATCTCTGTGACATTCAATGGCTTTTCCTAATGAGAAGTTCCCCAATCTATTTAAATGTCTTCTTTATACAAAATAAGCCTTCGTCTTCATGTTCTATAGAGAAAAAAAATCTTCCCTCTCACTGTCAGGAAGAAGACTTGAATTGTGTAAGAGAGAGATGGTCCGATGCACTCATTAAACGACGGGAATACTTAGATGAACAGATTAAAAAAGTCAGCAATAAAAAAGGTATGTGGTGGGGTTCACAAGATGGCTCAGCAGCTGACGGGGCTTGCCACCATGCCTGGCAACACAAGTTCAATCCCCAGGGCCCACCTGGTAGAAGGAGGGAACTGACTCACAACCACCCTCTCATGTGCACATGTGATATGATGTGCTTGTCCCGTCCCCCACACTAAGTAAATGTTTAAAAAAAAAAATTTACATGGCAGTAAACTCTTCCAGGAGTAGGGTTTTTCAGTATCTTACAGTAGCCAAGAGGAAGAAAAAAAAAATGAAAAAAGAATCCTTGTGAGCCAAGTGTGTGGTAGCTCATCCCTTTAATCCCAGCTTTGGGGAGACAGAGGCAGGTGGATCTCTGTGAGCTTAAGGTGATCATGGTCTCCATAGTGAGTTCCAAACCAGCCAGGGCTGCCTAATGAAACCCCTATTTTAAATGAATGAATGAATGAATGAATGAATGACCAGGCCAACCTTGTGCTCTGGCTTTGACTTCACAGTCACTCGTGGTATAAGCACATGTGCATGCTGCTTCGTTTCACGTCGATAAAATTCTCCTTGGAAAACCATTCTTAGCCCAGTGAGTGGCGTATGGTTATGTTTGTGCGCCGCCTTGTCCACCGATGAAAATTCAATGAGTGTACCTAGGCAACCCCAGAATTGAGTTAGGAGCATGAAGGTTTAAAAATGTATCCAGTAAATCCTTTTCACGATGAGCATGAAGGGAAATGAGAGTTTTACAGAGCGAGGTATCTGAGACTTTGAAATGGTCTATCTTTGTAACATGGCTTCTCACCTGATTAGCCACGCCACACCCAGTAATGAACTGGAACATTCTATCACATGTGTAAAGTAGATATAGTGTGTATTTCTGCACCCCCCTAGATACAGCTCCAGTAACCCCCTACACACATACACTTATACACAGAGACATATACACACACTCACACCCAAATTCAACACACACAGACACCTACACACTCACACACACAGACACACATATCCATACACACTCTCACTCACACATAACACTCACACACACAGAGACACTAACACACACCCACATTAAATACTCACAGACACATACACACTCACACACAGAGACACACACATACACACACACTCTCACTCACACAGACACACACACACTCTCACACAGACACACACACATATATACACTCATACACACATATACACACATACATATACAAACACATACACGCACAGGCATACACACACAGGCACACAGGCACACAGACACGCGCCTCCTGGTCACTGCCCCTGTTCTGTGCATTTCTTCTGGCCTCTGCTCCCTGGACCTGGTGCCCCATCCTATCAAGCTCAGACTTGATCATTGGAACTGCACTTTCTTCTGGAACATGATAGACATATAAACCATTCCAGATGTCCCAGAGTGAAAATCTAGCTGTGTTACATGTGGCAGTTGCCCTTTCTCTTGCTGGCTGTTAGTCATGATCTCCTGTCACTCTACAGAGAAAACAGAAGACGACATGGAGCGGGAAGCCAGGCTGGTGGAGCAGTGGGTGGGGCTGACGGAGGAGAGGAATGCTGTGCTGGTGCCTGCCCCCGGGAGCGGGATCCCTGGGGCACCTGCTGACTGGTAAGGCCGCCCTTCTCTGTGCAGGGCTGGCAGGGTGCTGGGTCTGTGGCCAGAACGTGCAGATAGCTTTTCAGGATCAACTAGCTGCAGCTGAGGGAAGGGCTGCCCTGACTCTTCTCTTTATAACTTCCCTGTCTTGGGGAGCTCCTTCCAAAGGCCGCCTGACTGGGAGGAAAGTTCCATCTGCATTCCCCTGTTCCTTTGCATAAACAACTTGGATCTTTAATACAGTTCTTCAGGCTGTGGTGACCCCCCAACCGTAACATTACCTCATTGCTACTTTATGACTGTAGTTTTGCTACTGGTTTGCCATGGGGGTCGAACCCACAGGTTGAGAACCGCTGCTATAGAGTAAGCACTAAAGCATGATGGGATAGGTCAGTGACCTGAGCACCCAGCCAGTACTTGGTCTGCTCTTAAGAAACAGCCTGTTGTCTGTGCTCCAGTCTAGAATGAAACACGTGGCCTGGCTATAGTGTCCAGCTTCAGCCCTTGCTTGATTTGAGTGAGTGGGTCTGGAGGTTAGGGTCTTGCGTATCCCGTGTAGCCTCAGACTCGATAGGTAACCAAAACTGGCCTTAAACCTCTGATGCCCCTGCCTCCACCTCCCAAGTGCTGGAGTTGTAGGTATTCACCACCACAGCCATTTCATACAACTCTGGAGATTTCATCCGAGGCTCTGCATGCATGGCAAGCCCTCTGCCAGCTGAACCACGGCCTCTTGGATGTGTGCTTCTCAGACTCCTTTCCGCCTTTAATCCTGAGGTGTAAGTGGGGCTGTTTTCACGACTTAGAATACATAAAGAGGTTTGTTCACTTGATATAGCATATATATTACAGTGCATATTGTACATCTACAATACCTCTCGTGCATACTTATTTAATGGTAGCTAATTCTCATTCTCACTGCAGAAACATGCCCTGAACATTTAATTACATAATATAGGGATGGCAACCTTATCTCTCACTTGATGCCCTGTCTTCCTGCTGGAGGTGGGCTCTATAAGTTCCCTCTCCCCACTGTAGGGCATTTCATCTAAGGTCCCTCCCTTTCAGTCTTGAGAGTCTCTCACCTCCTAGGTCTCTGGTATAATCTGAAGGGTTCTCCCACCTCCTACCTCTCAAAGTTACCTGTCTTCCTGCTGGAGGTGGGCTCTACAAGTGAGTGAGAATTAGCTACCATTAAATAAGTATGCACGAGAGGTACTGTAGATGTACGATATGCACTATAATATATATGCTATATCAAGTTCCCTTTCTTTCTGCAGGCCCTCAGGGCTTCAGTCCTTTTCCTCCACCTAATACCTGATTATGGTTCCATCTTCCCCTCCCTGTCCCATTTCCCACCCATGTCCCTCTCTCCCTCTCCCCTTGTGATTGCTTTCTTCTCCCTCCCAAGTAGGACTGAGGTGTCCTTACTTGGGCCCTTCGGCTTGTTAACCTTTTGGGGTTCTGTGGACTTTATTAATCAGCAGAATACATAACACACTTATTCTTACGATTAAACTTTGCTGTTGAATCTAGGGTCCCACCTCCTGGCATGGAAACACACATCCCGGTTCTCTTCCTGGATCTGAACGGTAAGTAGGCAGGCACTCACCCATCCCACGATTGTCTAACTCAGCTAAGATCGTTGTCTCCTCAGACTTGGGGTATTTTGGTGCATAAATTGCTTTGGCGGCTATTGATAAGACCAACTAGGTGACCGTGTGGCTTCGGTCACATGTATCAGCATGGCACATGGTCACGGGAGGAGAGATGCTCACACGAAGCAGCCAGGACTTTGAAAACAGGAACACAAAGCATGTGGTCTGATATATCAGTGACCAATTTAACCAGAGATTCTGTGTCATGCTTGACCAGGGCTAAGGGATTGCATGTCTGCCTAATGCCCTCAGCCCTCAACCTCCAGCAGTTTGGGGACCATAAATGACCGTGCTCTCACCTTGAACTGGGGGACAAGGTCTTCTGGACCCCAGGAGTCACTGGGACCAAATGCTACCCCTGCTATATGCCTGCTTCCTCAAAGGAACCTCAGGGATAGCAGCATCCAATGCATACACAAGCAGGGTTCAGGGGCACAGGCCAGGATGAAGCCCAGGCCAGACCCTGGGAAAGGTCACGGTATTCTTGTTATTTGTGCTGATGGGAAGGACATTTGGCTGCAACTTTTGACGTGTCTTCCATTAAGTCGGGAAGTAGGGTCCACATGCCTCCCCTGGAATGTGTCTGGGCTTGTGAAGTCTGATCAACAAGAGTTTGGAGTAGTGATTCCAGGACAGCCTTTCTGGCTACAACACTACTAACCTTGCTTAGGTGCTCTGGAAGTTCTCCCACAGAGCCTGGAACATCCTCATAAGAGCCTTGACCTAAAGAAAGTCACCCATGCCACCACAGAGCCCAAGTCATACGGAGGAGTCATTCCACCCCAGCCAGATGTGTGAGCAAAGAGGCTTCTAGATGATCTAGACATCAATAGACCACCCATTAATAGACCACCAGCCTAGCATGCATAAGTCCATAAGTTCAGACTGTTCTCCACCACCACCCCATACAGTTTTGAGGTCTGGCATCCTCCAAGCTACTTGAGAAGCTAAGACAAAGAAGATAAAAACTTCCAGGCCAGCCAGGGTAACTTAGAGTCTGTCTCCCAGTAAAAGTGTTTGTGTTTATGTGTGGGGCTGGGGTCCAGTGTAGCTCAGCGGGTAGAAGCACGTGCACAGGAGCCTGACTACCTGAGCTTGACCCCAGATGTTGCCCAGTAGGCGAGAACTAACTCCCAAGAGCTGGCCATGAGCCTGCAAGTAGACACTAGCCTGCGTGTAAATAAATCAGCTCTTAAGGGGACAGGTTGGGTATTTATCTTGGTGGTAGAGCAGTTGCCTAGTGGGCTCAGCCTCCAAGACTGAGAAGGGTACCGGTTGCTCCTGAGTGTGGAAGGTGCAGTAGTCTTCAGGGTGCTTTAGAAGCAAAGTCCCATCTGTATGAACTCTTAGGTAGAATTCACAGGTGGGAAAGAAAGCAGTCACAGTAGCACACACTTTTAATCCCAGCACTCAGGAGGCAGAGGGAGGTGGGTCTCTAACAGTTTGAGGCCGGCCTGGTCTGCACAGTGAATTCCAGGACAGCCAGAGCTGCATAGACCTTGTCACAAAAATAAATGGATGGATTGATGATAGATAGATGATAGATAGATAGATAGATAGATAGATAGATAGATAGATAGATGCATTTAATATGAGTTTAAGTAGGACAGTAAACTTAATATTTGAAACTAGAAAAGAACATCTACATGTTTAGGGAACGTATTAGGTAGCTAGAGGGTAATAAGACTACACATGGAAGATACTCTATCTTATAGGGAGCTCCCAAGGGAACTTGTTGACTAGCGTGGTTGTGTTTTAAAACAATAATAACAATTGGGAATCGTTTAGAATCTATTTCGATTTCAAGATATGAAATAAAAGAATAAACCATGAGTATACTTTATCCACTTTAGGTGTATTTCGAGGCTGAGGTGTAGCTCAGTGATGGCACGGCGTTAACCTGTATAAGTTCTTAAATTCAGTCCCTGGATCATCATGTTTTTATAAACCATAGCGTGTGAAGTAAAGGGGGCTGGGGCAGGGGCTAGAAGAAGAATCTCAAGATAGGATGCAGAAGAGAGGGTCATGGACTGCATGTCACGTGACATATCATGTGACATGACAGCAGGCGGCGGGGAGGGGGAAACCAATAAGCAAGCTCACAGGATAAAACGCTATCATGAAACCCATTAAATTTTAGGCAGTTTTTTTTCAACTAATTAAAAAAAAAGTACAAAGTGGAAAAATAAATTTAAAAGACGTATTTTCCAATGTTACTATTGCTTAAAAGCTGAGTTTCTTTGCTCTGTTTTCATCCCGTGCCTTGACCTTGGTCAGCGGATGACCTCAGTGCCAACGAGCAGCTGGTGGGCCCCCATGCATCGGGTGTGAACTCCATCCTGCCCAAGGAACACGGCAGTCAGTTTTTCTACCTGCCCATCATAAAGCACAGTGATGATGAGGTAACTTACCCCCGCCCGGGGCGGGGGGGGGGTGCTCTCTCTGGGTCTTCACATGAGCATAGGAGCCCCGCCAGCCTGATAAATAGCTGTGGTCAGCTCTGGAAGAAGGGGATGCGGGACATTGAACAAATATCACCATTCTAAATAGACAAACGAAGAAATCTGTTTGACAATAACAAGTAGGGTTGATTGCCTTTCTCTGGGGTGTCTCGTAAACTGCTCCCCCTGAGGAGGCTTACTTCTGTCTCCCAACTTTCTGCTACTCCAAGGTTTCAGCCACAGCCTCCTGGGACTCCTCTGTGCACGACTCTCTTCACCTGAATCGGGTCACACCACAGAATGAAAGGATCTACCTGATTGTGAAGACCACCGTGCAGCTCAGCCACCCGGCTGCCATGGAGTTAGTGTTGCGGAAGCGGATCGCGGCCAATATTTATAACAAGCAGGTAGTGATGGGACTGACCGGCCATAGAGCATCCAAGGGCACAGTTTGTCTCTTCTGTGTCACACCATGTTTTGTAACCCTGGTAGATAGCAGTGAACACGGTGGCCAGATGTAGACCGCAGAAGGAAATGCTAGTCCCAGACTCTAACCTTATCACATTCACTGGTTAGGATATCCACAGTCTTTGGGGCTCAGCAGTTAAGAGCACTCACTGCCCGTGTACCCGTGTCAGGTGACCTTACATTGTACCATATCTCCAGCTCCTGTCTGCCTCAGGTATCCCACACATGTGCACACACTCACACACAGACAGACACACATACAAATAAAATGGGCCTTTGCTTGAAAAAAGAACTACAATATTTTCAGGCAGCAGCTATAGCTAACTATGCTGGTAGCAGCTGATATGGGAGGCCCAGTCATGTCAGTGGCAAGGCAGATTCCTATTGCTTTGCCAAACTCCACGGCAGAGGTGCTGTCTACACAACTGACCTCTCTGTGTTCTTCAGACTGTCCTAAGATGGCGGGCTAAAGTGCCCCTGAGTGCTGGGATTAAAGGTGTGCATCACTGCACCAAGCGGGGACAAGATGTTTTTAAAAAGAGGTTTATCACTTTTATATATCTGTTTGCACTTGGGTGCTGTGAGGCCTGTGTATGGAGGTCAGAGGTCAGTAGGTTCCTCCCACAATGTGGGTCCTGGTCACCAGGTAGGGAGCTGATGCCTCTATTCACACAGCCATCTTGCCAACCAGAGTTGGATCTCTAGGTTTAATGTTTGGTTTAGGTTGTTTGTTTGCTTGTTTTCTACCCTTTTCTTTTTCTTTTTTTTTTTTTTTTTTTGGTTTTTTTCGAGACAGGGTTTCTCTGTGTAGTCCTAGTCCTGGCTGTCCTGGAACTCACTTTGTAGACCAGGCTGGCCTTGAACTCAGAAATCTGTCTGCCTCTGCCTCCCAAGTGCTGGGATCAAAGGCGTGCGCCACCACGCCCGGCCAGTTTCTTTTTCTTTTCTTTATTTATTAAGTTACTTGAGACAGGGTCTCATTCAGAAGTGCAGACTGGCCTGAAACCAGTACATTCACTGTGTTACCCAGATGAGCTTTAAAATGAAAAAAGAATCCTCCTGCCTCAGCCCCTCACATACTGGGATTTTTAGATGTGAGCCGCCATGCCCAGCTTTTTTAAGTTTAGGGGTTTTGGGTTATCTTTTGTTTTTTGTTTTTTTCTGTTTTGTTGAAAATATCTATTCTATTTGAATAATTTATAATACTTTTCCAGTTTGCAGAATATGAAGTATTCGTCTTAGACTTGTCACAGTGTAACCCAGATTGCCTTTGCTTTTCTACCAGAGTTTCACCCAGAGTTTGAAGAGACGAATATCACTGATCAATATATGTTACTCCTGTGGCGTGACCTATGAGATAGTATCCAATATCCCAAAGGTAACACCTGCTGCTGTTTCAGAAATCAGTGTGCGAGTGTAAGGGGAACGTTAGCTCTCGGTGCTTTGAGAGCGCGTGGAGACACTTCTGGAAACTCCATTCACAGAAAAACAGTCGCCTCCTTTCTGTGCCTTAGGCGACTGAGGAGATTGAGGACCGGGAAACCCTGGCCCTCCTGGCAGCTCGGAGTGAGAATGAGGGCACTTTGGATGGGGAGACGTACATCGAGAAGTACACGCGGGGCGTTCTGCAGGTGGAGAACATCCTGAGTCTGGAGCGGCTCCGGCAGGTGAGTGGCTGACTGTCTAGTCCTGAGGATGCCCAGCTATGGGCAGAGATGAAGCAGACCCCACTCAGAGTTTCTCAGAGAAGGAGTAGGTGGGTAGCCATTTCCTTAGTGAAAGGACTCTGACGTGTGTGTGTGTGTGTGTGTGTGTGTGTGTGTGTGTGTGTGTGTGTTGGACATGTGGGAGTATGTTATTTGTTGTATGTATACAGTCTGTGTTGTACCTATGTGTTGTGTATGTGGTGTGGTGTATGTTGTGCATGTATGTTGAATGTACGTGTATGTCTGTGTATGTTGTATGTGTATGTGCTGTGAGTGTGGGTGTGGGTGTGTCTGTGTGTGTGGTACCTATGTGTGTTTTATGTATATATGTTGTACATGTGTGTGTGTAATGTGTCATATGTGTATAATGCGTTATACATATATGTTGTTTGTGTGTGTGGTGTGATGTGTGTTGAGTGTATGTGTGTTGTATGTGTGTGAGCTTTGAGGTGTGTGGGGGTGGATGTGTGATATGTGGTGTATGTTGTGTTTGTTTCTTTGTTTCGATAAAGGATCTTGTCCTGGAGACCTGCCTGAATTAGGACTCAATATGTATACTAGTTTGGTCTCCAACATGTAGCTGTCCTCCTGCCTCTGCTCTCAAGTGCTGGATTATATATCTGTGCTGCCACACTAAGCCCCCAAGTACTATGTTCAAATGATATATGTACATTCATTATATAGCTTAATGGTCAAGATTACCCTGGGCGGAAGTTCTGTTGTAACTCCTCTTTCCAAAGAGAAAATTGAGGTCAGGAGAAGTTACCCAGCCAGGCAGTGGTCTATAAAGCCCAAGTAGATGGGCTCCAAAGTCTTTATGTTGAGCCACATTTTGTCACTTTATTCTTAATATTTAGGCATTTAAGTTGCCAGAGCGATGTGTGATTTAAAGTATCACATCAGAGTTAGTGGAGTGCTTGCCCAGCATGCTTGTGAACCTGGGTGGGAACTCTACTACTGCATGACCCGGGCGTGGTGGTCATGTACGCTTGTAATCTCAGCATGTTCAAGGTGGAGGCAGGAGCTGAGAAGTGCAGTTATTTTTGGCTACATGAGTCCAAGCCTGACCTAGGCTGCATAAGATCCTCCATATTAGGAAATATAAATAACAATAATAATAATAATAAATACTGCACTCAGCAGCAGTGCTGAGACAGATGTATAACGTGTGCATGATCCTTTGGAACTAGAGCTGAATCGCTTCTCGGCCTTTTGGCTAAGATCAAGTGTGGAACTGGAGCTGACCTGACTCTGCTCTGGGTGACTAGAGAGGTGCAGTTGGTATTTTTCTTTTTCTTTCTTTCTTTTTTTTTTTTAAGATTTATTTATTTATTTTATGTGAGTACACTGTAGCTGTCTTCAGACACACCAGAAGAGGACATCAGATCCCATTACAGATGGTTGTGAGCCACCATGTGGTTGCTGGGATTTGAACTCAGGACCTCTGGAAGAGCAGCCAGTGCTCTTAATCGCTGAGCCGTCTCTCCAGTCCTTTGGTGTTTTTCAAAACAATCTCCTTTTAGTGTAGAACATACTGAAATCAAGATACAAGAAAAAGCCAACAGCATCACCTCTTAGGGGGTCTTTCCTACCTTTTTCTGCACACTTGCATCAATTTATAGCATGTCTTCTGCCCAGCAGCTTTTCTGCTTTGTGGTTTGAATTTTTTTTTTGTTTTGTTTTTGTTTTTGTTTTTGTTTTTCGAGACAGGGTTTCTCTGTATAGCCCTGGCTGTCCTGGAACTCACTCTGTAGACCAGGCTGGCCTTGAACTCAGAAATCCGCCTGCCTCTGCCTCCTGAGTGCTGGGATTAAAGGAGTGCACCACCATGCCTGGCTATGTTTTGAATTTTTAATGTACTTGAAAGATTGGACCGACCGACCTTCCTTCCTTCCTTTCTTTTTTGTTTTGTTGTTGTTTTGAATACATTTGGTTGCAGTAGCAGTCTTAGAAATAATGATTTCTCTGTGTGTAGCGTTGAAGTGGTTTTTAGTGTTTTCTGAATCTTCTAAAGTAAACATGTGTCTGTCTGTCTGGTTTATAGCCATACGAGACAGTCTAGATAGCTGTTATCTCTGCTTTGCTGTGTGTTTACAGGCCGTCACGGTGAAGGAAGCGCTCTCCACCAAAGCGAGGCACATTCGGAGAAGCCTCAGTACACCAAACGTCCACAACGTGAGTGCACACTGCCAGGGTCCGGCTGCTCATGGGACTTACTCCAAGATTTGGGGGTGGTGGGTCTGAGACCACAGGAGGTTGGAGCTTACATGGTGGGAACAGGGTACACAAGTCTAGAGGGAGCACCTCAGAGGGCAGAGCCTCTTCTAGCAGCAAGGAGACTAGAGCAGGTTAGTGTAAAGACCCCTTCCTAGCAGTGTCTTCCCGAGCTGGCACAGCAGTATGAAGGAAAACCTGGGACTGATCCCTTCCTAATGTGAGGAATGGCCAAAAGGTGATGCGGCACTCACTACCCTGCAGGTCACTCCCAAACACAATGCAAGCATTAGAAGCACATAAGAAGAGGTTGGATGAAACCTTACACCAGGGGTTCTCAGCCCTCCTAATACTGCGACCCTTTAATATACTTCCTCATGTTGTGCTCACCCCCAGCCGCACAATTTATTTCTGTTGCCACTTCATACCTGGAATTTTGCTACTGTTACGAATCATAGTATAAATACCTAGTATGCAGGATATCTGGTATGCGGCCCCTGTGAGAGGGTCATTCAACCTCAAAGGGGTTCTATCAAACAAAAGAAAATACCAGTCCCCAGCAACCACAGGCTGAGAGCCACCATTGCGTTAGTGTATAAGGTGTCTGCCACACAAGCCTGTGTTTGGATCCCTGGCATTCAGATAAAAGCCTGACATGGTGGTGTGCTCTTGTAAACCCAGTGACGGAGTGCAGAGACAGGGAGCTCTCTGGAGTGTGCAGGCCAGCAAGACTAGCCACAGTGGCGCGATGTGAGTTTAGAGACTCTGTCTCAGAAAAGTAAGGCAGAAAGCAACAGAAGGAACCTGAGGTCAACCTCTGTCCTCTATGTGGATGAGCATAGGCACACATGCACATGTACACTCACTGCACTATACTGACAACATGAAATAGGCAGCGAGAGACTCGTGAGTTATAAACGGAAAGCATTCTCCCAGGCTGAAGGTGTAGGTCAGTGTAGAGCACTTGCCTATCATCCGCATGCCCAGCCACCATCCTCAGGACTACAGAGGAAGAACAGAAGAGATACCTGCACGCTTGTGTGCACAGACACACACACACACACACACATACACACACACACACACACACACACACACACACACACACACACGATTTTGTCTTCTAGGGTGTCTTATTTTGTTTTGAAATAGGGTCCCATTATGTAGCCCTGGATAGTCTCAAGCTCACAGAGATCACCAGCCTTTACCACCTAAGTACTGGGACTAGGTGTGTGCACCACTATGCCTAGCTAATTAAAAAAAAAATTTTAAAGGCACTCTACCAATTAACTTATTTATCAAGGAAGACCTCATAATACAGCTTTAACATATATAGAAGTAACTGATAATAAAAATACATATAACCAAGAGTTGCAGAATATAAAGTGGTATTTAAATGGAAATCATTAGCTCTAAAATGCCTACTTCACCACATCCCAGTGAAAATTTTAGACAGTACAAGAAATAAAAGAGCAAGAATATTATTAAAAAACCTCAGAGCTCTGCACTAAATCTTTCCCAGGCCTGCTGCTTGGTGCTGGTCTGGGGACAGACAGTGCGATACTAGAGCAGAGGAAATCCAGACGGGTCCTTTCCATGTGCCTGGGGCCTGTCTCTACAACTCTGCCACATTCCCTAAGAATGGAGACAATTTTGAAGATGGGGAAGCAGGGGGTGGGAACTAAGAACAGGTGTGTCTGGACTAGTAACTCCGATGCTAACTCCACTTCCCTCGGGAGTGTGGGATTATAGTGTAGCAGGCTTCAGAGGTCGAATAACGCAGATTATCAGTCCAGCGGGAAATGGTTTTCTTGGTGTTCTGGAATCTGCTCCAGAAGACGACCATGTCTCTGCATTACATATGTCTTCATTAAAGATTTTTTAAAAAGAAGAAAAGAAAAAAAGAAAAAGAAACATTAGAGCAGGAGAGATGGCTCCGCAGTTAAGAGCACTGGCTGCTCTTCCAGAGGACCTGGGATCAATTCCCAGCAACCACATGGCAGCTCACAACTGTCTATAAATCCAGTTCCAGGGGATCTGTCACCTTCTCAGAGACATACATGCACAAGTGTGCATAAAATAAAAATAAATAAATAATTAAAAAATAACTGAAAAAAAAAAAAAACGAAAAAAGCCGGGCGTGGTAGCGCACGCCTTTAATCCCAGCACTCGGGAGGTAGAGGCAGGCGGATTTCTGAGTTCAAGGCCAGCCTGGTCTACAGAGTGAGTTCCAGGACAGCCAGGGCTATACAGAGAAACCCTGTCTCTAAAAACAAAAAAAAACAAAACAAAACAAAACAAAAAAAAAAAACTGTGTAAAGGGCTTGTGAGATGGCTCAGCAGGAAAAATGCACGTTCTGGCTAACAACCTGAGATCAATTTCTGAGAACCACAAGGTAGAAAGAAAATACCAACTCCTACAAGTTGTCTTCTGCTCTCTCCCTCTCTCCCTTTCTCTCTCTCTCTCTCTCTCTCTCTCTCTCTCTCTCTCTCTCACACACACACATACAGACGTGTGCACGCTCACATACACAGACGCATAAAGGCACACACTATTTGCACAATAAAATGTAGTGAAAATATTCAGAAATGTATAAAACTTATATTAAGAAGAGTTTAAAAATAGATCTGGGTGCAGCGGTACACACTGTAATCCCAGCACTCGGTGAGCTAAGTCAGGCCAGCCAGGACTGTGTAGAAGTCTAAAATAAAAAAGGAGGAAGCATCCTGATCAATGGTTCGACATTCATTTAATGTACATGTACCCCTGAACCAAAGCATAAAATAAAGAAAAGCTGTTGTTTTCAAGGACTGAGCATGTATCAGATCAAGGCTCTAGCTTTAGATAATAATATTCAAAGAGAATACCTCCCCCACCAAAAGAAATGCTAAGCTGGGTGGTGGTGGTACACACTTTTAATCCCAGCACTTGGGAGGCAGAGGCAGGCAGATCTCCAAGTTCAAGGCCAGCCTGGTCTACAGAGCAAGTTCCAGAAGAGCTAGGGCTACACAGAGAAACCCTGTCTCAAAAAACAAACAAAAGAAAAAGAAAAAATTTTCATTTTAAGCCAAGTGGTGTGGCACAGGCCTTTAATCCCAGCACTTGGGAAACAAAGGCAGGTGGATCTTTTGAGTTCAAAGCCAGCCTGGTCTTCAGAGAAAGTTGCAGGACAGCCAGAACTACACAGAGTAGTCCTATCTTGAGAAAGAAGGAAGGAAGGAAGGAAGGAAGGAAGGAAGGAAGGAAGGAAGGAAGGAAGGAAGGAAGGAAGGAAGGAAGGCAGGCAGGCAGGCAGGCAGGCAGGCAGGCAGGCAGGAAGGAAAGAGGAAAGAAAGAAAAGAAATATTAGATGAGATTCAGTTAAGCAGTGTCCCAAATGTGGAAAACGTTACAGGAGAAATGTCACCAGAGAGAAACGACTAACATAGAGTCTAGGAAATGAACTTAAAAAGCAAGAACAGGGCCGGAGAGATGGCTCAGTGGTTAAGAGCACTGAGTTCAATTCCCAGCAACCACGTGGTGGCTCACAACCATCTGTAATGGGATCCGATGCCCTCTTCTGGTGTGTATGAAGACAGCTTGAAGACAGCTACAATATACTCATATACATAAAATAAATAAATACTTTAAAAAAAGCACAAACAAACTAAAAAAAAATTTTTTTTTCTTGATAGGACTTTTTAAGATCGTCCTAAACTCTTAATGTGTTTTTTAAGGCAGGAGGATAGCAGTTTGATGCCAGCCCAGTCTACCTTAGTGAGGGACTATCCCACAAAACAAAAACAGAACAGAAAAAGAGAGTAATGATCTTGAGCCCAGGATTGTGAGGACATAGCCTAAGTGGACAGGGATGGCAAAGGATCTGTCTCAACATCCTGTCTTTGGGTTTCTAGTCAGTCTCACCAAGTAACCAAGAGAGGGTGACCTCAAATTCATAATCCTCCTGCCTCAGCCTTCCTAAGAACTAGGATCATAGGTATATACCACCACACCTATTTCATCATACTTTGTAACTGAAAACACGAGTTAACAAGACAGATAACAAGATAGATCAGCTGATACGGGCACTTGCTGCCAAGCCTCGTGACCCAAGACCAGTCCCAGGACCCAGAGGGTGGAAGGAGAGAACTCATTCCTGAATTATCTTCTCTGACTTGCACGTGCATGCCATGGTATACACAGACACGCACAGACACACACTCGCACTCAAATGTCAAATAAAAAAATCACTTTAAAATATTAGAAGCAGGGCTGGAGAGATAGCTCAGTGGTTAAGAGCACCGACTGCTCTTCCAAAGTCATGAGTTCAAATCCCAGCAACCACATGATGGCTCACAACTATCCATAATGAGATCTGATGCCCTCTTCTGGGGTGTCTGAAGATAGCTACAGTGTACTTACATATATTAAATAAATAAATCTTTAAAAAAATATATTAGAAGCAGCCTCGATAGCCATCTATAGAAAATTGGAACCAGAATCATTACGCTATAGAACACCATGAATAATAAATAACACAGCACCTACAAGGTGTAAAATATGCAAATTAGTACTATTTAGTATTTATCGGCATATGTCCTCATGTAATTATAGAGATGTGCGTGAAAGTAGCAAGCCCCAGTTTGAGAGCAGTCGTGGTGCCTCGTAAGAGAAAGCAGGAGCAAAGGAAGATGGTCCAAGGCTCCTATCCGTGCCAATATATTTATAAAATAAAAAGGAAATTAAGAGGTGTATGTGGTGCACGCCTGTGCAGGAGGCAGAGGCAGCACTCAGGAGGTAGAGGCAGGAAGACTGAAATTCTGAGGCTAGCAAGGGCCAAGGTGGAACCTGTCTCAAGAGAACCAGATGATCATTAAATACGTGAGACATGTTGGTAAAATATTCATCTCTCACAGGTCTCCTCTAGCCGGCCAGATCTCTCTGGCTTCGATGAAGACGATAAGGTACGTATATAGTGCGCATCAACACCAAAGTTCTTGAGAAGATACTGTGTGTTCAGGTGTGTGTATATGTGTGTTAAAGGGTTTATTTTATGTATGTGTTTGTCTCTGTGTATGTCTGTGCGGTGCTTTCATGCAGTGCCCACAGAGGGCATAAGAGGACCTTGGAGCCCCTAGAGTGGGGATGACAGATGGTTGAGAGTCAATTTGTGGGTACAGGGAGCAGAACCCAGGTCCTGCATTTAACCACTGAGCCATCCCTCCAACCCCTGTGCTTACAATCTTTGTTGACATACTTGAGAAACTTAAACTTTAGTTCTTAAAGTCAGCGCCAACCCCTAAGAAGGTGAGTGAGTTCCAACGAGAGTTTGCCCTGTAAAAGCCAGTGTCTGTGGCTATTCATAGCTAATAATCTCAGGTGTGTGTCAATTAAGCATACCCTCTAGTTTGCTGTAGACAGCCCCAACTTATACTGCTTTCCAGGCAGGATTATGACTAGAAAGGTCATCTTCATTAAAAGTGTTGTAGTCTGATCTTAAGTTAACCAGTCACCGCACAAATGTGTTGGATTAATGCAATCGACTGCCGGAGGGAGGGGGGGGGGCAATACTTAGTCTCCCAGAGAACATGGTGGCTAGTCCTTTAATCCTGGCCCTTGACAGGCAGAGGCAGGTAGATCTCTACATAGTGAAAGCCTATCTCCTAAAAGCAAAACAAAACAAAATTCCATTACTGTGTAGAATTTTATTAAATCTTAAAATAGAATAAAATGCTAACATTTGTTCGCTCTGGTTTTAGTGGTATTTGTTTTAATCAGGGAATAATCATCATTAGATATGTTTGAGATGTTTTGCGGGGGGGGTCACATACGCCGCCTTAAAAACAATTACAGGGAGGAGGCAGTGAGCAGGATGAAAAGTGAACAAGTAAAAATAAAGAATTAAAATATATTTAATATGTTATATTAATATATTTAGTAATATATATATTTAATATATTAATTTTATTGCATATATATTTATATATATACAAGAGTTGGGAGGCAAAGGCATATGGATCTCTGAGTTTGAGGCCAGAAAGGACTACACAGCTAGACTCTGTCTCAAAAAAGAAGAAGGAGAAGGAGAGCAAAAGGGGAAGGAAGTGAGAAGAAACTGAAATCCAGGCTTCTTTTCACATTATTTTAGAGTGACTTCATCGAAATTGACCTATATTTTTACTTTTCAGGGCTGGCCCGAGAACCAGTTAGACGTGTCTGACTACAGCTCCAGTTACCAAGACGTCGTCGCATGCTATGGGACTTTACCCAGGGACTCACCTCGCAGGAGCAAGGAAGGTAGTGGTGGCAAGATTGCTTTTGATGGTATTCCTTTTTAGCGGGGCTGTGAAGCCAAATTCCACTTACACCGATGCTCACAAACCGTCTTCTTAACCAGAATACCCCATGTTCACTCACTGGATTTCTTTTTGCTGGGTGTCCAACATATAAAAATAATAGTTTGTGTGGGGGGGTGTTGCTTGGGATCAAAGCATGAGCCTCAGGTATGCTCAGCACGCTCTCTACTGCTGAGGTCTCTCTCCAGCTGAAAAGAATACTTTCTGGATGGGATTTGAAATTCTCTGGCTCACTATTCAGTTCATCGTGTTCTGACCTTGTTTTGAGACATACGTGATTCTCATTCAATTTTCCTAACCGGAGGAGTATTTACCTATCTCATCTTTTTTATACTCAAATGTTTGAAGGAAACTTGAGTCCAACACCTATCACAGGGTCATGAATGAAAGCAGAAATGAATTAGATCAGGGGTATCATTACTATGTAAACACTCAGTCTCCCCGTGCAATAGAGAGACCCACAGTCGATAGAAACAGGAATCAATGATTAGCTTCTGTCTTACACTTTACCAAGAGTCAAGAATCAGTTAGTAGGAATTGGAAAGAGAACAGAAGGAGTCAGAGGCCAAACAAGGCATGAGATCAGTATACTCTTACATAGCCACGTAGCCCAAGGAAAAGGGGACCTAAGAGAAAATGTATGTAATATTCATTCGCTGAATATCCCTAGTGACCTTCTGTTTGCCTTGAAAATAGAACCATGGGAGCTGGGCGTGGTAGTGCATGCCTTTAACCCAGACAGTTAGGCTGATCTCACAGTTTGAGCCCAGCCTGGACTACAGGACTACACAGAAAAGCCCTGTCTTGAAGGAGGATAGTTGAATATATACATACATATATGTGTGTATACATATATATGTGTATATATATATATATATATATATATATATATATATATATATATACAACTATCCTGTATATATGTATACACACACACATACAGAGAGAGAGAGAGAGAGAGAGAAAGAAATATATATATATTCCACAATGGAAATAATATATAGCAAATACAACATTCAGCGATAAATGTCAGAATGTACACGAAGATTATAAAGATCTTAGGAATTCAGAGGTGGAACGTCAGCGTGAGCTGGAATTAGTCTGAGCAGAGGAGCTTTAGCTGGATCTTGCAAAGAGTTGAGGAGCTGGAGAGGTGGCTTGGTGGTTAGAGCACAGGCTCTGTCGCAGAAGACCCAGGTTTGAGTCCCAGCACCAACATGGCTCCTTAACACCATTTAAAACTCCAATCCCTGGGGATCTGACACCCTTTCCTGACCTCCCTGGGCCTCAGACATGCATATTGTGCGTGGACATACATGCAGATAAAGCACCCATGTGCATAAAATAGATAATATTTTTTAGAAAGAAGGTTTGGTTTCTTATTGCTGATTATCTCTCACTCCGCAGCCCTTTAATACTTCTTTGTGGCTATAGAGTTTATTGACTCTACTTTATTATTACATTTATTTCGCTTATATTGCAGAAATGTGAGGGAGCTGGAGGTGTATGTCACAGCACACATGTCGAGGTTGCAGACAATTTGGGGGAGTCCGTTCTCTCTTTCCACCACGTGGATTAAAATCCACTCAGGTTGTCAGGTTTGGTAGCAAGCACGCCTACTTCCTTAGCCTTCTCTCTAACCTGATTACTCCCTCGTCCCTCAGCCGTTGGAAGGCTGAACTAAATGTTCAAATACTATTCTTGCTGTTGTATCTGATACACCATGGCTGGGGTGCTTGCTTCCCATCTCGAGGACAAACTGCCTGAGAAAAACTCACTCGACAAAGGTTGGTTTAGACTCATGACTTCAAAGGTTTTGATCAAGGGTTGGCTTGCTTCCCTCTTTGGAGCAGAGGCAGAGCGGAACACCAGAGTGGTAAGGGGCTGTGACGGTGAATGCTTCACACCTCAAGAAAGAAGGGAGAGGGCTGGAGAGATGGCTTAGCCGTTAAATATAAGAAAGAAGGGAGAGAGGAGAATCCCTGGACAAAAAGCTCACCATTCATAGGCATACTCCTAGTGACCCTGCTCCCTCCAGCTCAGCCGTGAACTCATCAACGTCTGTCTGCGTTGAAGAGGCCAGTCCCCTCGTGATGTGATCAGTATAAAGTGGAATGTAGCTGGGGACCAAGCCTAGATAATGAATGGCCTGGCTCCCTGTGCACCTGCGACCATGCTGGGCTATCTGAAAACTCACACCCTCTTTGTATTCCTCAGGTTGTCCATCAGAGAATCCTCATGCCTTAACAGTCAGCCCTTTTAAAGCGTTCTCTCCTCAGCCACCAAAGTTCTTCAAACCCCTCATGCCTGTAAAAGAGGAGCATAAGAAAAGGATGGCCCTGGAAGCCAGACCTCTCCTAAGCCAAGAGGTAAATGCTTGACTTCTCTCTACTGTGCGGGACTGCTTGGAATGGGGCAGTCTTCAGAGAGCAGTGGTTTGCAGTCGAGTGTTGGATGCTGCATGAGATCATGCATGCATTAAGTCATTGCTCTGTGAAGCCCCTTCTCAGAAGCCTTTCTCTCAAGCGTGCAGGGCTGCAGCAGGAGGTTTTGATTATTGTTGCCCCGGTTGGCTTCTCTGTAGCAATGACGTTTTGGTCTTTTTGTATCCTTCCAGAGAGAAGTAGGAGCCCCTTAGACATTTTGAAACTGTAACAGGCCTTTATGTGTCCCCTTGTTGATAAAACTAAAGTCTTGCCTTGCCATAGCGTATGTGCATGCCAGTCAGATTTTACCTGTAGTTTAACTCTGACCCGTAACATTGGCTGCTGTGTCCCTCACACATAATAAGTGTTGTTGTTGCTCTTTCTAACATGCATGTACTTGGTAGACATGTTGGCCGTGACTGTCTCCTGTGTGTGATGCATCTGTGTGTCTTAACCTTTGCAGAGCATGCCTCCATCCCAGGCATATAACCCTGGCTGCATTGTAACCCCAGCAAGCAATGGCAGCAGCATGTCAGTAGAACACAGTAGCAAACCTGAGAAGAAGATTGTAAGTTCTGCAATGTTTCTATCCTATCACCTGGTGGTGGGTCGGAAGCCCTTTCCCAATCGGCATCCAAATGTTTTCAAAGAAATTAAGACACATGCTGAGTCCTGACTTTACAAAGGAAGTGTGGCTCTTGGTAATGCTGTTTTGCATGAATGCAACCTTGAACTGTGATTTATTCATTCTCTCTCTCTCTCTCTCTCTCTCTCTCTCTGTCTCTCTCTGTGTGTGTGTATGTGTGTGTGTGTGTGTGTGTGTGTGTGTGTGTGTGTGTGTGTTTTATTTAACTCATTTCCACATCATCTTAAGTTTCGTAGCTAGTGGGGGGAAGCACCTTTGATTGCTCTGGTTATTATAAAGAAAAGCGGAACAGCAAGATCAGTTTAATACCAAAATCTCTCTAATGTGTCTATGCACATTGCCCAGATTCTGAAGTTAATCTACCTAGAGGAATTGCATTTACTTGGCGTAAGTAATCCCGCACTTAGTTGTGGGTGTGTTTGAAAGCTTTCTTGTGTGGCTGCTATCAAGATACCTGTGTAGTTTGTAGCCGCTCTGCCCCCGTCATCCTCCCTCCTCATCTCCATCCCTCCGGCACCAGCAGCTTCTGTTTACTTACCTGACAAAACACACTCCAACCTGGTTGTTCTTGGCCTGGCTTTTAGAGTGGCAAATTTGTGTTACTCAGCAAAGCCTTAGTTCTCCAGCATGGTTCCAAAGCTGCATGCTCCAAGTGCTGCTGGGAGGGGTGGCTCATACCTGAGATCGCAAGTTCAAAGCCAGCCTGGGCTGCAGAGTGAGTGGTCTCCAAATAAATGAACAAAGTGAAACAAAACATATGAAATGCCAATTTTTCAAACACCATGGTCCCTGGTTACTTTTCGTTGTAAGATATGCCTCAAGTTAAAACCAATTAAAAAAAAAACAAAAAAAAAAACCCTGTAGGTTTGGAAGTCTGGGAAGAATCATGTAATGTGATTTCCTGGTTTTCACTCTTCTGTGCCTTCCCAGGCGCCTGCGAGGAGCAGGTCAGGGGAAACCCAGCCTGGGCAAGAGGAGGCTGGTTGATATTCGCTGCTGCCTAGGACCCGCTGTCTTAAGCAGTGTGGGGAGTCTCATTCCCAGGGTCAGGCCCACTCACGGTGCATCAGTGTGAGACAATTAGCTGCACCATGCACTGTGTAGACACTAACTGCATTTTCAGCTGATGCTGCAGGGGCCGCTCATCTGCATTCAGAGAGGCAGCTCGATCATGAAGCAGCGACTGCGTTCCTGATAGAGGGGAGGAAGAGCAGGCATTCCCTTCCTTAGCCGCTCCTGTACCTAAGTTCTGTTCGCCTGCTCTAGCTCCTCATGGGGAAGAGGGTACCATGCCAGAGACTGTTCCTTCACCTGCGTAGATGTTAAAGCGCTATCCCCACTTAACCTCACCATCTCCTCTCTGAGTGTAGAAAATCACTGGGTGTACTAAAAAGGGCCAGTGGCTGTGCCGTTACCCCTCAGGTTATCAGGATTTGTGTCTGATAGAGCCATTTATTTCGCTCCAATACCCTCCAGAGACTTTCAGGAGCACCTTCTAGTGCTATCCAGCACACAGATGTGCAGTTCACACAGCTTGCCCCACGGTTACTCTCCTGCCTTTCCTTGAAAGAGCTTAAAACAAAGCCCATCTCAGCAGGCAGAGCAGAGGACCGCACCAGATTCTTTTGACCCAAGACATCTCGAGCAGTACTTGGGCACTGTGTAACCAAATGTATCATGTACGGCTGCTGAGCAGGGTTGAATGGTATCTTTTTGTTGCGGGAACCTGACTTGAGAAGGCTGCCTTCTGCTGGCCTTAGAGACACAACTACTGCGCATGCCTGCTACGCATGCGCACTGCCTCTGGGACGGTCCAGCTATGTTCTCTTTGGCGGGTCTTCCGGAATGTTTTGGTATTCTAAGCGGCTCCCTTGTTTGAGCTAGGGGCTCTTATTTTCTTGGGGAAGCTTTCATTTTATTCCCCCCTCTCATAAATTGACATAAGCTAGTCCCATCCTTTTTGTCATTGTTGTTGTTGTTTTATTTTGTTTCTTTGTTTTCTGAGACAGGGTCTCAGTATGGAGACCAGGATGGCCTTTAACTTGCAATCCTCCTGCCTCAACCACTTGAGTACAGGATGGCAGGCTTATGCCACTAAACTTGACTATGTCTGACTCCTATAGCTTGGATGTCTGATCACTTTAATAGATATATGCCTTATCCTGAATAAATGATTAAAAAAGCAAAATAGCATTTTTTTCCAGTCTTTTATTTTTATCCCATATGGTGGTACAGGGTATTGGACCCAGGGCTTCTGCCCAGCAAGCTCTGTGTCCCTGAGCCATATCCTTTGCACTTTATTTTTTAAACTGTTTTGAAACAAATTCTTGCTAAGTTTCCCAGGCTGTCTCACTGTGTAGCCCAGGCAGGCCCCAGACGTGTAATTATCTTGCTACAGCCTCCCAAGTAGCTGGGGTATCACACGGGCACCACTACGAGCAGCTTTGAGCTTGTCTTTTCTTAAGTCATGAGGCCTGGGGAATAGGAATAAGAAAGTTGACCCTTTCCCTGTATCCACAATTCCCATCTCTGGTCTTGCACAGACAACGTGGCTTTCTCCTCTCATTTCATTGAAGAAACAAAGGTCTGGGATGATTGAGCAGTTTGCCCCCAAGTCCTGGTTATTGGAAGCATGAGACAGAGATTCACATCCTGAGTGCAGGTCTGCGTTCTGCCTCAGAGCCCGGGGGGAAAATGCATAGCCGTGCTGGGAGCCATTTCTGGTAACCCTCCACAAGCCGATGATAGTGGCCGCAGAAATTACATTCGCTGTGTGACGGTCCCTACTGAGATTTAAGAAGGGGCTTTGGACCCTCTCTTTAAAAAGTCAAAGTGTTTTGTCTATGGATAAATATCACCTTCATAAGTTAAATAGGGCAAAAAATAAACATTTAAAGATAAGAACTTCAGAGAAGCCGAGAGTTTGACCCCGTGTTCCACCTTCGGGTCAGGTTGTAAAAGTGGTAACCTGTTTTTGCTCTTAAGCCATCTGTAGTAAGGGACTTTGGTGTTAAGTGAGTACGCTGTGCTATCGGCTATAACTAAAGTCCCCACTGTGCACTGCTTGCCAGAAGCCTTTGTTTTCCCTTCTTGAAAGCGTTTCTCAAGCAAACTTTTAGTCTCCTTTTAAATGTTAGAAGTCATTGAATACTTACTGAGGATTTTGGTTTTATTTCCTGGCATAATTTGTCCTTATCCCGTTAGCCTGATTCCTATTTATTTACTTATTTACTTATTTATTTATTTATCTCCTAGAGTTCAAGGGTGCTTCAGGTTTTCCAGGTCATTCTCAGCCTTTAGGAATAATTTTTACTTTCCAAGTTTGCTACATTTCTACCCATTTCTACCCATTAAACTAATGGTTGCTTATGTCATCCAGCAAGCAATATTTTAGAAAGATGCAAGTCCCCAGACCCTTAGTCCTCATTTGCAAAATTGCTTTTTCTTGTACAACAAAACTTTTTTTTGGTGACCAATTATATTGGGTACTCTTGGGCTTGGAAAATTACAGTATTTTTTAAAGCTTAAATAAAAAAAAAAAGGAGTAGTAAAACTTGAAATTCAACTTTCAGTCTAAATATAATGAATACAAAAATCTAAAAATACAGGAAAGAGTAGGTGATTGAGATGATCTGTCCGCCTCTGTTTTTTTTGTTTGGTTTTGGTTTGGGTTTGGTTTTGTTTTTTTGTTTTTTGTTTTTTATCAACATCACAGCCCAGAGGAAGAACATGCCATCCCATATACATGAACATTTTTGGTTTTGCTTGCTTTATGTCTTCATAATGCTAGTGAGCAAGCTCGGTGCCTTGCCTGTGTCGTCGAGTCCTTTACCAAGAGAGCGACACTCCTCTCAGCCTATACTGCTCACTTTTCTGTTGCTATGGTAAAGAACCTGGACCCAGGGAACTTATAAAAGAAAGCATTGACTTGGGTTTTCAGTTTTAGAGAGTTAGGATTCATACCAGCAAGACGAGACAGACAGGCAGGAATAGCTGAGAGCTTACATCCCAGACCCCAGGCATGAGGTAGAGAGTTGGCCCCTGGTGACATACCTACCTCCTCCACAAAACCGCACCCCCAGTCCTTCCCACACAGTCTTACCAACTGAGGACCAGGCCTTCAGTCAGATGAACCTGTGGGGACTGTTGACATTCAAATTACAACACAGCTGTTTTCAAACTACCAAGTCATTCAAACTACAACCACCGGTTTTTAAAATAAAAATGTATGACATGGATTTAGTTGTGTGTGCAAGCCTGTGTGTGGTGTGCACATGCCACAGCACATGTGTGGAGATGAGAGGACAGCTTGCAGGATTGGTTCTCTCTTCACCTGTACACCCCAGGGACTGAACTTAGGTCCTCAGGCTTGGCAGCAAGCACCTTTACCTACTGAGCCATATCACTGGCCCTACTCTGAAAGAAAAACAGACAGACAGACAGACAGATAGACAGGAAGGAAGGAAAGAAGGAAGGAAGGAAGGAAGGAAGGAAGGAAGGAAGGAAGGAAGGAAGGAAGGAAGGAACCTAATTTTAAAAGCATCTAACAATTGGGTTACAAGGGCAATAGCTGAGTCTGATGGCACACACCTTTAATCTCTTCCTTGGGGAAGTAGAGTCAGGCTGATCTCCATGAGTTCAAGACTAACCTAGTCTATGTAGCAATTTCAGGCCAGCCAGGGCTAGACAGTCAATCTTGTCTCAAAAGAAAACAAACAGAAAAGATACAAGGGCAAAATGAGTATGCCCTTGTCAAAAATTTTATTTTGTTAATTTCAAAAACTTTTATCGCCAGGCATGGTGGCGCACGCCTTTAATCCCAGCACTCGGAAGGCAGAGGCAGGCGGATTTCTGAGTTCAGGCCAGCCTGGTCTACAAAGTGAGTTCCAGGATAGCCAGAGCTATACAGAGAAACTCTGTCTCAAAAAACAAACAAACAAACAAACAAACAAACAAAAAACAAAAAAAACCTTTTATCATGTGATATTGATACTCATCTTTAAGACTGGTAATTTTTTCAAGTAATTTATACTCACTTTCTGCCTTCCTCTGCCTCCCAAGTGCTGGGATTAAAGGCGTGCGCGCCACCACGCCTGAGGAAAGAGGATGTTTGGATTCTGGTTCACTACAGTTATCTAGTTGTTAAGGTTGCAGTGACTTTTTGAGGAAGGGGAGGAAATAGAGCTATTTTTGAGGTTTCTAAGTTAGAGTTCAGGACTGTCCTTAGAACAAGGTCTCAAAGGCGTGAAACCATGTCCCTTATCACTCAGCTTAAGTATCCCCAACCCTCAGGACAAAGGCAGGCATGCAGAAAGAGCTTGTCGGTTAGTCCTTAAATAAAAATCATGTCTTAATTTTCACATGATGGGCGTGGTGGCTCACACCTATAATCTTGGCATTCAGGAAGCTAAGGCAAGAGGATCACCACAGTGCTAAAGCCAGGGGTGGGCTACATAGTGATTTCTAGGGCTGGAGAGATGGCTCAGCAGTTAAGAGGACTGACTATTCTTGTAAAGGTCTTGAGTTCAAATCCCAACAACCACATGATGGCTCACAACCATCCATAATGAGATCTGATGCCCTCTTCTGGTGTGTCTGAAGACAGCTACAGTGTACTTACATATAATAATAAATAAATCTTTAAGAAAAAAAAAGAATAGCGATTTCTAGGTCAGTCTGGCAACAAAGTAAGACCTGGTTTCAAAAAACTAAGTGTGTGTACATTTTTAGATAAAAGTGATATCTGTTTGGTTTGGGAGTATGTAGGAGATTAGTTTAAAATTATTTTAATAGTGTCAGTTACTTTTCTACCTCATATAAAAAAAGTACCAGGCTCGCATGGAGGCTCAACAGGGGAAGTGCAGGCTGTCAAGGCTGACAGCATGAATTCGATCCCTGCGACTCACTGCAGAAGAGAAAACCAACTTCCTCGGGTTGTCCTTTGACCTCCATACATGTGCGGAGACATGCAGGTGCAAACACACATGCACACTCTCTAAATACATACATGCATGCATAAATATATCTATAGATATATTAATTAGTTAATAAATAATGCCTTTTAAAATATCGTCCACAATAGTTGCAAATACCGGGCTGGAGGGACAGTTCAGCAGCTCAGAGCACTCGTGGCTCTTATAGGAGACCCAAGCTCAGTTCCCATATGGCAGCTCACACCCACCCATGACCCCGTCCCAGGGCAGTCAGCGTCCTCTTCCGGCCTCCCCAGGCTGCAAGCACTCACAAGGTATACAGACACACTTGCAGGTATACATACACTCATATAACATGAAATCAATAGATTTAAACAAACAAATTTTAAATATTTATAAAAAGCATTTTTAAAACCAAATAAATGTATCACTCGCTGTCAGAGGCTGGGTTGATACTTTTGAATTTACCCCAATCTTTGCCAAGTTCCCAACTATGTAATGCTGGAGGACTCTCTTTATCTTCACTCTCTATCTTCCTTGGGTTCTAGCCAAACCTCTATCTGCTTCTCATAGACCAAGGGAAGCAGTAATTGATGAGCTGTTAGCATGTTGCAGTGGTACAATATTTAGTGCAACGCTGAGTGCAGAGTTCTGGGCCTTTCACCAGCCTCATAAACAACTTCAGAAATAGTCCCAGATGACCTGAATCTCTGCACTCCGCTTCGGTAGGTTAAAGATTGTCAGAGGAAACCAAGAAGCCCACTCCACTGCCTCGGGCCATGCCTCTGCCTCCCTAGCTTAGGAGGATGGATGTGTGCCCTTCAGCCTAGTTCCTAGATGGCCTGCAGATGAACGTTGAGTGAACCCGGAAGAAATAAACACGGCCCTACTAGGCAACAGTGTGTTCCTAATCACCAGTCTCTGAGAATAAGATAACTTACTGCCAGAGATGACAAGAGTTGACCAGACTTGAAAGAGAGGCTGGGTCTGGTGGTACATACCCATAATTCCCTGTTCTGAGAAGTATAGGGAGAGCATCGGGCAGTGAAGACCTGTCCCCCTAACAGATTCAAAGCCAGCCATGAACTACATAAAACAAACAGAAAGAAGGAAGGGGGGAAGGGAAGGTATGTGGGCATAGGATGCCTTTCCCAGCAGAGTAAAGTATGTCTCAATCAGACTGTCGCTCTAAGGAGCTAATGGCTGTCTCTGGCTTCCTTTCTGTAGGACTCAGAAGAGGAGGAAAATGAGCTGGACGCTCTCAGCAGGAAGCTGATGCTTGCACAGCCTTATGTGCCCGTGGAGTTTGCTGACTTCAGTGTTTACAATGCCAGCTTGGAGAACAGGGAGTGGTCGTCTTCTAAAGCAGACCTGACAGACTCGAGAGCCTTGGAGAAAGCAGTGTCTCGTAGCCCTACCACCAGCAGCCTCACTAGTGGCTACTTCTCCCACAGTGCCTCCAATGCCACTCTGTCTGATATGGCAGTTCCCTCCAGTGACAGCTCAGACCAGCTCGCCATCTCGACAAAGGAGGTCGAGTGCGCAGAGCCCCCGGGATCATCACTTGCACTTGACGTCAGACCAGCTTCGAATCAAGAGCTTACAGAAGTAGGAAGAGGCTCAGGGAAGGATGAGACAATCACCATGCCACCCAAGGAAAACAGTGCCTTACCCCAGGGGACCCCATCACCCCAGAGCATCCCTGAGGAAAATTCCAGAATGCCGTGCAGGACTGCTTCATGTTCAGAACTGGATGTTGGCCCCAGCAAAGATGGCCACCAAGCCAGAGAATTCTGCCCAGGAGAGGTGACGATAGAACACACTACAAATATTTTGGAGGACCATTCCTTCACAGAGTTCATGGGTGTGTCTGATGGCAAAGACTTTGACGGTTTGGCAGATTGTTCTGTAGGGGAGCCCTCCAGTAGGAGGGCTCTAACAAACGAAATAGACCATAAAGGTATCCCAGAAGGACCTCCAGATGCGGACCAGCTGCATCCCAAGATAGAGAACGACCAGGTAATCACTCCCAGAGGCAGCCGGTTTGGGTCCTGCGATCTCGGCGAGCATAGCTCGCTGGACACCAGCCCACCGGAAGCTTCTCATCACAGTGAGATTTGCAGGAGAGCTTCATCTGATGTCTGTAGTTAGCTCAGTCGTGCTGCTCAGCTGCTGGGGGAGAACGGCTCTGCTGGGGGAGTCACAACAGACGCATAGTTGTTGGCTGTTGTTGTTGCTGCTGCTTTCCTTGGAAAATGGGTTGGTTGACAGACGAGTCGGTGTGAGACTCAAGTGGATGAGGAGCGGTTGGTCCTCTCCGGTGTTTGCTTTTTTGCTAACTCAAAGCAGTCTGGTCTAGCATCTACCATATTTCATCAAACTCGTGGTTCCTCTGCTTATTATAGACTCCATTTAGTTCTGTATCACGAGGACCTGAGTTCAGGTCTACTGCGCCCACGTAAAAGCCACGCGTAGTGGTTTGCCTCTAGCTCTCCAGTTCTTGGCAGGGAGGCAGAGGTGAGCAGAGAGATGCGTTGGACCTAGGGCCTCTTGAATGCCAGGCAACCGCTCTACCCATAAGCTACAACCCCCTCGTCCATATGTTGATTTTAAGAAGTTGTCTTGAGGGGCTGGAGAGATGGCTCAGCAGTTAAGAGCACTGACTGCTCTTTCAGAGGTCCTGAGTTCAAATCCCAACAACCACATGGTGGCTCACAACCATCCGTAATGAGATCTGATGCCCTCTTCTGGGGTGTCTGAAGATAGCTATAGTGTACTTACATAAATAAATAAATTTAAATTAATTAATTAATAAATAATTTTTTTTAAAGATTTATTTTATTTATTATATGTAAGTACACTGTAGCTTTCTTCAGACACTACAGAAGAGGGCGCCAGATCTTGTTACGGATGGTTGTGAGCCACCATGTGGATGCTGGGATTTGAACTTATCACCTTCGGAAGAGCAGTCGGGTGCTCTTAACCGCTGAGCCATCTCACCAGCCCAATAAATTTTTAAAAATTAAAAAAAAGAAGTTGTCTTGACACTACAAGTCTATCTGAGAGCTGGTGACATGCATGGCTGAGGGTAAAAACTCCTGCTCTCTAAACATGAGTGTTGGAGCTTGAATCCCCAGCACCCATAAAAAAGCTGGCCTTAATCCCAGTGTTCAGGGGGAGAGACTGGATGTCCCTGGAGTTTTCTGGCCAGCTGGCCTGTCTGAACTGGTGAGCTTCAAGTTCAGCTCTTAAGGCCTCGGGGTGAGTGTCCTCTGGCTTCCTCATGCCCAGGCACAGGAAGTACACATGCGTATATACATATATACCACAAAGACTCATATACAGTAATAGCTTGTGAGGGGCTAAGAGTGTAGCTCCCGTGGTATAGTGTTTGCCTACCATGCATGAGGTCTGAGGTTCAGTTCCAAGTACTTGGAGGAAACAAAGGAAATCAGAAGTCAATTTGGAAACGTCTTCTACAGTTTTGTTTTAATCCTGGAATGACTCAGAACAAGGCTTACTCCCACAGAAGTTCCACCCACTCTCTGACATTCCATAATGAATTCAGTCTGGTCTGACCCTTCAGAAAGCCCCCTGAAAGTCCTCTGTGGGGATGGAGGGGTGGGGACATTGGGGCAAGGAGCTTGGACTCACTGATCTCTGTATTCCAGGAAGCCACAGCCACTCGGTAAGGGACAGCCATGCCTCTCCAGGTCACAGCTCAGCAGCTTCGTTCATCGATCCCACTCTAGGACAGTCCATGCTCCATCTTCAGACAGCTGTGACCCAGCTTGACCTCAGACCAGCATCTTGGAGACAGCACTCTGTCCCATGGCGAATCACAGCCCCTGCTCTTTCCAGAAAGAAAGAGAATCTTGGCTTACCTACGTGGCAGTATTTTCGTTAGCACTTCGTACAAGCCCCCTCTGTGCAAAGACCTCCACAGACTCAGACTTTATTCTTGTACATTTTTAATCATTTCTTCCCGCAGACTCTGGAGTCAGTGCTCTGATCTCTTTTTATAAATAATATATATTATGTATATGAATTGTGTATCTATGGTATGTCTGTCCGGAGACATATCTGCACACTGAAAGGCAGATAGATGATTTGTCGAAAATCCCAAGGTACTGGACTTTGTTACAAAGCGACCCAGATGACTGCTTTGACAGGAGCAGATGAGAAGCATATCTTCTGTTCTGTAAGAATGAGGCTCTAAATCGCTCTTTATAGAAAAGGTTACAGGCACTGTTCTTTATAACCAAAGAACTTCCAGGAGACTGAACGTCTTTGCTGTCCACTCTTGTTTTGTGTGAGTATATAATCTCACTCCAGTCTGGTGCCATACTTCCCTTGGCTACCAAGCCACGTGCTGCCCTTAGTCCCTGTCCCCTTTCCTAAGCACACTGAGAAATCGCACAGCTGTAACCTTCAGTCTTCCACCTAGCCTGGTACCTACTGACTCGATATTGACCATTGACATGGCTGGGGCTCCTACTCCACCCTAGCAGTTCTCACATCCTGTCCACCTATCCGAGCAGGCGGAGTGCACAGGGAAGTGTTACTACACGCAACACAGCGATGTACCAAGAGTTGGGGTACAGCCTTGCTGGCAGCTCCTTTATCAGTCTGTTTCAGATCGCTAGATTCTCTTGTGGTGTGGGTTTGCCATTTTGCCTGACTCTGGAAAAATGCTGAAGAGAAGGACTAAGCTATCAAGTTCGTAGGTTTGCACGTCACCTTGTCTGAGGGGGATTAAACATCGGACCTCTCTGTTGTCATTTCCCCCCTTTTTGGTTTTCAGAGTATCCTGCAAGGAAAGACATTGTAGGATCGTGGAAATTTTTACAAATATATTTTATGTCCTTACTCTGTCGATGCCTGTGCAATGAACCTCTATGTACACGTGTGTTGTGAGGAAGTGAGAGAGCATGTGTGCAGTCTGCTGTACTTTTTTTTTTTAAGTTCATAGCATTGGTGAGGGAGATATGGGAGATTCTATTGACAAGCTGCTGTTTTGTGTGTATAGTGAGCTGACTGGTAGTATTTTACATCATCTGTTTAAAACAAAAACTGTAATTTATATTCCCTATCAACTTTATTGTATTTAATTGGTACAGATTTGTGTGTGTTTTAGAATACAAACTGTCTAATTCAGAGTCCAAAGTGTTGATCGTCTGTTCTTAATAATGCTACCATGGGGTGGGATCAGAACTCAGTGGCTAAACTGTTGCCTGTGCAAGAATGATGACCTGGGTTTGAATCCCAGAACCCATATTTCATAAAGGAAAAGGAAAAAGAAAGGAAAGGAAAAGAAAGGAAGGGGAAGGGGAAGGGAAAGGGAAAGGCAAAGGGAAAGGGAAAGGGGAAGGGGAAGGGGAAGGGGAAGGGGAAGGGGAAGCGGAAGGGAAAGGGAAAGGGAAAGGGAAAGGGAAAGGAAATAAAGAGAGAAAGCCAACCAGCCTAGCATGGTGGTACATGCAGAGAGGTGGATCCTAAGGCTCATGGGCCAGCAAGCTTAGTCTAATTAGTGAATCCCTGACCTGTGAGAGAGTCTGTCTCAAAACCCAAGGTGAGCAATGTCTGAGGAATGATATGACATTGTCCTGTAAGCTGCATACCATCACATGGCCATTAGGTTCAGGTCCAGTTCACTATCTTTGTGTGCATATATACAGCTATGCTGTGAAAAAGCCTGCTAACCTTTATCAATCTATTGAGGGCTTCATGTCAGCCAGGCACTGCCCTGGGTACATTTGACATTCACTTTGGTTAATCTGATGGCACAGGTTGGTAATGGAGTCTCAGCAAAGCTGGGTATCAGCCCACATATATGGCTGGTCGCTTCCCTCTGTCTTCTGCCAGGTAGCATGATCTGGAAGGGCTGTACTTGGCAGAGGGCAGCTACAGGACACAAGATGGGGGAGCTTTTCTGTCGACCCAAGATGCTCTCTGGTGACATTCTTAGCTTCTGGGAGGGTAGACGCCAGTGGTCTGTTAATAGATTTCTAAAAAAGTTATCTGTTAGTCACAGGATGTTGGTTCAGACTCAGAGGTGGGCAAGGAATGCCTGTTCCAGAGGGCTATCACTAGCCCAAGATAAGGTAACTAGCTTGTGGCCTAGCCTTAAGAATGTTGGTAACTGCAACATTCCTAAAATTCTAATCAGTCATCATCCAGTCTCTGTAGACACAGCTTCTTTAGGAATTCTCACCAGTACTAGTAAGAAGTAAAGGTTGGGGCTGGTGAGATGGCTCAGCGGGTAAGAGCACGCGACTGCTCTTCCGAAGGTGATAAGTTCAAATCCCAGCAACCACATGGTGGCTCACAACCATCCAATCTGGCTCCCTCTTCTGGAGTGTCTGAAGACAGCTACAGTGTACTTACGTATAATAAATAAAATAAATCTTTAAAAAAAAAAAAAGAAGTAAAGGTTAAAAGGTGAGTTTGGAAAGAGTTTCTGAGAAATGATATAAGTACCTTGGCGATTAAAAACTTGGTTTGGCGTTAGTCAGGGCTCAGAGAGTCTTGTGGAAGAGTCGGGGGAAGGATTGAGGGACCTGAAAGAGATAGGGACTCCACAAGAACAACAGAGTCAATTACCCTGGACCCTTAGGGGCTCCCAGAGACTGAACCACCAACCAAAGAGCATTCATGGGCTGGACCTACATTCCCCAACACATACACATATGTAGTGGATGTACAGCTTGGTCTTCATGTGGGTCCCCCCACAACCGGAACAGGGCCTGTCCCTCACTCTGTTGCCTTCCTGTGGATCCTGTTTCTTCTAATGGGGCTGCTTTGTGTGGCCTCAGTGGGAAAGGATATGCCTAGTCCTGCAGTGAAGTGAGTGCCAGAAAGGGCTTCCCCCTTCTCAGAGGAGAAGGAGAAGGGGATGGAGAAAGGAACTGGGGGTGGGGGCTGGGAGGAAAGGGGTGGGCTGTGATCAGGATGTTAAGTGAATTTTTTAAGAAGTTGGGTTTGGTTTATCATAATATTAACCAACTGACCTTACAGTACCCCTAATGCCTTGAATTATTTAGATTTTTGTTTGTTTTGTTTTGTTTTGATACAGGGTCTCCCTGTGTAGTCCTGGTTGTCCTGGAACTCACAGATCCTCCTACATCTGTCTCCCCTGGGATTAAAGATTTGAACACCTGGAAATGTTGTTCATGACAATTTAAGCAGTTATTCGGAGCGTCACCTCCTGGACTCCTGCCCAAATCAAGTTGTGGAGATACTGGTTTCATTTTTATATTTATATGTGTATGTGTATGCATGTACGCCACAGTCTATGTGTGGAAGTCTGAGAACAGCTTGTGGGAGGTCACTGTTCTCTTTCTACCCTGGGTGTTCTGGGTTCAAACGCAGGTCCTCAGTCTTGGGGACAAATGCCTCTACACACCGTGCCTGCTTACTTGCCTGAGAGTTTCCTGAAAATGAGCCTGGCACCATGGCTTGTGCTCACACTGAGATACTGAGGTAGAAAGATCGCTGGGAGTTGTTGTCAGCCTGGGATACACATGAGCCTCGGGGGAGCTAGGGCTACAGCACGAGACCTTGTTTCAAGTGACAAGAGAAGAGCCAGCTATGGTGGCACACACCTTTTGTCTCAGCACTCAGGCACAGGCAGGTTGATCTCTGAGTTTGAGGCCAGCCTGGTCTACTGAGCACGTTCCAGGACAGCTAGGGTAGGCTACATAGAGAAACCCTTTCTCAAAGACAGGAAGGGGGTTGGGGGAGGGGAATTGCATGACTGATGTCCTAGTCCAGTAGGAAGTTTGAGGATTGACAGATCTAATTTTCTGGGGTCTTTTTGTTTGTTTGCTTGTTTGCTTGCTTGCTTTTTTTGTGTGGGTTTCTCTGTGTAGCCCTGGCTGTCCCAGAACATGCCCCATAGACCAAGCTGGCCTCAAATGCAGAGATGCTTCCGCCTCTCCGCCTCTCCGCCTCTCCGCCTCTCCGCGTCTCTGCCTCTGCCACAAGTGCTTGGATTGAACGTGTGTGTCACCATTGCCTGCCCCGTTTCCTGGATTTATAATCATTGTTTTAAGTGAACAAATAAAGCTACAGGCCTATGTGATTGGTTAAACTAACCCTCCCTCATTGAATCTGCATGATCTATGCAGCCTGTGGTTAACCGCAAATAAGACAAGCCTGCTTAGTTTACACCAGAGTTAGAATATTGAGCTACAAGTGCCAAGCCGAGAGAAACTACCCAGTAATGGAGGGTGTGAAAGCTAACTTCCTTACCGCTTGGTCTCAGGGCTACCTTGATAGGCTATGCCAATTTACCCACATTTTCTGCTAGTCCTTGTGTGTGCTGTGTTATATACATTTGTAACCTATGTAGTATATTAGTGAATTATCCTTAGGTTATTGGCTCAATGTAACCATTAACATTATCTTACACTACTTATTTTGTGTTTGAAACAAGGTCTCATGTATCCTAGGCTTCCTCCAAACTCACTGTGTAGCCAAGGATGGTCTTGATCTTCTCTGATCCTCCTGCCTCCACCCACCAAGTACTGGACTGATGGGGATGCCCCACCACCTCCTGTGTTTCGGGTGCTGGAGCTCAAACCCAGGGCATCATGCGTACTGCAAAAACTTGCTTCTCAACCCAGCCTCATCTTACGCAGTTTTTATAGATCTAGAATTCAGAGGTCTGTAAGTCTGAGAAGTTCTGAGTCCAGTACCTCCCGAGTTTACGATTGGCATCAGCTTTCTGAAGGAATGTGTAGAAGGAGGAGGATCTACTTTTAGAATGATCTACCCACATGGCTGGCAAGCTGTATTTCCTCATCATGCAGACCTCTGCCTAGTGCTTAGGTGTCCTCATACCACAGAGGTGGCTTTAGCACAATGACTGAATAGCTTAAGAGAGCACACAGAAGTCTAGGGTACCTTTTGTGACCTTATGTTAGAAGGCACATGTGGTGGTTTGTTTATGCCCAGGGAGTGGCACTATTAGGAGGCCCTGTAGAAGTAGGTGTGGCCTTTTGGAGTAGGTGTGTCACTGTGGGCGTGGGCTTTAAGACCCTCATCCTAGCTGTCTGGAAGTCAATATTCTACTAGCAGCCTTCAGATGAAGATGTAGAACTCTCAGCTCCTCCTACACCATGCCTGCTTGGATGCTGCCATGTTCCTGCCTTGATGATAATGGACTGAACCGCTGAACCTGTAAGCCAGCCCCAATTAAATGCTGTCCTTTATAAGAATTGCCTTGGTCATGGTGTCTGTTCACAGCAGTAAAACCCTAAGACAGAAGTTGGTACCAGAGACTGGAGTGTTGCTGTGATAGGCCTGACCATACTTCTGTTTGGAAGAATGGATTTTGGTACTTTGGATTTGCAAAGCAGTGGAATGCTTTAAATGGGGCTTCATGGGCCATCCTTGTAGGAATATGGAAGACTATGTTATTGAGAGTGATTTGAATTGTATGGACCTGGCCCAAGAGGTTTCAGTGAAGAACTTCCATATGTGGCTTAAAGACTATTTTTGTGATATTTTGCTGAAAAATGTGGGTACTTTTTGCCTTTGTCTGAAAAGTCTGCCTGGGGCTAAGGTGAAGAGACTCAGATTAATTGCATTGACAAAGGATGTCTCAAAAAAGCCCAGTAGAGACTTTGTTCCCTGGTTAAGTCTCTTTTTTTTTTTTTTTTTTTGGTTTTTTGAGACAGGGTTTTTCTGTATAGCCCTGGCTGTCCTGGAACTCATTCTGTAGACCCGGCTGGCCTCGAACTCAAAAATCCGCCTGTCTCTGCCTCCTGAGTGCTGGGATTAAAGGCGTGCGTCACCACGCCCGGATTGGTTAAGACTCTTGAAGAGCATTTTAAACAAGCGTAGCAAGCTGAGAAAGGGAAAAATGTAAAAATATATGGTTCGAGTATTATAGGGGCAGTGAAATGTTCTAGGAGATAGCAGGTTAAAGGAGTGGGACTTTGGGGCAAGATCCCACCCAGCTAAATTTAGATCCAAGCATGGTGATACATACCTTTAAGGGCAGGCAGATTTCTGAGTTCAAAGTCAGTCATTGGAGAAAGTTCAGGACAGCTAAGCTTAGGCACTGAAGGAATTGGAAAACAGAATAATGTACTATAACCAGGGGGCCAAGTTCCAGTCCCAGGAACAGCAGAACTCAGCAGCTTTGGTCATTTGGCTCTGGCTTTAGAGTCAAGAGGAGACTGCCGGGACAATTGATACTAGTTAGCTGGAGCTAAGAAATTAGTGGTGATTAAGAAGAGTCCAGCATCACTGAGGTGAAATCTTCTGGGAGGTGTTTTCTGAGAGAAGAAAGGTGCTATGTTCCAGAGATAGTCAAAGTTGTACCTTGTGCTACAGCTGTACTTGGAAATGTGTAAGAGTCACCCAGGTGGCTTTGAGGGCATGGAGGGGTCATGGAGAGCAGCTAAGACTTGGCACTGTGAGAGGTCATGGAAGGCCATTGGTGAAGGTACAGCCTGAGTTGCAATTGATGGCCCAGGACTCAAGGGATCATGCAAAGAATTTGAGGCATGGCACTATGAAGAGAGCCTATGAGAAGCTATTGGTGAAGCCTAGCTGGAGCAGAAGACCCCAGTGTATTGGAGATGCCAGTACCATGGGATGATCACCAAGAACAGCAGCAGCAGTGGAGTGGATCAACCTGAGTTTAGAGTGCTACAGAGGGCAGATCTGGAGAAGTGACACCAACCCTTTAGGGGAGCCCAGAAGATCATGTGTGGATCCCAGACATTGAAACAAGAAGCTATAACATTGAAATTGCCTTGGAAACCTCAAGATGTTCGAGATGCCAGAGCCATGGGCTATCTGCTGAGGAAATCTGCTATCAGGGAATGGAACCAGCCCAAGAGTCAACAAAGATGAAAAAGGAGTTGGAGATCTGAAGACCACTTTGACATCAGACATGGAGATGCAGTTTGGAATTTACCCAGCTGATTTCTTGTCTTGCTTTGGGGGATTTCAATGAAATGATTGGATGAATCTCAGAGGAGATTGAACTTTGGACTTTTAGCATTGTTGAGACTGCTATAGACGGGGATTTTGGAAGTTGGACTAAATGTATTTTGCATTATGCTATGTTTAGCTATGGCCCCTATAGATTCATGTGTTTGAACAGGTCTATGGGGGCCAGGGAGTGGAATGTGATGGTTTGTATATGCTTGGCCTAGGGAGTGGCAATATTAGGAGGTGTGGCCTTGTTAGAGTAGGAGTGTCACTGTTGGCATGGGCTTTAAGGCCCTTATCCTAACTGTCTGGAAGTCAGTATTCTCCTAGCAGCCTTGAGATAAAGATGTAGAATTCTCAGCTCCTCCTGCACCATGCCTGTCTGGATGCTACCATGTTCCTACCTTGATGATAATGGACTGAACCTGTAAGCCAGCCCCAATTAAATGTTGTCCTTATAAGAGTTGCCTTGGTCATAGTGTCTGTTCACAGCAGTAAAACCCTGACTAAGACAGCACATGTCCAAGATAGTCCTGATTAGAAGTAAGATTCTTAGGTCTGTCTCTGCTGATGGGGAAGACTTGTGGGCTCTTCCTTTTGAAGACTGTGAATAACCTGGAGGCATTTTAAAGCCACCATCTACAACACTCAGGGTTGCCCTCTGGCATGTACATAGAAACACATATAGACACACAGAAACACACAGAGAGAGACAGAGACAGAGAGGAGAGACAGAAACAGAAAGACACACAGAGAAAGATAGACACACAGAGAGAGACAGAGAGAGGAAAGAGAGACAGAAAGACACAGAGAAAGACAGAGAGAGGAGAGACAGAGAGACACACAGAGAAAGATAGACAGAGTGACAGAGAGAGACAGATACAGAGAGGAGAGACAGAGAGACAGAGAGGCCTAAAACAGCACAGTTTCTAGCCAAGAGCTCACTGGGTGAGATCTGCTGATAAAATCTCCTGGAAGTGGTAATCCCTGGAAGCTAGAGGTATCCCAGGCTCAACAGGGAGTAGTAGTAATAGCCTAAAGTGGACTGTCTGGTGTGACCTTCTTTTCTCCTGTTAGCAACAGGATTTATACATACACACACACCACCAACAACAACAGGATCAAACATCTCCATCTCCAGATGGAATAAAGCCCAATCATCACACCTTTTACTTAGAGGGGAAGTGAAGAGACCTATCGGCAGGCCCAGGGCTGGCCAAAGAGAACTCCATCACTCCTTTTAACCTGTCAAGTCTACGATTTCTTTAGTACCTCCTTCATCTCTATACTAAGCTTTCAGAGAAATAAAAGCCATGGCACTCCACTTAGGAGGATGCTCTTCTTTACTTATAATGTGCAGGAGAGTGTGCTCTGTAGACAGCCGGCATCTGTTACAACACTTCCTGATCAATCAGTCATCTTGCAAGAGGCACTGGCACTTTCTCTGTGTTAAGGGAAAAGATGTGGCACAAGCCTAGAGCCAAATAGTTCTTCAAACATAGGAAGACATTAGCCTACGTCTCCACCTCCACCTCCCACTCAGCCTGTCTACCTCCCTTTACCCCAACCTTGGCTTTGTTATGTGCAGTATTCTGATGTCACAATCACACTCCCTGGGCGGCAGAATCAAGTCAATAGACACAACTGGTCTCTGTCAATATCAACAACCATCCCCAGGGGTTAGTCTGCCCAGCCATGGCTTGGAATGGTCTTCAGTTGTTGTATCCAGTATCCATCTAGATGGGATCTTATGGGTTCCAAAGCAGCAGAAGTTCCCCAATCTCCTTTGGAATCAAACAGGTGTTGTGGGGAGGAGACACAGACAGCCTGGCATACCCTACTTAGCTAGAGTCCCAGGAGACGACCAGTGTGCTCAAAGTGAGGAGGCTGATACAACCTCAAGCAAATTAACACAAGTAGTCTAGAAACAATCTTACTTTGGAATTGAGCCAGCTGAGTGTGGTGGCACACGCCTTTAATCCCAGCACTCGGGAGGCAGAGGCAGGAGGGTTTCTGAGTTTGAGGCCAGCCTGGTCTACAAAGTGAATTCCAGGACAGCCAGGGCTATACAGAGAAACCCTGTCTTGAAAAAGAAAAGAAAAAGAAACAGCTACTTTGGGTTCATATATTATTTGTCAGAGTCTTTTTTTTTTTTAAAGTGTTACCAAACCTGGAGTAAATGGAGCATTTATACCTATCCAGGTAATTTTCTCTAAGAATGAAACAATGTGTGTGTGTCTCTAGGGCATATTGTTACATTTGACATTCGTTCTGGGACGGTCTTGGGATGCTGGGTCCTAGGTAATATTCATATTTGGCTCAGGGAGTCCATGTGGTGCCACATATTTATACTCCCAGCTGGTTTATGAGGCTACACAGCAAGTTCAAGGCCTGTCTCAAAACCAAAAGTAAAAGGGGAGTTGGGAGGACTCTGAGTTTGGATCGCCTGCCACTATGTAAAAAGCCAGGAGTGGTGGCCTGTGCCCATTATCCTCGCCTGGGGAAGAGAGAGCCAGGAGGGGTCTGGGGCTCACTGGCCAGCTAGTCTTTCTGAATCAATGAGTCCAGATGCTGTGAAGAATCCCTGTCTCAAGAAATAAGGTAGGAAGCCCTAGAGGAGGAGAACTGTACATACATGTGCAGGCACACATACCAACACAGGCACATGCCTTAGGGGCCAGTGGGATGGCTCAGTGGGCAGAAGTTACTCCTGCCAAGTCTGACAACCTAACTTTGATCATCAGGACTCCCATGGTGGAGAGAGCTGATGCTGCAAGTTGACCTCTGACCTTTATACATGTTCCAAGGAACATCATAACACATGCACACACACACACACACACACACACACACACACACACACACAATTTAAAATGTGATACTCTTGGAACACGGACAGGAGACTAAGGGATGATCTAATAAGGACTGGAAAAAAACAGCTAATAATAGCCAGCTCTGTCCACATTTGTTTGGCCTGAGTTGTCCTTTCTTTGAAAGATGGAGACAGACGTCTCAAGATTCTGATCCAGTTCGGGGATTTTTTTTTTCCTGGAAGGAATGGATGAAGGAAATAAGGAGTGAAAGGCAGAAAAGACAGAGGATGTGAGAGAGAAGGGAGATCTATACCCATAACAAGGCCAGAGGACCAGGGGAACGGAGTACATGAGCAGAAACATTCCAGAGGTTTGTTAAAAGACAGATCTCCTGGAGCTAGTGAGGTGGCTCATTTGGCAGAGTGCCTTCCTCATAAGCAATGAAGACCCAAGTTCAATCCCAGGACCAATAAGAAGGAAAAAGAAAAGAAAACTAAGCTGGGCAGTGGTGGCGCACACTTTAATTCCAGCACTCCGGAGGCAGAGGCAGGTGGATTTCTGAGTTCGAGGTCAGCCTGGTCTACGGAGTGAGTTCCAGGATAGTCAGGACTACACAGAGAAACCCTGTCTCAAAAAACCAAAAAGAAAAGAAAACTAAAAGGAGCCAGAGAAACATGGATGCCTGCCTGGGACTTGGCTGGGTAGCCAGCCATTGTCAAATGGGGGAGCCACAGCCCCTTTCTAGCCTTTGTGGGCACGAGGTATACACATGGTACACAGATATAAATGCAGACAAACCCTCGTATAATATGAAATAAAATAAATGTCACTGTTTGAAAGACAGGGTCTCTGGGACTGGAGAGATGGCTCAGCGGTTAAGAGCACAAACTGCTCTTCCAGAGGTCCTGAGTTCAATTCCCAGCAACCACATTGTGGCTCACAGCCATCTGTAATGGGATCTGACTCTCTCTTCTGGTGTGTCTGAAGAAAACTACAGTGTACTTACATATAATAATAAATAAATTTTAAAAAAGATTTCAGGGGATTACTCAGTAAAGAATGAACCAGAGCCACAGGCAAGGCCAGAATTCTTCCCCAAAACAGAAAAATAAATATTCTTATCTGTCTATTAAAATAAAATATATTAAATATTTATTTAAGAAAGAAAGAAAGAAAGAAAGAAAGAAAGAAAGAAAGAAAGAAAAGAAAAGAAAGAAAGACAGGGTCTCTGGGACTGGAGAAATGGCTCAGCTGTTAAGAACACTGACTGCTCTTCCAGAGGTCCTGAATTCAATTCCCAGCAACCACACGATGGCTCACAACCATCTGTAATGGGATCTGATGCCCTCTTCTGGTGTGTCTGAAGACAGCTACAGTTCTCATATACATAAAATAAATAAAAAAATAAATAAATCTTTTTTTTTTTAAAGACAGGGTCTCTCTATGTAGCCCTGGTTGTTTTGGAAAAATAAGTATTAAATCATTTTTTAAAATGATAAAATAGAGAATATGCACAGAAAAGGTTATATATCTCTACAATGAATTTAAGTGTTTACATATTTAATCAAAGTAAAGATAAAGGTACCAGTATGAGCCTTTGCCATGAGCAGAAGGACCTATGCTGTTGTAAGAACCCAACTCAATGTTTCCCAGACCCCTAGAAGCAAAGCCAGAATGAAGTTCTTTGTTTCAGCCTGAGAAGCCGATGATCACTGGGTGACCCACCCAGGCGCCTGACTCATTGTCTAAGGGACCAGGGATGTTTGCCAAAGATAGCCTGTAACCCTTACTTTAAAGATGAACTGAGCTGGTCAGTGGTGGCGCACGCCTTTAATCCCAGCACCTGGGGGCAGAGGCAGGCAGATATCTGAGTTCCAGGCCAGCCTGGTCTACAAAGTGAGTTCCAGGACATCCAGGGCTATACAGAGAAACCCTGTTTCGAACAAACAAACAAACAAACAAACAAACAAGATGAACTGAAACTCATCATCCCCTTAAGATGTTTTATCAGCTTCCCCATTTCTTGTGGAATGTTTGCCAAAGATAGCCTGTAACCCTTCCATCAGGGATGAGCTATAATTCATCATCCCCATTCTTATGATGTTTACTCAGCTTCCTCTTTCTTTGTGGTTTCTTCCTTTAAATGCCCCCTCTCCCAGCGGCTCGGGGCACCACAGTCCTCTATCCCTGTGGGGTGCACAGGGTGCTTGACTGTGGGCCCAAGAGCTCTTGAAATAAAAATCCTCTTGCTGTTTGCATGAAGACCATTTCTCGTAAGTGATTTGGGGTGTCACCTCTCCTGAGTCAGACCGTAGGGGAGTCCTCACGTTGTGGCTCTTTCACTGTCATTGTGTTTCTACATACAGAACACATGGCTGGAACATAGCAAATACTGGTGGAATGCTAGATTGAAAATCTCTATCGCACTAACCTTATTTGTAAGTGTCTCTGAGGGATAAAACCTGGGGTCCTGTGCGTACTAGGCAAGCACGATACTATCAGACTATATCCTCAGCCCCAATCTATGTTTTCAAAGTACTGTGCAATATATTTCTGTCTTTAGAGTACAGTTCTTACTGTGGTATAGCAGTGTTGATCTGATTACAAAAATGGAGGGGGCATTTACTGTTTGTCACTGACACAGCAATTAGTACACAGCCTGGGGACACTTGTGTTTCCAAGGAAAGGGTGGCAATGGAGGTGTGGCTCAGTACTATAGCATTTGCCTTGTATGTACAAAGCCCTGCGTTTGAGCTCTAGCACCATGTATGAACATGTGTGTGCCTGTGTGTGTATGCCCCTGTGCATGGACACATATGGAAGAGGTATTAAAATATTAAATGTGGGATGGAGAGATAGCTCAGTGGTTAAGAGCACCAACTGTTCTTCCGAAGGTCATGAGTTCAAATCCCAGCAACCACATGGTGGCTCACAACCATCCGTAATGAGATCTGATGCCCTCTTCTGGTGTGTCTGAAGACACCTACAGTGTACTTAGATATAATAATAATAAATAAATCTTTAAAAAATATTAAATGTTCTAACAATGAAAGATAATCTTGCCAACTTTAATGTTGAGTTGTCTTTCAAAATGCACAGGAAAATGTTGCATGTAAAACAGGAAGCTGGGCATAGTTGCTCACATTTATAATCTCAGCGCTCAGTGAACTCAGGCAGTAAGGTTGTTGTGAAGTTTGAAAACTAGCCTGGACGACACAGTGAGTTCTAGGCCATCCCTGGGAGACCTTGTCTTGGGAAAAACAAATTGACAGGTGGTGATGGCACATGTCTTTGATCCCAGCAGGGCAGGCTGATTTCTGAGTTCTAGGCCAGCCTGGTCTACAGAGCGAGTTCCAGGACAGACAAGTATACACAGAGAAAGCGTGTCTTGAAAACAAACAAAGAAACAAACAAACAGAAATAAACAAAGCTTGCAGAAGGAAATAAGTAAATAAAACACTTTTGTATAAATATAGATTCATCCATTCAATACATGTGTGGGCCAGGGAGATAGGTTAGAGGGCAAAGGAGCTTGCTGCCAAACCTGACTATTTGAGTTCAATCCCATCTGGCAAGTTGTCCTCTGACTTCTACATGAGTCCCTTGCTATGTACACACACACACACACACACACACACACACACACACACACTAAATAATCATATAGTAAAAGAAAAGTAAACTAAATAAATGTATAGTCAAAAGTAAATGTAAATAAAATTAAATCCTCACTTTATCCAATTTACATCTGGCACCATGGTTGTAAAAAACTGGGAAATACGAGGTGACAATAGGAGGGTCCTTTCTTTGCAATGGATTATTTATCAATCCTTCATTATTGATGAGGCTGGTAAGTGACACCCAGCCTGCGAGGAACACAGCTACTGCCACAGTTCACTCCTCATTCCTTCCGTTTGTTTGCTCAGCAGGCAGCTTTTGAATCTCGGTCACCAAACAGCCAACCTGGACTGCCAAGACTAACTTATGGAGGAGTAGCTGCGACCTACAGTGAGTCAGGGTTCCCGTGGACCGGGCACAGTTTGAGGGTGCGTTTTTTCAGAATGGGTAGTGGGGACTCTGTCAGAATTCGGTGTTTTCACCCCAGCCTTCCTCTCTGCCATCGCTCCGGAAGCCTTTCTGTATTGCTTGCAGCCGGAGGGAGATTTCCTCCAAAACTTGCCAGAGACACTTAACCACAGGAGCCAGCCTCTCCGGTGTGGCTCTGAGGCAGATCTGCAGTGCTTGGTGGTGTTTTTAACCTTGCAGCCACAGAGAAAGTTTCCAGAAATTTCTCCCTGTTTCATTTTTAAGTACTTTTTCAAACGACCTTCTATTCAAGTTAGCGATAGGGAAAATGAAGTGGGGAAGCCCAAACCAATTCTCGAGAGAAGGAGCAGAGGACGGGGACGCAGAGCTGAGTAGGGCGGACCCACCTGCGGAGGAACAGAGGGAGACACACACTCACCCGCAGGCAGGCAGGAAGACCAGAGTGGGACCCCGCCTGGTGACCTCCCGGGTGCTCTTTTACAAAGTTGCCTCCTTTGTCTTAGGCACAGATCACTGCATCCTTGTAGAAACGCTACAACTCAGCTTAGACTCTGGAGTAGGGCGGAGAACGGCAATCACACTCAGGTATTAGCAAGCACTAAGCTAAATTCAGCGATGCTGGCAGTGCCTCCGCTAAAGGGGGTGGGGGGAGTTAACTTACAACTTACAGCAGGTGATTAAGTGCTTCTCCTGGGGGAACCCTTACATGTCATTGCTGATTCCCGGAGGGGGGCGACATTTTATAGCCAAGCGTGTGAACAAGACCTAGTTGTTTATGTTTTCAAGTCTGTTTAAGGGCTGGGAAGTGTCTGTGGTTTGGTAGAGCGTCTGGTGTGCTTGGATTTTTATTTTACTTTCTGTTTCCTGTTCACGTGTGGTTTAAAGACATCTCTCCCTTTAACTGGGGCCGGGTGTTTACCTCGCTTCCTCTCAGGGGCTGTATTTGCCTTTAGTCTGCCTGGGAATACTGATCCTACCTGTTGAACACTGAGTGCAGGATCCCAGTTTCACCCCACTTTGCTTTGGTTTGGAATTCTTTCTGTGGTCTGCTCTTTGATTTTGAAGGACTATGCTTTTGGTAGGTCGCGATCTCCTGCTGCGGCATCGAAGTTCCAGGGACACAGGAGTGATAGGTGTTGGGTTAAACTCCTCTTACTTGGCTGTCACGTGTAGAAAACTGTTGGAATCGATCAATGTGCCATCCATAGTCGGAGAGAATGCCCTAAACACCCTAATTCCAAACTTCATCTCAGCCTGTTCACTGTGTATTTGATTTTGAAGAAAGAATCCATGGAAAAGAACTAAGACGTGGATCAGTTTCTGCTTACTCTGTGCAAAGGGGAAACTTACCAAATAGGAAGTAAAGAGGAAAAACAGTGTTTGTGTAATATTGGTCTCCAGCGCACCACTTCTTTAGCTGTGGGCTAACATCCTAAAGCCTACCTTAGGATGAGATAACTTTTGTTATCTCATTATATTGGCATTTTTCTAAGAGTTCTTATAAGCAAATGTGTTTATTCTTGGCCTAAATAAGGGGAGATGTAGATGGGCCCTTTAATAAAGTTTCTTTCTTTCTTTCTTTCTTTCTTTCTTTCTTTCTTTCTTTCTTTCTCTCTCTCTCTCTCTCTCTCTCTCTCTCTCTCTCTTTCTTTCTTCTTCTTTTTTTTTTGGAGTGTGTGTTCAACAGCTTCTTAGGTGTCCCCTGTTGAAGAGTCCAAGAACTGTAGATGCATTGTAGAAAGAATATTTAACTTTTAAATTGTATTTACTTATGCGTGTGTAACTGTGCATATATGAACATGGGCTCATGCATGCCATAGCACATGTGGGTGATTTGAATGTGGGTCATGGGAACTGAACTTAAAGCCTCAGGTTTGGCAACAAGTGCCTTATTCACTGATGACCAGTTTTTAAAGCCACAGAACCCATTACAGTTATAATGGATTCTAGAATTTTTCCAGAAGTAATTTTTGGAGAAAATTCTGTATCTGAATATTGTCGACTTCATAATCTCTATAAGGAGTCAAGCTACTAAGTGGCCTTCTGATTTGTCCAGTAGAAAGCTACTGCCATCTCTTGTTATTATAGTCTGAAAAGAGAATCCTGTAGATTTGGTTCCAAGTGGTCAGACTTCTCAGCTAGCATTCTGGATATTAGATGCTAATTCAACCCCAAGCCTGTTCCCTTCTAAAGTGCGTGCTTGCTGGCTTTCCTTAAAATGGGAGTTAGGGAGACAGTAATGCACACCTTTAAGCCCAGCACGCAAAATTGAGGAGGGTTGCTCAGTGGTTAAGAGCATGGACTGCTTTTCCAGGGGACCCAAGTTCAATCTCTAGCACCCACCGCAGGTGGCTCACAAGACCCTGAAACCCCAGCCCCAGGGCATCCAATACCTCTGGCCTTTATCGGTACTTGTGCTTAGGTGCACCCCCCCACACACACACACAGATGTAAACACATAATTTAAAATGATAAACAAACATTTAAAGAATGCCCTTGTCCCAGCATCAGACAGAGGAAGCTCTGAGCCCTGCTCTGCTGTTTCTTTTTGGAATTTCTCTTTGTTTAGTGTTTTTGTTTAGGGTTTAGTTTATCTCCATTGTTTCCTGTGTCATAATGTAAAGAAACTAGTAAAGTGTTTTTTAAATACCTAGGCTTAAAGGGCTGGGGAATGTAGTTGGTGGTGTGCTTGCTGAGGAAGTGTGAGGCCGGGGGTGGAATCCCTGGCATCTTTACCTGTGCTTATTTCGCTGATAGAGCTTATTTTTTTAAATAGTGGTTTGTGTGTTCGTGTTTAATTAAAGACAGGTTCTTACTTGGGAGTACCCCAGGCTGGCCTCGATCTTGAATCTATCCCTTTCCTCTGTGCTGGGATTGCAGAAGTGACCACCAAGCCTGACTTAAACAGTGCTTTGCAGACTTACTGTACTATACCATATCTGATCCTGTCAAAATGATGATTCTGGCTGAGTAGGCCCTGGATGGGCAGTTGGTGTTAGCTCAGCATATTTCTCAATGCTTTGATCTGTTGGCAAGGTCCAAAGAGGGCCAAACTCACTGTTGAAGCTGAATGAATGGTTTCCAATGGTTTTATTTGGGTGGTGATGGTGATGTGTGCTGTAGATTCACTGCCATACCCATATGTAATGTGATCTTGAAAAGAAAGGCCTTGAGCCTCGTGGCAGTGAACATCTCTGGTCTCACTCCAGAGGCTGAGGCAGGAAGAGGATGGTGAGCTCTAGCCCAGCTTGGACAGGCGACCTAGGAAGAGACTGTCTCAGAAAGTAAAGTAAGGGCAGGGCCACTTAAGAGCACTTGCTGCTCTTGCAAAGGACCCAAGTACAATCCCCACTTCCTACTTTGGGTAATTCACAACTGCCTATAAGTCTGTGTTCAGGAGAGCTGATGCCCTCTTCTGGTCTCTTTACGCACCCTCCCCCACCCCCAACAAAACAGCAGTAAAACAAAATTTGTTTGTAAACTTATAAGATGAAACAAGCACAAAAGACAGTAGCTGGGCGACCCTGAGGACCCGAGTTTCATTTCAGAAGCTATAGAGAGGTGGAAGGAGAGAGGTGATTCCAGAAGGTTGTTCTCTGACCTCCCTATGTGCACAAGGTGATGTGCTTGTACCTTCTACCCACTCCCTGTGTTATACACATACAACATTTTAAACAGTCTCCTAGGGCTAGGGTGGAGTCTAGTAGTAAAGGGCTTGCCTAGCGCACTGGATTTAACTTAAGTACCCCCTCCCCCCAAATCAAGAACCTTGGTATCTTAGTGTTGGCAGACTGAAATCTGGAGATGATATAGATTTCTACTCCCAATGTTAACGATGAGTCCAGTTGTCTAATATAGCTGATGATTAGAGTTTTATAGACAGTAAAATTGAACCGAGCCAGGAGACAGTTTGTCTGTTGGCATGGAATCCATACTGTGTTAGTATTTATAGGTGATCAGTGTTAAGTGTTAGTGATTGGTATAGTGCATCACATTAAACTTTTAGAGAATTCTGGCAAGTGCTAAGTTTCAGCGCATTGTGTGGACACAGGCTGTTTTACAGGTTTGTGGATGAGCATAACAATCGCTAAGACTAAAAACTTATTGTTTCTCAATAGATAGTTTTTTTTTTTTTTTTTTTAAAAAAATTAGAGGTTGGTAAGATGGCTCAGCGGGTAAGAGCACTGACTGCTCTTCCAGAGGTCCTGAGTTCAATTCCCAGCAACCACATGATGGCTCACAACCATCCATAGTGAGATATGACACTCTCTTCTGGTGTGTCTAAAGACAACTACAGTGTACTTACATATAATAATAAATAAAATCTTTTTTAAAAAATTAGATTCATTCGTTTTATGAGTGTTTTGCGTACATATATGTACGTGCACCACATGTGTGCCTGGTGCCCACAAAGGTCAGAGAGGTCATTGGAGCCCCTTGGACTAAAGTTAGAGATGGTCGTAAGCTGCCATGTGGTTGCTGGGAGTTGAACCCGTGGCCTCTGCAAAAGCAGGAACTGCTCTTAACCGCGGAGCTATCTCCTAGCCCCAATAAATTGCTTAGTCCCAGCTGGTGATTCAATACTTCAACATCAGTTTGAAATTGGTATTGTACATTTGGTCATTATTTCATCCACTAGAGCTGAATTTCCATTAGACACGTAAAATATATCCATACATTAAACACCTTAGTGATAATTCCAAGTCACCAGTAATGCACCAGTGTCACATTAAGGAAAGAAATACAAATACGTCCCCTTAGTTATTTAACCAAGAGCAAGTTGAGATTTGAATTCTCTACTGCCTGTTCCTTGTGTCTCCCCTTCTGACAAAGGGCCCTGTACTCACTGAGCTGCCCAAAAAGCATCACACGGGGGTGGAGGGGTGGGGTGGGGGTGGTGGGGAATGGCACACTCTACAGAAATCTTTAACAGACTCTTACAAGGGATTAAATCACAGGGTCCAGCTGACCCCCACCTGACCCGGATAACAAACAGTATTACAAACATCACTGTCTGTCAATCAATACCCACGAATGGATATTCATTTTAGAAGATTGCTTTCAACTTCTGGACTCGCTGCCTTCAGCAAATGATACATGTGTATAACTGTGGGTCAGGGGCATGGAAGAGTCCATGACTTATGATTACAGCTATGGATTAGCTTAGGTTGTACAAGGTGATTATGTGGGAAAATCCAAGACAAGTAAGGTTGGTTGTTACATTGTTCTTTTAAAGGTGGGTTATATAAACAGATTAAATCAACACTGGAGCATTGCTGTCTTCAGTGACCCCCAAGGCACACTATTAACCTCTCTGGCTGTGAGGTCCAGCAGAAGTTCCAGCCTCTCAGAATGTAAGAGATGTTTTTATTTTAATGCCACAAAAATATGTATGCCATTCTATGGTTGTTGATTCAATTCATGATAGACCGCAGCCTAGTCAGACACTGCTATATGGGTTGGGAAGAGGAACAAATTCATGACATTTTTGCAATCATGAGATAGGTAAAATTAATTAAAACTTGACTGTAGTCTAGTTAATTCAGTCTTAGGTACTACTTTATTCCCTAAAGGCAGAGACCTTAGTAAGTTAATGAGAATATAATGATGTTATCTTTAACTACTTTCCTATCACCATTGACTTTCTTATCCTAATATTCAACACAGGGACACATACACGCACTGCTCTTTATGTTGAATTTTTGCTTATTTACTTTTTGAGACAGGGCTTCATTATGTAGCCCAGGTTGGCCCTAAATTTCTTTTTTTTTTCCCTTGTTCCGATCAACCCTGCTCGCTCCGGTCTGCCCCGCTCGCTCAGTCCCTGCTCTCTCCGGTCCAAGGATTCATTTATTATTATTCATAAGTACACTATAGCTGACTTCAGACGCACCAGAGGAGAGCGTCAGATCTCATTACGGGTGGTTGATTTGAACTCAGCACCTTCGGAAGAGCAGTTGGGTGCTCTTACCCGCTGAGCCATCTCATCAGCCCGGCCCTAAATTTCTTAATCTTTCTGTTTGTACCGCCCATGTGCTGGAACTATAGTTGTACACCACCAGGCTGGCTTCTTTTTATTTTTCTATTTAATGAAGTTCATGGTAGTAATTATCACATGAAAATGTGGGCAGAACATTGTGGTGATGTAACAATATTTGCATGAATAGACATTATAGTCCAGACCTTATTTTTTGTGTTTAGAGGGTAAAATAAATACAAAAAATTTCATAATTTCCTGTATTTGCCATCTCTGAATATTGTATTAGCTGGAGCTTTTTTTACCTTTTGAAAAAAATAAATTAAATAAATAAAGACTAATTTGAGTCCAGGTTGGGGTTAGAGGAAACTGTATTTCACTTTTAATTAATAGTCATTCTTCATCTACCAGATGAAGGTCAGCTGCTTATTTGCTGATTTGTAGTTGACAAATGGTTTCCATGTTAAACGGGAAAACATGGAAAATAGCTGGGTCTCTATTGGCAGAGAGAACCCGGCAGTGATCAGCTTTTCATGAATTGAGACATATTGTTTGTTTTGGCTCTAAAAAGCAGTCCAGATATAATGTGAACTTTTTGGATGTCATTGTTTTCCTGCTACAGTCTGCAACGAACCAACCACACAAATATGAGAGCATTGTATTTTTCCTCTCTAAATAAATATTCAGGAAATGAATGAAATAACTGAGATCAAGCCCAAAAGGGATGTGGACTTTTTCATGAATCCTCAAATTCTACCAATTTTCTACTTTGAAGTTTTGTATGACTTCAGTCAAAGTTCTTTGACACAACCTTTCCTTTATTCCTTTAATCTTTCCCGACTTATGTGAGGGTGAGGGGGATAGGGTCTTGCTGAGCAACCCACAGTCCTTCCGTCTCACCGTCACACAGGTAAGGTCCTGTGTGGTGTTCCTTCTTTTCACAGCGTGGCTGTGAAGATTGTCCCTTCCAGGAAAAAGATGGTAGCCTCTGCTGGAAACTTGATTCTGCTGGGCTGAGAAGGGACGCTGTGAGGATCAGTTCTGCTTGTTCTGTAGTCTGGGGGAGAGAACACACTCGGAGAGTGTAGGCAGATTGGGAAGGGAGGATGCAGAAGAAGAGGAAATGAATTCTTTTCATCATCTTCGGTAACCTGTCTCAGGGGTTAAGGTCAGACACAGACTGTACCAACTGGTTACAGCAGGGTCTTTGATGTTCTAAAAGGTACTATAAGTTCAAAGGTATTGTAAGTTTTGTTTTATTAATTTGGTTTCAATAATGACTTGAATTGTATACTTTGGGGGTGGGCTGGTGCAAGAGATCATGAAGATCACTTTTGGTAGCGGATTTCTGGTTGGTACTAAGTGCTTTCTATCTGTACAGCTATTATAAACAGAATCATGTCGCTGTTGAGGTAAATATTCATTCTATTTGCAGATGAGGAAAGTGAAGCTTAGAAAGAAGATCAGTAATCTCCCCAAGGCCACACAGCTAGTAAGTGACAGATTTAAACAATCTATTTGATTTTATAGTTATAAACTTTAGAACACTGTTCTCTAATAGAACATTAAGTTTATGATTCTCCATAATCGATTCTTTTTCCTAACTATAGTTACTTATTTCATGGGGAAAAAATGGGTTATAGTCCTGGCTTTGAGTGCCCAATTCGATATCCACCCTCTTTTTTTTTTTTTCCAAGACAGTTCTCTATGTAGCCCTGGCTGTCCTGGAACATGCTTTGTAGACCAGGCTGGCCTTGAAGTCACAGAGATCCATCTATATCTGACTCCTGAGTGCTGGGATCAAAGGCGTGTGTCACCAGCCAGGCTCCAAATTGATACCCTAATGGTGCCCCTTAAATTTTCTTGGTTTCCATATAGTCATTGAATGACTAGGGTGGATCACGTGATCACACAGATCTTTTGTCTAATGCCTGCATCTTTAACACGATGTATTCAGCCTTTGAGGATACATTGTTTAGTCACCTAACTATAATACTAATTGAAGCAAATATATGTTTACTAGGGATATATGAGTCACCCTTAATGTGTGTTGACTGCATAGGTCATAATTGCAATCATTTACTGCGTTTATTGTATACCAGGAAATCTACTGAGTGCTCTTTACACAGACGACCACACTAGCTCCCCACAACTTTATAAGGTAGATTTAAATAGTAGAGTCATCCAAGGTCAAGTCTGTAAGTAGTGAAGCAACTCAGAATGCCAGCACGGTGTGTGTTGACAACAAAGCCCTTATAGGTTTAATGAAAGTAATGAAGTTGTATTTTTTGCTTTCGTTGAGACAGAATCTCACTAGGAAGCTGCGAGTAACGTCTAACTAGTCATTCCCCTGTGTCTGCCTCCCAAGTGCCACATGCCTTTTCTATTTGTTTTAGGCCTTCCGATCGCGGCCACGGTTAATTCAAACGCAGTTTTTGGTTTTTGTTTTCGGTTGTGATACATTATCCTTCTTTGATTTCACTGTTTACTTCCATTACGCTTATAATTGATGAATGGGAGATTACAGTATTCGTGTCGAGTGCCATTCTGAATCTAAACAAGCAGCCAACTGCCGCCAAATGACCCGGGCTTTGTGCCTCTGCGGTGCTCCGCGGGTGTCCTTCCGCCACAGCCAGCCTTTCCGAGAATTCGCGTTCTGGCCGGAAAAACTACATTTCCCAGAGGCCCTCGCGACAGAGAGCGCGGGCTCGGCCAACCCTTCCTTCCTTCCTTCACCCCTTTCCATTGTGTCGCAGCGTGATGACGCAAACGCGTCGGTCGCCGAGGAGTGACGGTATTCTGGCTCACGACCGCGGCGGCCGCCTCAACAGCGGTAATAGGCGCAAGAGCGGCGGCGGCTGCGACGACTGCAGGGACGACGAAGGCGGCGGCGACGGCGGCGGGGAGGGCGCAGCGCGCACAGGGGGAGGGGTTGGCGGGCGGCGCCGGCGGCCTGGACTGCGGCAGCGACGGCCAGGGCGGCTGAAGAGGAGCCTCCAGCAGCGGGCGGTCGAGCTAGGCCTCAGCGGCGCCCGGAGCTGCTCGCGCCGGCCTCGGCGGGAGATCTCCATAGAGACGGTGACAAACACAGACGCAGGGGTCCGCACGCGGCCGGCGCTCCTCGGCCACCTCGGGGCCCTCAGCCGCCGCGCGCACCCTCAGTTCCCGCTCGCTCCCTCGCGGTTCTCGCTGTGTCTGTGTGTCGCCTAGGGCCGGGCGGGGGAGGCCCTCAGGCCGCCGCCTCTGCCTCTCCCGCCCGGGAGCGGTAGTGGGAGGCCGCCCAGGCTCCGCCATGGCCTCGGGAGCCGGAGGCATAGGAGGGGGCGGCGGCGGCGGCGGCAAGATCCGGACTCGGCGTTGCCACCAGGGACCGGTGAAGCCTTACCAGCAGGGGCGACCCCAACACCAGGTACGGGACCCGCACACCGCGGCGACTGGGTGGCTCCGGGCGGCCGCTCGGGGGGGGGTCGGCGGTGGGAGGACCCGGTGGCCCCACGTGGAGGGGACCAGAGGGCCTGACGCTAGGCCGGGTGGCGACGGGAAGTGGGTAGAGCCTGGCCCGGCCTGGCGGCAGACACGTGGGGTGCGAGCGGCCTCTCCCAGCCCTCCCGCCCAAGGGCTTTCCCCCGGCGGGCACAGGGCGGGAAAAGAAATCCCAGGCTTCGGATACTCGGGCTTTTTTTTTTTTTTTTTTGGCGGGTTTTGGGGCGTTTGATGGTATTCCTCACGACCTCGCGAAGGGAACAAGGGAAAGATGTTGGGCAGCAGGCCCATCCGCTGGCAGGCTTTTTCTTTCTGGTGTTCCCGGGTTCAGGGTGCGCGGGGAGGTTAATCTGCCACCGCGGCCCATAGAGACTTGGGGAGGGGGCGCTGTTACCCGGATCGTGGAATAATTTCGGTTTTAGACGCATTAAATCATTAATGGTAGTCCTGTCCCCTCGTCTGCCTGCTTGGCCTTTCCAGATCGGAACACACTGGTTTAGCTTTTCATCCTTTCCTCTCTTAACTGAGTTATAGTTATGTGGCACTGAGGCGTTTTGAAAGTCCCTCGCCGCTCTTACGTCTGGTCTCTGATGCGCGATTCTTCCCTCTTCTCTCCACCCCGCTCTATATACTGAAAACCAGAATCAGCCACTCTCTACAGTTGACCAGTTCTTCAGCTCTGATCTCATACACCAAATATTTTTTAATACTGGGCGTTTTCTAGAAGTTTAAGGTATTTCGGGCTCACCAGGGTGTTAGTTAAGCCACCGTATGCCTTCTTTGGGTGTTTATAAAAAAGTCGGTTCTAGTTGTAAACGAGATATTTGGTTCAGAGAACATTTTCAGTTATTAAAAATTGTGAGAATTAAAACGTTAAGAATTCACTTTAACGAAGCCACGTTTTAAAGGTAGGAAGTGTATATTTTAAGCTTACTGAAGAAGGACTAATAAATAACTTGTTGCATATTCTTAAATGTAGACTTTTTGTTTATTCTGGCTAGTGCTAAAATTGAATACTTGTTGGAAATGTTAAATTATATCACTTTTGAGATTTTAAAAATAAAGATAGGGAAAGTTTTGAATAGTAACAGCTGTGTTGTATGTACTAAGAAGTTATTTGTCATTGCTTGGAAGCCTTGACATTACCATTTTCCCTGGATGTGTACAGAATGCTGAGGAGCCCCGGGGTCTTCGTTTTTTTTGTGTGTTTTGTTTTGTTTTGTTTTGTTTGAGACAGGGTTTTTCTGTGTAGCCCTGGCTGTCCTGTAACTCACTTTGTAGACCAGGCTGGCCTCGAACTAAGAAATCCTCCTGCCTCAGTCTCCCGAGTGCTGGGATTAAAGGTGTGGGCCACCGCACTCTGCCGCCCTGGGTCTTCGGAAGCAGACTTTTAAGATCGAAAAACAAAAAACAAACAAACAAACAAACAAACAAAAAATCCGGTCACAAACCTGGTCATTTTACTTTACCTAATACTGTACAGTGGACATTAAGACAAACATACTCTTCTACCTCTGAATGCTTGAAAGCAATTTGAGCAAGAAATGGATGGCTTGGATAGAGTTTAGAAAGAAGCCAATATTATGTATGATATTATGATAGAACTTAGAAAGAAGCCAAAGTTATGATCACAGCTTATTTTAAAATGTATTTAGGTTAAAAAAAATAATTTGAGAGAGAAGTGCATTCAACTAAAACCGAACGTGTTTTAGAGCTGATCCAGATTTCAAGCTGTATGGTTTTAGAGCTCAGTAGTTATAAGACACGTTAGCTTCTTGCCTCAGTCATTTAATTTAAAAAGTAAATACATCTTAATTTGAACTGGAATTAAAGATAACTCTTTCTTGATTAGCACATTTAATTTTGGCAGAATTGACCAAAGAAAAGTATTTTAAAAGTATGCAGCTCAGTTTTGTTTCTATCTTAAAGTAACTTAACTAGTCTTACCTCGGACTTAAGTGGATATCATTGTCCTCTACTATTAGCAGAGCTTGTCAACTGGTTGTTTTGCAGCAGCTGCTGAGTCATCATCTTGGATATATCAAGGAGCTTCATGACATGGCATGTTTTCATACTAATGCTTGATAAGTGTCCAGGGCCTCTTGGCAGAATGAAGACTGGTTGTGTAGTAGAAGGTTAGACTAAGAGTAAGCAGGCTGGTGCTTATTGGTGAATGCAGGACAGCAAATGTCAGGCCAAAGAGCTAGCTACTGCAGTCACCCAGTACCTGTGACTCCTGTATCATTCATGTTCAGTTGATTTCTAATTTCCTGTTTTGACTTCTGGTTTAAGTGTTCTGGGAAATGTTTAAACTTTAGCATTTTTCTACTTTTAACTTTTCTTTCTTTTTCTTTTCTTTTTTTCTTTTTTTTTTTTCCTCGAGACAGGGTTTCTCTGTATCGTCCTGGCTGTCCTGGAACTCACTCTGTAGACCAGGCTGGTCTCGAACTCAGAAATCTGCTTGCCTCTGCCTCCCAAGTGCTGGGATTAAAGGCGAGCACCACCACGCCGGGCTCTTTTTCTTTTTTTTAAAGCCACCTTTCTTGAAGTTGTGGAGCTAGAAAGATACTGTCTTGATCAACCAGATAAAGGTCAAACAGTTACAAGTAGACATAGTTGGGCATAGAGGTACATACCTGAAATCACAGCTGCTAAGGGGCTGAGGCCAGGGGATTCGGAATTTGAAGCCAGTCTGGGCTTCAAAGTGACACTAGGCTAGTCTGAACTGTAGAGTCAGGCTGTCTCAAGAAGTGTAGAAGAAGCAAATGAACAATGCAGGATGGTTATTTTTACCTACTCCCTCCATTAACCAACTACTTTCTACCTTTTTTTTGGGGGGGGGGGGACAGGGTCCTGGGTAGCTCAGGCTGGCCTTAAACCAGACAGAGATCGTCCTGCTTAAATCTCTCTCTCTTTTTTTTTTTTTTTTTTTTGGTTTTTCGAGACAGGGTTTCCCTGTGTAGCCCTGGCTGTCCTGGAACTCACTCTGTAGACCAGGCTGGCCTCGAACTCAGAAATCCGCCTGCCTCTGCCTCCCAAGTGCTGGGATTAAAGGCGTGCGCCACCACGCCCGACTTTAAATCTCTTGATAACTAACTTTTAAAATTATTTTTCTAGTTGGGAGTTCTTTTCTCCTGTTGAGTCTCCTTTCCCATTTTCATTGTGTGTAGCAAGGCCTGGAGAATGGTTGCATTTCCTAATACACTTGATCTCATGAGCAAAACTTCTGGAAGAATCTGTTGCCACCTCCTGGTGAGACAGAACCATTTGCTTTTTTTTCCCCTCCCCTCTTTTGGTGCAAAAGACTTTCTGGCTTGGAGCTAAGGGAATTTACCTTTCTTCCTTACAGAAACAGGCTGGCTGATAGCCTGACCATCCTGGGTTAGGTCACTCACTACATTCAATTGTTTAAAAAGCTGAGGAAGAGGAGGGATTCTCCTTTCATCAATATTTTAGATCAAAGGTTGATGAATCCTTTTTATAAAGAAACAAAGCTGTTTTGAGGCTCTGGCTGTAGTTTTTTTTTTTTAAGGATCTTTGGCAAATGTTAAAACCATTTTCCCCCTTAAGACCAGGTTAAAGGCCCACAGTCAACTGAATTTGTAGAACTGGGTTTATGTGATAGGATACTTTTCTTATTTTGGTACTTTGTGATTTTTTTTTTTTATACTAATAAGTGTGTCCTGTGTAACATTTGATGTCTAAAGAGTATTCTCAGCTTTGAAAAGAGTAATATTTCTCAATATTTTATTCATTCCAGATACTAAAGTTTTATTCTTTATATCTCAGATGTTTATAGAAATAATTGCTTTAAAAACATTCTGAGCTGGGCGTGGTAGCGCACACCTTTAATCCCAGCACCTGGGAGGCAGAGGCAGGTGGATTTCTGAGTTCGAGGCCAGCCTGGTCTACAAAGTGAGTTCCAGGACAGCCAGAGCTACACAGAGAAACCCTGTCTCTGAAAACCAAAAAACCCTGAAAAACTGAAGAAAAAAAAAAACATTCTGATGAAATTAGAGTAAGTTTGAATCCCTGTTCTGCCTGAAGAGTTGAATGATGAAAACTGCTTAATTTTGTCATCTATAAATGGAAGATTACCAAGAGTTAAATGACATAAAAATGTCTCAGATGGTATAGAACTCACATGAAGCTATGATTAAATAGAGCCTTGACTTTAACATTTTTTAAGTGGTCTATGCATTTTGCTGTCTTTTAGAATTAGCGGTATTTTTTCTTCCTCTGGTTACTTTTCCAAAATTCAAATTTTCAAAATTCTTTCCCAAAATCATATTAAACTTAAGGTCTTTTTGGTTTTTTGAGATAGGGTTTCTCTGTGTAGCCCTGGCTGTCTTGGAACTCACTCTGTAGACCAGGCTGGCCTTGAAGTTAGAAATCCACCTGCCTCTGCCTCCCAAGTGCTAGGTTTAAAGGTGTGTGCCACCACTGCTTGGCCTGTCTTTGTTTTTTTACCAAGTGAAAGTCAAACTAAAGTGATCTAAACTGTTGATTGGAGGATTCTTCCCTTTCCCTACCTTGTTAAACAGTTGAATGTGGTCACTGACTTAAGTAAGGAAGGATATGCTAGGAGTCATCCTGTTTTCTAAGAAGATAGATTACCTTAGTCCCAAACTAGAAAACCTTCTCGCACCAAAACTTTTATCACAAGATTTGATAAAAGTCTAGCTTTATCACAACTTTTTAAAGGACTTTGCCTTTTTCTTGAGAAGTACCAGTCACTTAAGTATGTAGGTAGAAAGTTCTGGCTTGATTGATGAATAGAAAGTGGATTCTCTGTCTGTCTGTCTGTCTGTCTAGATTGAGGTCAGAGATATCAGTTTGTTATCTTACCACTTAGCACTTTTCCTTACCAGTTTTTTTTTAAAGATTTATTTATTATAATATATTTAAGTTCACGCTGTAGCTGTCTTCAGATGCACTAGAAGAGGGCATCGAATCCCATTACAGATGGTTGTGAGCCACTATGTGGTTGCTGGGGTTTGAACTCAGTACCTTTGGAAGAGCAGTCAGTGCTCTTAACCGCTGAGCCATCTCTCCAGCCCCCTTACCATGTTTTTAATATGACACCAAAAAAGCTCCATTTATGTCTCCATTTCCTGGAAAGTTCTAATAATACAAGTGTCTAGCTTGAAGTAAAATGAAGTGTTGGGTCAGATGCCACTAATGATAGCCATCTTATTATGTGCAGGATATTGGGAACATTGCAATAATTTTGTATTTTCTTTTTTTTTTTTTTTTTAAAGATTTATTTTATTTATTATATGTAAGTACACTGTAGCTGTCTTCAGACACTCCAGAAGAGGGCACCAGATCTTGTTACGGATGGTTGTGAGCCACCATGTGGATGCTGGGATTTGAACTTATCACCTTCGGAAGAGCAGTCGGGTGCTCTTACTCGCTGAGCCATCTCACCAGCCCCGAGTTTATTTTTTTAATTAAATTTTAAAACATTGTCACATTGTATCCTCCTTTCTAGGGAAACTCCTCATTGAAAACATGGAGAACTTTCTTCTTTTCCTAGCTCTCTTCTTGAGGGTCTTCTGTAGCTTAGGCTGGCCTCTTAATTCTTGCCTTCATTTTCCATGTATTCGTTCTCTATGTACCATGTGTGTAGTGTGCCTTTGGAGGCCACCTCATGGAAGCAGGAGCACGACTCTCCCTCCATACATAGGAGGAGGTGATTGCCCTAGGCTGGACGTTTCCGAGATGTTCTGAAGGAAAACTTTCATTCTTATTTAGTGTAGAAGTTGATTTGGTTAAGTAGGAGTTGCATGAAGTCTTTGTTCTGTGTTCTCTCTCCTTTTTTTTTTTTTTTTTTTGTAATTTAACTTTTTTCTTTTTTCTTTAAAATTCTAAAGTGTCCTTACTCTGTAGCCTTTCCTGTCCTTCAACTGTGGCCCTTCCTCTTCCATCCTTATGCTAGGATTACTAGTGGGCACCACCGTGTCTACCTTGTAAAGCATTCTTCCATCAAGTTGGATCCATTTCTATGAAGACCTGAAGAACTCTTTTTGGCACGGAGCCTTCTTCCTCCACAAGAATTTTTTTTTTCTCTTTTCTTGTTCCTTTCATCCCTCTCCCACTTCTCTCAGGTCTCAGGGAGCCCAGGCTGGAGTTTAGCTCTTGATCTTTTTCTTAGCTTTTCATTAGGAGCTGTCAGTTGATGTGTAAGTTTTTGAAATATGTATGATTTTATTCATATACTATAGGAGGGGCTTTTCCTGAAAGGTACCTTGGTTTGTGTACCTTTTGTTTTTGTTTTTTGTTTTTTCAAGACAGGGTTTCTCTCTGTAACTCTGGCTGTCCTAGAACTTGATCTGTAGACCAGACTGGCCTGGAGCTCACAGAGATTGGCTTGCCTCTGCCACACAACTGCTGGGATTAAAGATGTGCTCTGCCACCACCACCTCAGCCATCACTTCCACATCCACTGCCTGGCTCTAAAATATATCTTAATATCCTGTGATGTATTTGAGTTCCTAATCCCTTCAAATAGATTGTTTTTCTAACTTGATCATGTATCTGTCACTTGGGAGGAGGAGGGGGAGGGATTAAACCAGCCCTTGAAAGTTCATGCTTTAGTATTGTGGAGGACTTGAGGCCTTTGCTCATCCTGGAGTTAAAGGCTGTAGTTAGAACATGTTAGACCAGTGTTTATTTTTTTCTTCCATGACTTTCAGTCATTCAACCTAAGATTTATGTTTGGTTGCTGAAATTTAAGGGTGTAAGTTTTAATGGCTAAAGGTCGGTTCACGTTATACCCTTCTCTTTTGTTCTTTGAGCTGTCATCCATTGTGAGTCCTGTTGTGCTGAGGCTAGATACGATGGTTAAGCTCCCCTTCCCCTGTGTGTGTGCATGTGTGTGTGTGGGGTGTTGTGTTGGGTTGTATTGTGGTTTTCAAGGCAGGGTTTCTTTCCTTTGTGGAGCCCTGGCTGTCCTGGAGCCCACTAGGTTGACCTTAAACTCAGAGATCCGCCTGCCTCTGCTTCCCAAGTGCTGGGATTAAAGGTGTACACCATTACTGCCTGACTGGCTTTCAGTATTGTTTTCTAATCATTGAGGTACTTAATGGTGCTGTGACTTGGTTAGACAAAATGCTGTTTCTAAGCATAGTATAGTTTATTTTGTAAGTACTTTTAAGTCTTTTGCAGTAGGAGGGTGTTGGCTGTTACTCTGTCTGCTTAATAAAGATTAGGTTTAGATCCATAGTCATTTCTCTCTAAAGTAATTAATACTATGCATTGAAATAGAAATAGGGAAACAATGAATATGTTCTTTAGAATGAATATTCTAGAACCATTGCCCATAATATGTTTGATAGTTTACCATATAGATCTATATTTTTGTTGGGAGACCACATAGAAGAATAATTTTATGTTATACTTATCGATTGTTATTTTTTACCTTTCCAAATAAAGCAGTTTGGTATTCAAGAATCTGTTGCAGAAAGATCTTCGATCTTTTCTCTTGATAGAACTTTTAAAGCCTTAATTCTTTTGGACTTGCTTCCAAAGTAGAATTATATATTATGCCTTTGACTTTAGTTTCTTTTTTAATCTGCTAAGCCCCCCTTTCTGTGATTCTCTGAAGCCTAATTAATGCTTCTTCATGAGTGAAATTTATGTCTGAAATTGAGTGCCGTATCCCAGCTTGCTTGTGCTAGCTCTTTCCCTTATTAGTAGAATTACCAGCACATGTTTCCTTGAGAAGTACTTTAATGTTATTTCATTTGATATTTATCGTTGTTCCAATGGGCAATAGTAGGCAGGGATGTTCTTAGATTAAATCAAAGAGAGGTTGGTATTCAAGTTCTGCCATAGGTTCCAGGATGCCATGGCTCATGCTATTACTCCATTTTAAATACACATAGACCTACTTGTATCTTGGGCATACTACTTAGTGGCATTGCATTGTCTTCATCCATGCCTTGCTTTTCTTAAGGAACTGGAGATTGGGCTATGTTCCTGACTCTTCATTCATAAAGTGCCTTATTCTCACTACAGAAAGTGATTTTGAGTATTCAGTTGACCAATATGTGAAAATTACTTAGAAGAGTGCCCAGATTTCCACTGCAGCGGCAGTGAAAGTCAGCTGCAGCATTACACCAAATTGTTTTTTCCTTTAGTTTTGCCACGATAAAGCTAATTCTTCAGATTTTTAAAGGAAATATTTTATAATATAAAATTTTATCACCCAAAAGAGGCCTTAGGTTACTTCTTGAGTTTGATTTATGTTGAATTAGTTATCTTTCCTATTTTGTGGGGGATTTCTTGTAGTCTTCTTCGCTTAATTGTTATTTTTTCTAACTTTGGTAGTGCTGAAGAATCTAAACAAGGCTTCAAGCTTGAGAAGCAAGCACTCCATCAGCTGCATTAACCATATTTCTAGCTCTTTTGTTTTCCTTAAAGAATGTGACACAAAATAATTGTTGAAATGGTTTACAGTGTGTCTTTTAATGTATTAAGATCCAGAAGGATGAAAACATGTACTGTTTATCACTAAATCTAGATCTTGGTTAGTTGATGGGTCATTAAAAACAGTATAATGTCATACCATTACAAACTGAATCTTTGTAATTTTGCTGGAAACAGTTGTGTTTTGCTTGGCATGACTTTCTGTAAGTACTTACAAAGATAAGTTTTCTAAAGTAGTCTTATGTATGTTTTCTCCAACAGGGCATTCTTAGCAGGGTTACAGAATCTGTTAAGAATATTGTACCAGGGTGGCTACAAAGATACTTCAACAAGAGTGAAAATGCCTGCAGCTGTTCACCAGATGCAGGTGAAGTTCCACCCTGGCCAGAAAATAGAGAAGATGAGCATGCGATTTATGCGGATGAGAACACAAACACTGATGATGGGAGAATCACCCCTGACCCTGCAGGCAGTAACACAGAAGGTAAATACTGTGGATATTTGGTTACAAAGAGTAGATCTTCCTAATTTAAATATCTTTATATTACCTGAGTGTGATAGCATCTGACCGAGTAATATATAAGTCCTGTATGGAACATTTGGAATCAAGTTTACACTGAGTATGTTTATTGAGTAGTTTTTAAAAATATTTGTTTGTATATGCACATGGGCTGGCATGCCACAGTGTCTTGTGTGGAGATAAAGAATAGCACGTGTGTGATGGAGTCCTCTCTTTCTCCTTCTACATGAATCCCCAGGCATTGAAGTCTGGTCACTAGGCTTGCAGTCACCTTTATCTGCTGTGGGTTTTGACAGATGTAGATAAATGTTTTTTGAATAAATAACTGACATAGATGTATGACTAATCAGTGTTGATGTAGTTAGTAATGTATATTCCTATCTAGTTAGCCTATAAAGATAAATAGTAAAATGGGCTTGAAAGAATGAATGGTTACTTAAAAGAAAATGTTAAGTCTAGTGTTCATAGTGTCATAGTTAGGGTTTCCATTGCTGTGATAAACACCATACCCAAAATCAACTTGGAGAAAGGGTTGCTTTCATTTTATAGCTTATATTATCCAGGAATGTCAAGGCAGGAACCATGGAGAACTATTCCTTACTGGCTTGCTCCCCGTGGCTTGCTCAGCCTGCTTTCTTACATACCCAGGACCTTCATTTCCAGAGATGATACTTCCCATAGTGATTTGAGCCATCAACTGAGCAAATGCACCAACCCAATTTGGTGGCACATGCCTTTAATCTGAGCTCTCTGAAAGCAGAGGCAGGTGACTCTGTCTTAACCTGTTGTGGGTAGCTCTGGGACTGTTTGTTATTTGATGCTAATTCCCTTCTCCAGTGAGGGGTTGTGAAGAGGAATGAGTCAGCACTCAGGTGATTCCTGTAAACCTGCTTCCCACCTTAATGTGTAAAATAAAGGCTAGAGCAAGTGATTGGGCAGAAAAAGGGAAGGTGGAGCTGAAAGTGGAGAGAGAAGAAAGAGAGGGAGAGAAAACGACAGGAGGAAGTGGAAGGAAAGCTGAGCAGAACCAAGTTGCCAGGAGAGACCGTAAGTTCTAAGGGGTCTACATGGGCAAGATGGTAGTGTAGTGGTAGATCTGCCCAATCTAGGTGCACAGCTTGTATTCATATTGAGTTGTGCGTTGCGGGGCATATTTGGGTTGGAGAATTACTGCAACATTAACCCTCCCCTCCACCCTTACCCCTTTATCCCCAACCCAATCCCCAAAAAAGGAAAACAAAGGTACCATAGGGTTGCCCATAGGCTAGGCTACTCTGGTGGGTGAGTTTTCTTAGTTAAGGTTCCCTCTTCTCCAATGACTCTAGCTTGAGTCAAGTTGACATATACCAGAGCACTGTAGTAATACTCGGTTTCACATAGTCTTTGAAATTTTGCTGGCTTTTATTAGGATAACTTGAATTTTGCTATCTCTACTATATATATATATATATATATATATATATATATATATATATATATATATATATATTTAATGTTTAATATATTTATATATATTTAATATATTTATATATATTTAATGTTACCAGCAACACTATTGAGGCTTTATCTGGTAGATCTCTAGGAGGTTGCTTCCATGGTACTTCCTGGCCATCCCGATGGGGCCCAGGCTTTCTGTTTTTTGATAGAGATTTTGGTGAGCACTAGTGTGCCCATAGTAGCAGAAGCCCCATTCCCAGTTTGATGAGCTTACTAGTAAGGATTAAGTAACCTGTGTTTCTAACTTTTATATATATGTAAAATTAATGTGTATTTTCATGATCACAGTGGAATTAATTAGAACTTATATTTTATAAAGTTACTAAATTTTTTGGTAGATTGTAACATGTGGCTTGTATATCTTCGCAAAATTTTTAAAATTTATTTATTTATTTATTTATTAATTATATGTAAGTACACTGTAGCTGTCTTCAGACACTCCAGAAGAGGGCATCAGAATTCGTTACGGATGGTTGTGAGCCACCATGTGGTTGCTGGGATTTGAACTCAGGACCTTTGGAAGAGCAGTCAGCACTCTTAACCACTGAGCCATCTCACCAGCCCCCTATCTTTGCAAATTTTAAATGCAAATTATGGGGGTTAAAAACTAGAAGATGCTACTACAGTATGCTTAATATTGCCTCTTAATATTGGTAAGATTTCATACATACTAGTCCAATAAGGGAAATCTCGAGAATGTCTGTATTTCCTCTGAGATAAGGTTTCAGGCCACTATGCTAAGGATAGCCTTTGCCGATGCTAGGCAAGCACTCTAACACTGAGCGTAGTTCTAGCCATTTTGAAGCAGATAGACAGTTTTTGATTCCTATTCAAAATCAGCAGCATTGTTTCCTCTCTTTTACTTAGATTTAATCTTGCTCTTATCTTAACTGTCCCAGATAGTTCTTACAATGCTCTTTCTCAAGGCATTTATTTGATTCTGAAGTCAGTGTGTATGGAGTCAAGTACCACTGATAACTTTTTTTTTTTTTTACAAAGGTGAATATAGACCTTGCTAGATAGAGCCAAACATCTGTTTGTATTTATTAATGTGAAACATTTAAATATAAAGTGTTTTCAAAATAACCTTAGAAACATTACTGTTCAATTATTGTCAAAATGTAGGAAGCTAAAAATAGCTTATATGTGATAGCCCTGAATGTTGTATACTAAAATGGAAGTTTTACAAATAATTTATTAGTAATAAAAATAGGGCTGGAGAGTTGAACATTCAGGTAGCTCAGCAACAACAGAACTGTGGCCATTTCAAGTTTCTTCCTTAAAGCATTCTACCCATATACCTCCTTGTGTTGGCTTGTGAATATGTTGTGTGAGTGTGTACATGTTTGTGTAATACCTGTGTATATGCATGTGCAGGTTAGAGGTCAATGCTGTGTGTCTTTTTCAGTTGCTCTTCACCATTTTTTAAAAAAGAGATTAGATTGGTTAGTTAGCAAACTCTGTCTTGTCTCCCCAGTAGTGGGGTTACCCTTACCTGGCTTTTTATATGGGTACTAGGGATCTGAACTTCGATTTTCATATTTGCACTGTGAGCACACTTATCATTTGAGCCCTTTACCTAGTCTTGGCTCTTAGAGTCGGTAAGATTTTTATCTAGTAGGTTAGTAGGATAGACCAAGAAGGAAAATCTCAATACTGTACATGTCAGTTAGAATTCTGGCTGTAAATGAGTCAGCAGTGAATTATACTTCTGGGCAACTGTCTTGATGTATACTATCATGATTTATAGTCATCTGTAAGTTGAAGTGAATCTGTAAGTTAATAGGGTTATCCCAACTTGTAACTTTTGTCTAGCCTGGTATGGAGGGAAAGAGTTATTTTAAGCAGCAAAAACTATATACACTAGATGTAGATTCTGCTCGTTCAATAAATGGTCCTTGCTTTGCCCATAGGACAAGGCTCTGGATTCAGCCACCAGGAAAGCCAAAGCATAAACATAACATCGAATTTGAGAGGAAAATGAGTGTATTTAAGAGATTATTTTAGAACATAATAAACAATAGTCTTTTGGAAAGCAGTAAAATTTAATACTTCACTCCTGTATCCTAACTTGATTGCTGTATCCTAGCTAGAGTAAAGATTAGTGTTGTATTGTAAGAGTAGCCTCACTCAAGAAATACAAACATGAATAGGTTTATAGTCAACTGGGGGGAAAAATAGTTGTATTTCGGCTCTCATACTTCACTTTGTCCTGAAGATAGACTCTTATCTCTTGAAGAAAGTATGTTACTTGTTTTGTAGTCCAGATTAGCATTGGAAATACAAATGTGGTAAAGACTTTTATTGTGCTAGTGCAGTACCCTTTCTTGGTTTTATTCACAATGTTAACTATCCTTTTAAGAACCATCAACGACCAGTACTGCTTCAAATTATCCAGATGTGTTAACAAGACCTTCTCTTCATCGGAGTCATCTGAATTTCTCTGTGTTGGAATCCCCTGCTCTGCACTGTCAGCCGTCCACGTCCTCTGCGTTCCCAATCGGCAGTTCTGGATTTTCCCTTGTGAAGGAGATTAAAGATTCTACCTCTCAGCATGATGATGATAACATCTCAACTACCAGTGGGTTCTCTTCAAGAGCTTCTGAGAAAGGTACTCTTGTTATCAGGTAGTAAGGAGTTCTGTCAGCAAGAATCAATCTCTCTCTCTCTCTCTCTCTCTCTCTCTCTCTCTCTCTCTCTGAAAAGGTCTTTGTAACCATGGCTACCTAGAACTTGCTATGTATACTAAACTGTCCTTGCACTGATAGACATCTACTTGCCTCAGCCTGTTAAATACTAGGATTAAGGGAGTAGGGACCATCCTAATTTAGGTGTTTGTTTGTTTTAAGATTTATTTTTTAGGTGTATGTGTTTGTCTGCAAGAGCTTTTGTACATCATATGTGTGCAGGTACCCAGAGAGGCCAGAGGAAGACATCGGATTTCCTATTACTGGAATTCCTAGTGGTGGTGCGTGGGTGCTGAGAACTGAATTCAGCTTTTCTACATGAGTAGTAAATGATAATTGCTGAGCCATCTTTCCAGCCCTCCTTTAGTATTATTTGATTGTTTGCTTTTGGCTGTCCTGGAACTCGTTCTGTAGATCAGGCTGGCCTCAAAACTCAGAGATCGCCTGCCTCTGCCTTCCAAGTGTTGGGATTAAGGCTTTGTGTCTCCACTGCCTGCCTTTTATTTTAGTTTTTAATTTTGATTTTTATTTATAAATATATGATAAAGATCTGGGCCTTAGGGTTTTAAGATTGACACGATTACTACAAATTATAAATTTTTATTTTAGATATAGCTGTTTCAAAGAACACTTCCCTGCCACCTTTGTGGTCCCCTGAAGCAGAACGTTCTCATTCACTCTCACAGCATACTGCCATCAGCTCCAAAAAACCAGCATTCAACTTGTCTGCCTTTGGAACACTTTCCACCGTGAGTACTAACTATAATGGGTATAATCACAAAAGGTTAAGTCGTTTTGCATATAATTTATCACTGTTTTTCTATGCAGTCACTTGGGAATTCTTCAATTCTTAAAACAAGTCAGCTTGGAGACTCTCCTTTTTATCCTGGCAAAACAACGTATGGAGGGGCAGCTGCTGCTGTAAGACAGAATAAAGTACGAAGTACACCTTATCAGGTTAGTTTGAGTAGGATTGTTCATAAACTTTCTCACTACTAGACACTGACTACGAAAACCCAGCAGACTTGAATTATATGAATCTTGAATTATATAAATCTTAAGAATTATAGAGCTATGAGCCTTTTAAAAATTCAGGGTATGAGAACATTTTAATTGCAGTGAACATACTGATTAATATATGTGTGTGTTTGTAGGGAGTATGACAATTTCACTTTTTAAAATCTGGTAAAAATTACACATAGTAATTGCCTTAATTTTATCATATTTGAATTGTGATAATTGTGAATTGTATTGTCACTACTGGTATTCAAATGTTAAAAAAAAATTCATGGCAACAAAACATCTTAGATATTCCCACCATCAGTGTGTAGTCACCCCTGAGAGCCATTCACCTGTCTGTATTTAGGGCTTGTTAAATGAATTTTGTCATACAGTATGCATGTAGCCTTTTTTTTTTAAAAAGATTTATTTATTATTTATTTTTATATGTAAGTACACTGTAGCTGTCTTCAGACACACCAGGAGAGGGCATCAAATGTCATTAAGGATGCTTGTAAGCCACCATGTGGTTGCTGGGATTTGAACTCAAAACCTTCGGAAGAGCAGTCAGTGCTCTTAACTGCTGAGCCATCTCTCTAGCCCCGTATGTAGCCTGTTGAATTGGGTTGATACGATATATTTGTATCACTGTGACTTAGTCTGCACACTTTAATTCCTTTTTGTTGCTGGTATTAAGCTGTTATTGAAAAGATATTTTCAGTTTCAACGTTCATTTTCATCTGTCTTGGACATATACTCAGGAGTTAAGATTGTTAAGTCTATAATAAATAAGACAGGTATTTTCTGTTGGTAAGTACCAACCACCTTGTTACCTGTAATATTACTACAGCTGCACTTGCACACTTTGAATTGTCAGGTTTTGGTTTTAGTCATTCTAATAGGGACACAGTGATAATTTAAGTTTACGGTTTTAATTGGGTTGTCCTCAATAGCTAATAATGTTGAATGTCTTTTTATGTTTTGAAGGTTTTTATATTTATCTTACCCTGTTTTGTTTGTTTGTTTGTTTGTTTGTTTGTTTTTTCCAGACAGGGTTTCTCTGTGTAACAGAGCTGTTCTGTACTTGCTTTGTAGACCATGCTGGCCTTGAACTCAGAGATCTGCCTGCCTCTGCCTCCTGAGTATACCATGTGGCACCACTCCTGGCCCAGAAGTTTTTTCATAATTTTTAAAAATTTTACAAATTTTGTTCATTATAAAATTGGGTTGTGTTCTTGATGAATTTTGAGGGTTTACTTTTAGTGGTCTAGTTATTTAATTTTTTTAATGAGATGTGTGTTTTATCAGTGATTAGTTGGTATATTTTATTTTTCTTTTGTTCATGCTTTTGGTATCCTATGTATAACTCGATGTCACAGTAGTTTTGTAGAAATTGTATAGTTTTTTAAGGCTTTAATTTAGAGCTGTCATTTATTTTGAGTTGATTTATGTCTGGTATAAGGTGTGTCAGCATTGATTTGTTTTACATTTGAGCATTTGTTATAAGTATCATTTGTTGAGGAATCCTTTCTCCATTGTGTTAATTGCTCGAGGTCAATTTCACAACTTGTTTTTTTCTGCTTATCTTTGTTATCTGTCCTTCTGTTATGCTGGTACTTTATCTTGATAGCTGGTGCAGAGAAAATTTTTAAATTGGTAGTGAGTGCCCTTCTGTTCTCTTAATTTGTTTTGTACAAGCTTGCTTTGGCACCCTCCTTCCTTGAGTGAAAGCTATGAACATATTAGACACTTAACCTACTCAGCTACAGCAGAGTTCTTGGCTTTCTGTAATTCTTGGAATTTCATAAAAATTGAGAACATGTTGATTTTTGCAGTGGCTGTCTGGATTTTGATTGTGATTACAAGATCAAATGGAGGAAAATTTGTAAATTCATATGACAATTAAATTTTTTAATCTAAGATGATGATGTATCTCTATTTAGGAGCTTTTAAGATTTCTTCCATGACTGTTTTGTAGATTTGGTACTTCGTGTGGCTTGAACATGTTTTGTTAGATTTAGTATTTTGTGTGGCTTGATATTGGTCAAGGATAGATTTGTTCAGCATACCTAACTTATTTGAAATAACTCCTAGCCAAGAAAAGTGGTTAATTCTACCAAACATGTAAGAAAGAAATGAATACTGATTCTACACCTTCGTTTTCACATATTTATGAGAAGAAAGCTACAGGCCAACATTTCTCATTAATAGTAGGCATCTTTTCATCAGATACATTTGTAAGTTAGTCAAATGGGTTTGTTTTAGGAATGCAACATTTGCCCAATATTCAAAAATGAATGTAATCTGTCTTTTTCAGAAGAGATAGAAAAAAAACCATAGGAAACATTTGACAGAAACCCTTCATGTTTGATAAGATTTTTCATCTACTAGATAACCTCACCTAATACTGCACATCTATATAAATCTTCAGGCAGCGTCTTGCTTTCTGATAAAAGGCTGAATGCTGTCCCTCTGAGACTGGGAATAGAATATGGTTACCTCACTGCTATCCCTGCAAAACATCAGGTCACAGTTTCTAGTCAGTACAGGAGGTGTAAAAATATACCAAGTATGCATATTGGAAAAGTACAGTAGTATTTTCAGTCAAGGACAGTGCTTACATTCCTTTCTAAAAGCTACCATAACTAAACTTAGCAAGGATATAAGCTAGAAGGCTAATATGGGAAGTCACTCATGAATATTAGCAGAGTTAGAAATTGAACAATAATGAAGTATCATTTGGTGGTTTGTGGTAGTATTCTTCTGAGGAAGGAGCTGTGCCAGCTATGTTACTTAACCTAGAAGGTAGGAAGAGCTATTTCAAATATGAATTAAGCTTATTGAACAGATAAGATTGTTCAGACTGCTTATAGCTAACAAATGGCACGAAATACTTAAGTGTAAAGTATTGCTGGACTGTCTCTGACTTGTCAGCTCCTGAATAATGACACAGAGACTTATATTTTGTTAAAATAGAAAGGCTAATGTTGTAGGTTATACAGGTAGCTTATTCTAAAGGGGAAGCTGGATTATACTCTATTTGATAAACTTTAGTTAAAAGTTGAGCTTGTTAGTTGCTAAGGTGATACAAATCTGCAAACAGTTCAAAAGTCTCTTTTTCTGCAGTCATTTTTCTCAAATTGAAGATATTGAACAATTTTTAGTGCCAGATATGTTTATCTGGTGTATCCTTAGAATCTTTCTTAGTATAGACTTCCAAATACTTAAAACTGAAATTTGGTGAGTTTATGGTTTTGCTGCTTGTTTTTTACATGCTGAGGGATCGAATTCAGAGTGACTTGTTTGACAGGGAGGTACTCTGCCTGTGAACTACACCTCCAGCTGTGCAAGAGACATTGGGATGAAACCTGTTAATCCTTTTGTACAATGTAAGAGCTTGGAAACATATTAAAGATTTGTAATTTGGTTCGATTTTATTGATTTACTGTTTCTGGGTCCTGAAGCTAGAAGACTCCATTAAAAAAAGACAGTTCTATTTACCTGGTGGGTATTTGAATGTTTCCTTGGTTTTGTTTCCACAGTTGTTAACAGACACCAGGTTCTTAAGACTTACAATATCACAGCTCTTTTGAAAGTCGATTGATGTATTTGACATAATTGGAAAAACATTAATGCAGTTATTGTGCTTCTTTTAAATAGAAGCTATTTATAAACAGTGAGGCTGGCCAAGCATGGCGGTGCTTCCCTTAGCTCCAGCACTTGGAAGGCAGAGGCAGGTGGATCTCTCTTGAGTTTTAGGTCAGCCTGGTCTACAGAGAATTTCAGGACTACAGAGAGAGAGCCTGTCTCAAACAAAAAGTGTGTTTTATTGAAATTGGTAAGATATGTGTGTATTAAAGTTAAAGTTTTGTTCCCTAACCCCAATTGTGTATTTCTTCTCTCTCTTCCCTTTCCTCCCTGCAACTTCTCCCATTTGTTCCTAACTCCCCTTAATCTCTTCCAAATTCATATGTGCATGCCATGCCCTATGTTACTTGTATGTACATGATTTAAGGGCTGACAATTTGGTATTGGATGACCAATCGGTGTGGTTTTGCTTAGAAAAGACTATTTTTTTCTGATCTTATTGATCCTCAGTTGCTTATACTTTGTCTAGAATTGAAGTCTTGTGAGCATTCCTCCTTCCATGTTAGAATGTCTATTGGTAACATCCTTGTTCTAGGACATGTTTAGTCAGCTATGTTGTTGAGATTTAATGGATGTAGAGTCTCTTGGCATTTCTAGGAGACTCAGTCTCAGAGCAAACTCCCTGTACCTCTGGATCCTACTTTGCAATAATCCCTGGTGTCTAAGGTATAGGAGTTCTGTTATAGCTGTATTGGTAGGGACTGGGCTCCACAACTCTACATTTTGATCAATTGTATGGTGTCTGTTACAAAGAAAAGTTTCCTTAATGAGAGATGAGAACTACACTTACCTATGGGTATAATAAGTACATACACCCTTGGGTAGTTGGCTAGGTTTCCAGTATGAGGCATAATTTCCCTCTTGTTGAATGAGCCTTAAGTCCAGTTAGAGAGCTCTGGCTACAGGGTTCGCAGTTGGGGTTACTCTATACTGGTAGTTGTAGTTCTAGGCATCATACATAGTTGGACTGATAGCTTCTCAGGGAGAAAGCTTTCACATCAGATCTTAAGCTCTTCAAGAAATAATCTATTTGAAGATGTCTTTGTTGTACTAGCTATGGTAAATCAAGTCATATTTATAAAATGTAAAATTTCTATTACTTTAAAAATCTTCAATCTTTTTGCTAGTTATTTGAATTCTAATGAAATATTATTTAATACTCAGCCTTACAGGTGTCTTGATTTGTCAGTGTGTTTTTATTTTTTATTGAATATCTGGGTTATTTTTGGGGGGAAATTTTTATGGATTTTCCTATTCTCATCTTAGAACACATGGATAAAATTTTCTTTAGAACAGTGCTGTGGTGTTTTGAATAAAATGGCCCCCAAAGGTCCATAGGAAATGCCACTATTAGGAGATGTGGCCTTTTTGGAGTAGTAATGGATTTGTTGGAGGAAGTAAGTCAAGTCACCTTTACCTGCTCCTGCCTGCCAATCCAGATATAGAGCTCTGCTCCTTCTCCGGCATCATGTCTTGCCTTCAAGCAGTCATGCTTTCTACCATGAACATAATGGATTAAACCTTTGAAACTGTAAGCCAGCCCTATTTAAATGTTTACCTTTATAAGAGTTACTATGGTCATGGTGTCTCTTCTCAGCAATTAAACCCTAAAACAAGTGCATTTTGTTTTTATTTATTTTTCACTTCTGATTATTAAATTAATTCAGTTGTCAAGAGAATTAGGTTTCAGTAATTGCATAGCCTATGTCCTCTCTGATAAGTAAGTCACTGTTAACATAATCTTCTTTTATTTTGAATTTTTTTTTTCATTGCATGACTTATGTGCCTTGGACTCTATATGTTGTAGCAAGTAACACGGACTTTTATTTTCTAGGCTCCAGTTAGAAGACAGATGAAAGCTAAGCAGCTCAATGCACAGTCTTATGGTGTGACCAGCTCAACAGCACGGCGGATACTGCAATCATTAGAAAAGATGTCAAGCCCTCTTGCGGTAAAAGTTTGAAATCATGTAATGCAGCAAAATTTGAATTTAGTGACAAAGTCTTAATTTTGTTGTTAACATTTTTTTGTTATTGTAATGTTAACAGGATGCAAAAAGAATTCCATCTGCTGTTTCTTCTCCTCTGAATTCTGTACGTTAACTTTTAAATCTTACATGATATAGCTGTTTTTCAGTTTTCTACCTATTTTAACACTATTTCTCTCCTTTTTTTCAGCCTCTTGATAGGAGTGGGATAGATAGCACAATTTTTCAGGCAAAAAAAGAAAAGGTAAGCTGTGTAAAATGTCAGCAGCTTTGCTGTCTTGATTCACAGTCACTAGGGAACATGTTTGAAAAGGGGACTGTTTTACTTTGAGCTTTGTAGCTTTTCTGACAACCTTGGGATGATCAGTATAGGAAGCACATTCAGTATTCTCTGGGATTTTTTTCACCCTCATGTTGATGACAGTCTTTGTGGCTTATTCTTAACTATAGTAGGAGTGAAAAGTCTCACATGTTTAGTCAATTGAGAACAGTGTACTTACGCTTTCATTGGAATAGCACGTTCAATCTTGTGCACAACAGAGCTTGGTTTTACAAGACTGGGTTTCTGCCACTCTTCTGGAACGAGTTCTGTAGGCTAGGCTGGTCTTGAAACTCAGAGGTCTGGCTTCCTCTGCCTCTGAGTGCTGGGATTAAAGGCATGTGCTGGCCTGAGCTTCATTTTTGATATGTATTTTATCATATAGTTTTTTTTTTCTTGGAAGAGTGAATTTCTAAGGTTACCTAGATATTTGTAGTTAGTTAAGAGGAATCTACTATGAACCACTGTCACAGCACCTCAGACCTGGATTTAAATCATAAAAGTAAAAATTTAAGATTATGCCGCAATAAATTGTTAATAAAATACTATGAGTGGTTGAATATAGTTTAAGTTTGAGTTTCTGGAAATCAAAAAGCTGGAGTGCTGTATTATTCATGTGTCACATGTGACAATTTCCTCATTGGGGAAGGAAAGAGCTATAGAGGCTTCACAGAAGGCTTTTTTTTCCCTGGAAACCTGCATTCTTGGCAGCTGTGACTGAGTTAAGACCATCCATGGTATGACAGTTCATGGGCACAGTGGGTGTTCTTGACTTTATAATAATCTCACAGGATTTCAGGGTAGCAAAGGACTGTTAGCAAAACACCAGTTCATGCCTCAGTTTGGAAGTCTTAATATAATGCTTTATCAGTTAGACTCAACATTATAAGGCCTTTGGTTTTATTTGTAAAATAATGGTAAACTGCTAGGAGTTAGAAAATTTTATAGCTAGTTTAAAAATACTTAATTTTTTTTTTAAAGATTTATTTTATTTATTATATGTAAGTACACTGTAGCTGTCTTCAGACACCCCAGATGAGGGGGCCAGATCTTGTTACGGATGGTTGTGAGCCACCATGTGGTTGCTGGGATTTGAACTTATCACCTTCGGAAGAGCAGTCGGGTGCTCTTACCCGCTGAGCCATCTCACCAGCCCCGAAAAATACTTAATTTTTTAATAAATGATTTTATTTGTTTGTATTTTCTGCATGTATTGCATGTATGTGTACCATTACATGCCTGGTGTCCTTGGAGGCCAGCAGAGGGCCTCAGATTCCTAGGAACCTGAGGTGTAGATGATTATGAGCTGCCACAGAGGTGCTGGGAACTGAACCCACCACTGGTCATTTGTCTAGTCCTTGTAAAAAAAAAATCATTTTAATTCTCTTTTTAAAAATATTTGTTTATATATTGTTTGTTTATTTATTATATGTAAGTACACTGTAGCTGTCTTTAGACACCCCAGAAGAAGGCATCGGATTTTGTTACGGATGGTTGTGAGCCACCATGAGGTTGCTGGGATTTGAACTCAGGACCTTTGGAAGAGCAGTTGGCACTCTTAACCACTGGGCCATCTCACCAGCCCTGCCTCCCCCCCCCCTTTTTTTTCTGGGAGACAGGGTTTCTCTGTATGGCTCTGGCTGTCCTGGAATTCACTTTGTAGACCAGGCTGGCCTCGAACTCAGAAATCCTGCCTCTGCTTCCGGAGTGCTGGGATTAAAGGCGTGTGCCACCACCACCTGGCCATTTTAATTCTTGATTAAAAAAAATATAAACAGTGGTTTGGGAAGATGGAGAAAAATAAATTTTAACCATGTCCAAAATTCATCTTATCTAAGGTTGTTCTGTTGTCTTGAATATTTTATAGTTTCATGTTATGTTGGTATAAATGTTCTTGTGTGTGAAAAGCCAGGGAATCTGAGGTTAAAATGTCAGTTTATTTGTCTGCAAAATACTTTAGAATTGTATATATATTTGCATATTAATAGATTAAATGTCTTTGGTTTGTCAGCTTTTTTCTGTTTATTTGCATCTATCTTTCTCAAGGAAGTGGTCTCTAGGTCACATTAACTATTTTGAAAATGTTTGTTTTGATTTCTGTTTTCTTTTAAGGTGGACTCTCAGTATCCCCCTGTTCAGAGACTAATGACGCCAAAGCCAGTTTCCATAGCAACAAATAGAACTGTCTATTTTAAACCATCTCTGACCCCATCTGGTGACTTAAGGAAGACTAATCAAAGGATAGATAAAAAGAACAGTGTGAGTTTGTTTGTTTATTCTGTTTTCTTAAGACAGTGTCATGTATCTGGTCTGGAAATCAGGAGATAACAGGGTTAGCCTCATATTCATGTCAGTTAAATTGCTTCTGCCTTTCAAGTTCTGGGTTATAGAGGTGTGCATCAACCCCCACATCCGTCTGAGAATATTTATTTTTATCAATCTCTTTTTTCTTCTTTAACCAGTCTTTGAATATTGGCTGGAGTGAATTAAAAAAAATGCAAAGTAGAGGACCTCTGGTGTCATCTGGTAGTTGTATGGTGTATGATGCCTGTAAACTAGTAAAGAGTTAGAATTGGTATCCCTTCAAAATAGCCTTTAGCTTGATCAAACCCTAAATTGGTGTGTGTATGTGAATTTCATATATTCATTACCTAGATAAGATTTTACTTATGAGTTTTATTTGTGTGATTGATTTCTAAAAGGTTTCAGATGCCATCTCTTTTAACTATATTTAACTGTATTAACTCATTTTAAAAAGAAAAAACTTACACATTTTTTATCTGTTTCTCTAAAGGAGAACCCAAAGTTTAGATACTGCTTTTGATCCCCCCCCCCCCCCCCCGATCACATAAAATTTATTTTTTTTGAGATAATTTCTATACCATAAAATTAAGTATTTGATGTTTATTCTTTAGTGGTTTAACACATCCACAAGTGTTAAGCCAATACTTCGTTAAATTTTAGAACATTTTCATCACCATTTCCTTCCTAAAGTTTTGTATTAACTGTGTCCTCAGGGTAACAAATGATGATTATTTACTTGCAGCAGATATGATTGTTTTTAAAAGCAGGATATTATTTCATAAAATGGGTTTATAGAACTTTACTCATTACTTGGAAACTTTTGGGTCTTTTCACTGTTTGCTCTAATGTATGATGCTGCTATAGATTTACATAGGTATACTTTTGTGAGTACAGATTTTTATTTTTCTTAGATCTTTGCCTAGGAGTGGAAAAGACAAGGCCAGTTGTCAAAATGGCTCACATTTCGGGTTACTTGTGTCATACTTTAAATAAAGTGTTTTGAGTTTATTGTTTTACTGTTTGTCCTACACTCTTTTTTCCAGTCTCTTGAAAATCTTCAGTTTCTTGAAAAACTTTACACTTGGTAGACTAGTATAGCAATTGCCCAGGTACTAACTTATCTTAGTTTATTAGTCATTAGTGTTTTGTCATATTAAGATATCTTTATTCTAGAGTAAAAATTATTATTATGTCAAGCCTAATTACCTGTCAGGGCTTGTGAGGCAAGTGCTTTACCACAGAGCTACATCTCAGCTTATAAGAAAAGTACTAGTATTTTACTATATATATATATATATATATATATATATATATATATATATTTTTTTTTTTCTGTTTATTCTACAAACTAGGTCTTCCTCTATGTAATAGGTAATAATGTTCAAACGCAAGAACAGAATCTTGGTGCAGCACAAAACTACAAATTTTATTTAGATAGATGTTAAATAGTGACAGACATCTCCCAGAGAAATCTCCCCAAGACCAACTTGTAGTTGTCATCTGTCTTTGTCTCCATTAATCTAGAATATTTTTGAAAAGACGGGTTAGTTTCTGTATAGAATATGCAGCAATACTAGATTGTCCCTGGTGGTTCTATATTCTGGTTATTCTTGGTTAACCCTGAAGGAGGGCTGCACTCTTCTCAGTGCTCAAGCAGAACATATACTGCCTATTTTTGATCCCATTTAGCATTATTGAGAATTTTTGCCTCAAGCTGTTTGTTGATGCACTGTGGTAGATTTATAATTATATTGTTTTTCCATGTATTGATTGACCCTTGCTGTAGAGAATCTTGTCTGAGTTTAAGTGAATTCTTAGTTTTAGAGTTGGTTACTTTGATGCTTATCTTGCCCTGTACTTGCCTTTGAATGGACTCCTATGTTCTTTTTCTACACCCCATCATTTTGAGCATCTTATTTTTTATATTCCGACTCTTGTACATTTCTGGCTCTCTGATCCTGTAATTGGCCATTTCTATAGGGTATCTCAGTTCTGTTCAGTTGGGAGTACTTTACATCTCAGATTCTGTTCTTGTAAAGTTGTCTGTCATTTAGTGTGGCAAATGTCCCCTAAAAGTCAGTATGAACTTTGTACTAGTAGATGTGTGACATTTTGTATATATGCTCAAATTACAGTGTACAGTACAGTTGTAACTTTTGGTTAACATTCAAAGACTATCTAAATTACATATATACTAAGGCTCATTAAATTAAATTTTAAATTCCAAATATTAAAATTTATAGATAAAAGGATGTTAAGAGGATTTGGATCTGTGGGTGTAGCTTTCAGTGGTAGAAGTACTTGCCTTGTATGTCTTAAGGCTGAGTCAATCCAGCACTGAAAAAAATAAATTAAGCCAGACATGCTCATTCCTGTAGTCCCAGCACTTGATGGCTGGAGGCAACAGGGGAACTATATTTCAAGTTCAGTCTCAGCTACATACTGAGTTTGAGGCATGCCTCTCACTACTACCCCACTCCCCAAATAATTTTTTTTAAATAAAATTCTTACACAATTTTTTTCTTTCAGGCTGTAGATGAAAAAAGTATCTCAAGACAAAATAGAGAGCAAGAAAGGTAATGATATCTCATATGCTGCAACTGGATTTTTTATATTTAGTTTGTAAGGTCCCTATTTATAATGGTCTTGAAGATGAAGAAAATTAAAAGTCTATTTATGTGATTAGTGAGATGGCTCAGCATGTCTGGGTACTTTCTACCAAACATGAAAACCGGTGTTTAAAAACTAGAACACACATAGTGGTAGGAGAAAATTGACTGCCAAGAACTTTCCCAGTAACCTTCACAGGCTGTCCGTGGCAAGACCATGTTTGCTTACATGCCCATGAATGTATAGATACATAAGTAAATGTAGAAAAAAATCTAAAGTATATTTGGCTATACCCTGATTGTTTGAATATTCATTTAACAGTTTCTGGGACAAAATAATATAATTGTTCTAATTTTCTTTTTATTTGCTAGTGGCTTTTCATACCCCAATTTCAGTATTCCTGCAGCCAATGGTTTATCTTCTGGAGTAGGTAGTGGAGGTGGCAAGATGAGGAGAGAGAGAACACATTTTGTTGCTCCTAAACCTCCAGAGAATGAGGTATGCTATATTTTATAGAACTGTGAAATGGCGGGGGTTAAGTGAGACCTATAGGAATGGGGCTTGAAGATTTGGCGTGAAGATTATCTACCATTGAAACCATCCTGTAGACTGTGTTGGTCTAACACCTGACCTAGAAGCCTCAACTTCATGAATTGCATAAAATAACCTTTAAAAACCCACTTTTTTTTCTATTTACTTTTTTTTTTTATGTGAGGTAATCCCATTGAAATTATTGGATTCTCTGGTTACTGCCTTAGGGCTTTGCTTATTTCTCAAACGTACATATGATTAACACTATGTACTCTCTCTGATAGTTCATGTAAAATGGAACAATGGGGTTTAAATTTCTCTGCTATTTATCCTTTGTGCAGATTTACTACAATTAATCCATTCTCTCATCAGGGTACATTTGGGCTGATTCCCAGTATGTGCTAAGGTGAATATTTATACACTTCTCCTTTGCCATGTGCAGTTTGGTCTGGAGGATATTTACCAGGAATGGGATTGTTGGACTTCAGGGGTTGACACGTCTTTAAATGAGTTTGACTTTGCTCTCATTCTCTTCACAACACTCCACATGGTCATAGATGGACATTTTAATTGTTTTTCTTTACTAGCACTTGGTGTTGCTCTGGCCCGTTCCCAGTGTGAGAGCTAAAAACGTGACATGGGCTTTATTTGCATCTTGTTTACTGGGAAGGAGGAGTCTTTTGTATGTGTTCTGTGAATTTCCTATGGGATTAATTAGGATTAGTTCTTTTTGGACTGGTGAGGTAGCTCAGTGAGTAGAGGTGCTTGCCGCCAAATCTGCTGACCTTAGTTCCAGCCATTCCCATGGTAGAAGATCTGAGTTCTGTGGGTTATTGTTTAACTCTACCACATGTGTGTTTGTGTGCATGTGCGGAGACACACATAAAAATAGTTAATTTTAAAAAGAATTGATCTTTAGGTATTGCTTGGACATATAGACTAATTGAAGATCAGTTAAACTAACTTTCTGTCTAGGGTTTGCTTGGTTTTTTAACTACTTTTTGAGTTGGAACAGCTTGTTTCAGTCTTTTTTAAAATTGATTTCATCTGAGCTAAATCATTTAAGGCCATCACCACCCTTTAAGATAGATGTTCAACTTACTTGCTCCTTTAAGTTTTGGAATGTAGGGCTTTTTAAACTTTTATGTGTAGAGGTGCTTTGAGTGCATGTTATTTCTTCACACCGTGTGCTTGTAATGGCCAAGGAGGTTGGAAGAGGGCACCAGAGTCCTTCAAACTGGAGTCATGGACAGTTGTGAACCACCATCTGTGTGTTGGGAACTTACTGACTGAACTCAGGCCCCTGCAACAGCAGCCTCTGCTTTTAACAACAGAGCCACAGGGTCTAGGACTTTCCAGCTCTAGGGACTTAATGCTTTGACTTTACTTGTTTCTGATTGCAATTTATCATTATGCTTATTGACCTGTAGTGTTCTAGAAGTGTATTTTAAAGTTTAAAACTTACATTTCATTGATAGTGAAATTTTTTCTGGTATGTGTGATTGTGGTCACATGTATAGAGATCATAGGACACCAGGCATTCATCTTTTCCTTCCACTTTGTTGTTTGATGCTGTTCATGCCAGGCTAGCTGGCTGGTCAATTTCTAGGAATTCCCATCTCTGCCTCCCATTTTGTTATGGGAGCAGTGAGATTACAAGTAGTCTACTGCCTGTGGTTTTATGAATTCAGGTCAAACATGCTTTTTCTCACTGAGTTAACTTCCTCAGCTCAGACTATATCATTTGAAGTTGGATTTAATATCTGTTGGTGTTTGCTTTTTGTAGATTGTTATGGGAGTGACCGTTTTTTCACTCACTCTATTTTTTTCCCTGGTTAGTTGTACTACTTCTTGAGTACCAGAATGAAAATTTGAGCAGTGTAACATATTGTTGGGATTGTTGCTGGTCTGGGGATTGTTTCTGCTTGTCACTGGAGTGTTGTGAAGGGACAACATGTCCCTGCCTTTTTGAAAGAAAACTTGAGGTTTGAATGCCCTTTGATCATAAAATATGTACATTTTGTAGTTTTTATGTCATACTAATTTGCTTTTTTTTTCTAAAAGGTATTTATGTTTATGTATATGAGTACACTGTAGCTGTCTTGAGACACACCAGAAGAGGGCATCAGATACCATTACAGATGGTTGTGAGCCACTGTGTGGTTGCTGGGAGTTGAAGTCAGTACAGACCTCTGGAAGAGCAAGCAGTCAGTGTTCTTAACTGCTGAGCCATCTCTCCAGCCTCTGATTTGCTTTTCTAAAAAATTTTTTATGTGTTTGTATATGGGGCATGAGTATGTGGTTGTACTACTAAGACTATGGTTTTGTTTCATAGTGGAACCTTAAATGTAATACAAAGGACATTTTCCCCCTTTTAAAAATACTTTTTATTATTGGTGTGTGTGTGTGTGTGTGTGTGTGTGTGTGTGTGTGTGTGTGTAGGCAGTCAGTGTTTGCCATGTGCATGAAATTTAGAGGACAACTTCTAGGAGGTGGTTTTCTTCTTCCACTTTGGGTTCTGGGGATAGAACTTGTCAGTATGCAATTTTACCTGCTCAGCCAACTTGCTGGCTCTCTTATTTTTATAAGATTAGAAATTGGTGCTGAAATTAGGTTACATGGCAGTTGGTGGCACAACTGGGAATTCAAGCCTTCTTTAGGTTTTAATTCAAGAGCTCTTGTTAATTTTGCATGGGGCCTACTTTCTTCCTATTTAAACTTGATCAGTTAAACTATATCAGTTCTCTTTAAAAGTAGTAAATAAAAGCATGACATGAAAGATGACATGCTTACAAAAACATGCTGTGTTTTAGGAAGTGGAAGCACCATTGTTACCGCAAATCTCTCTACCAATCAGCAGTTCTTCCCTGCCCACCTTCAGTTTTAGTTCCCCTGTGATCTCGGCTTCTTCACCAGTCAGCTCTTCTCAGCCATTACCAAACAAGGTATAGAACCACTGTATAAGTGAGGTGATTTTTGTTTTTATTCTTTAATCCAATTCTTTTTTTAAAAGTGGTTTTCACTATAAAAATCAGTAACTCTAAGGAAAAAAAAATGGAAAAAATACTGGGGAGTTGGTGCTGAGATTGATTCTAGGGCCCATCTCATGTTGGAGAAACCCATCCTCCATGTGCCAAGAAATGTGAACGATGGTTTATTTTTTTTAATGTATAATATAATATACACTGGGAATATTTGCATCTCATATAGTCTACACTAGACCAAAATGAGAAAGTTGTTCTCCAAACAGTATTTCCAGTTTGGAGGAGTAGGGGGCGGGGCACAGTTACTAGTCAATGTTTTAAATCAAACTGATTTTTAAAGTTAAATGGAGAAAGAGTACTATTATTTCTTTGAGATAATCTTCTTAAAGTCTGTTTTATTGTTCATTCTTCTAAAGAGCTTTTTCTGTGTGTGTCATTTTTTTACCACTCAAAAAAAAAAACAAACCAGGTACAGATGACCTCTCTGGGCAGCACGGGCAGTCCTGTGTTCACATTCTCATCTCCCATTGTAAAATCTACGCAGGCAGATGTGCTACCTCCAGCATCTGTAAGTACCAAGCAAGAACAGTTCATGATTGACTTCAGAGCCATAGTGTTTTTTTTTTTTTTTTTTGTTTTTTTTTTTATCATTTTTTACTACCATTTCAGTGGTAGTAAAACAACTTCTCCAACTTTAAAAACAGAGTGTTACAGGAAACAAATGTTTTATATTTTTTAGTACATATTTAGATAATGTGTGTGTGCATTTTCTTCTGTGTAAGTTGGACAGTTAAAGTTAAGATATTCTGTTATTACCAAAAAGTCACTTACTTGCATTCATTTATACTCTAGAAATTTAACATGACATACATATGTATGTTCATATTCAGAGTTCCTTCATAGTTTCAGACTGTCCTATAATGCTGATTAATTTCTGTCTGTTGTAGATGAGATGAAAAGACCTTGGCAGCTATATCATTTAAATCATCTCTATTTAATCAAATGGAACAGGGTCTGTTTTGAGTATTGTAACATAATATATATTTTTTTGTTAATGGGAAATATTTGGGTAAGAATAATAAACAATGTTCATATTTTATAAACTTCCACTAATATATCATCTTTATATTTTATATGTTGCTTTCAGATTTTTTTGTTTTGCTTTGTTTCTTTGAGACAAGGTCTTACTGTGTAGCCCTGGCTGGCTTGGAGCTCATTATGTAGGCGAGGGCAATCTTGACCTGGAAGAGCTCTACCTGCCTTTGCTTCCCAAGTGCTCAGATTAGGCCACACCTGGCTTGTTTTCAGGTTTTGGATGTATGCTTGTTTCTTTTGTTCTTGCTTTTTTGTTTTTGTTTTGTCATAGGTAGGTAATAAAGATAATTTTTTTTATCTCTGAAGTCCATTTCTTGTTCCCCAAACCCCATATATTTATAAGGTGTTGTTCAGAATTCAGGAGGTGGGGTATTAGAGTTTTGTGAGTATTTTATGTAATTTTTTAAAGAAGAAAATGTATAGAGAATGAAAAATGCTGTCAGAGACATGCCATACTGTTAATACCTTTTTTCATTCATCTATTCAAGATAGAATCTGGCTGTGTTGCCTAGGCTGACTTCAAACTGGGCTCAAGTACTTTTTTCTCCCTTAGCTTCCCTGATTAGGTACTTGGTTCACAAATTTTAAATCTAGGAATTGCAAAATATGAAAAGCTGTTTACTTATAATTGATGAAACTTACTTTACTTTTTTTTTTTGTTTTTTCAAGACAGGGTTTCTCTGTGTAACTCTTCCTGTCCTGGAACTCACTTTGTAGACCAGGCTGGCCTCGAACCCAGAAATCTGCCTGCCTCTGCTTCCCGAGTGCTGGGATTTTAAAGGCGTGTGCCACCATGCCCGGCTTTTATTTTTTGACTTAATCTAAAGCTAAGTTCTGTTATTTGTTTCACAGTTACTCTGACACCTGAAAAATACCTTTTCTCGTTATAGATTGGATTTACATTTAGTGTGCCTCTTGCAAAAACTGAATTTTCTGGCTCTAATAGTTCCTCAGAAACTGTTTTAAGTAGTTCAGGTAAGTGAAAAAATATTTCACATTCTTTACAAAACAAAATCCAAGCCTTTATGTTAGAGTAGCACTTCAAATTTTCCTTTGTTTATTCTTAAAAGTGCCTTCAGTGAAAGCTATTCTAACAGGGGTTTTTTTTATTACTGTTTTTTTTTTTTTTGCTTTCTATTATAGTAACAGTTTGGTTTACAGTGAGCTGGTCATAATAATAGTATATTTATTCACTTAGAATAAGGTACTAAGTTTTTTGTCATTGATGTCTTATTACAGCTTGTCTTATAGTTTTGGTGGATCTAGTCTTTGTTTTCTTTGTACTTTATAGAAGCATTTTTATTTTTGTATTATGCTGGATTCAACAGATTAGTGATGCATAGTTTCTGAACTGAGGAAACATTAAGTGCATAAAATAATCAAGTCATTAAAACAGACTTTTGGAGTAGTGGTGGGTTTTGGTGTTTGGGAAATACAAAAACATTGAGTTTTAGGTCAAGAATTTTGAGCAAGGGTGTTTTACAGGAGAAGGAAAGGGAAACAGGGCAGGAACAGAAGTGCAGCCAATGTACACTTTGCACATGCTTTGTCGTGAGGCTGGAGAAGAAGCATTAAGTCCTAAAAGCCCTCCTCTTCCATTGCTGAAGAACTGGCTTAATTGACTAGGCATACACCCCCACCCCCAGTCCCACCCCTAGTATTGGTTCCTGCTTATATTAAGAAGGTACTCTAGCCCTAGGTTTTATTCTGAGAGGGCTGGTTTGGTTTGGTTTGCAAGAGAGTCTAAACATCTCTGACTATCCTGGAAATGTTAGACCAAGCTGGCTCCTGAATCAGAGATCCTTCTCTCTGACCTGAGTGCTGGGATTAAAGGTGTGCATTGCCACATTGGTTTTATATGGGAGTAAGTGAAGAAGTGGGTATGGAGTAGTGGGGTACTGAGGAAGAGTATCTGTAATGTTGTACATTGTGTATAGAATGTTGTAAAGTGGGGATATCAGTTGGGGACTCGTGCCCTGTCTCAAATACCTACTAAAAGGCCTAAAAAAATTTTGATCCTTTAACAAATAAATGTATACTATTAAACCAAAAAGAAACTAGAATTTTCTAAAAGATTTATTTATTTATTTATTTATTTATTTATTTATTTAATGTAAATACACTGTAGCTGTCTTCAGATGCACCAGAAGATGGCGTCAGATCTCGTTACAGATGGTTGTAAGCCACCATGTGGTTGCTGGGATTTGAACTCGGGACCTTTAGAAGAGCAGTCAGTGAGTGCTCTTACCCGCTGAGCCATCTCACCAGCCCCAGAAACTAGAATTTTCTAGTGATCTAAATAGTAAGAACCGTAGACCACAGAAAAGTTCTAAAAAAAAGTTTGGTCTCCCCTATCTCACCCTTTCTATGATACGTCTGTATCAACAATTACAATTTCAGTTGTAATTCTTACCATTAGTTATTTTCTTGAATGTTGTTTTGGACTTGAGGAAAAACATTGAATTGATTAATCTCAAGACTACTTTCAACCAAAGAAATCCTTTCAGAATGTTGTAATGGTGTCGACTGACTAGTAATTGTTTAGAGAAGCTTTACATTTTATTGTGTCTTGATACTACCTAGATTTTTTTTTATAAGTTGACGTGGATACATTTATGAGTGAAATCTGTAGAAGCATGTGTTGCTGAAACATCACCATTTCTCACAACTTCTGTCATTTAAAGAAACTGAAAATGTGGAATCAGGAAGTGATGCATTCCTGTCACTCAGGAGAAAAGATGGTTGCAAGTTTGGGACCAGTCTGGTCTGTGTAGTATACCCATTTCAAGCAAAACAACAAACATGTGGAAGTCATGATTGATTACTTAGTGATAATTTTTTCATTAATTCCCTTTTTGTCACATTGAATACATTTCAGGTTGTCCTTAAAATTTTGTTTTTGGAAGCACTGGTGAGACTGAGGCAGGAGGAATGAAAGTTCAAGTCATATCACTGTTAAAGGTAGCTTTGGGCACATGCATCTCAAGTCCTTGCCTAAAAATATTTTTAATTAAAAAGCAAAATTAGGTGATTGGAGAGTGGTTCAGCAGTTGAGAGCACTGGCTACAGAGAACCTGGGTTCAATTCCCAGCAATTACATGGCTGTTTTCTAACTCCCTTTTTGGTCTCCATGGGCACCAGGCATGCAAGTAGTGCATATCCATATGTGCAGGCAAAGTGTACACATAAAATTACAATAGATCTTGAAAAAAACCTCATAAAAATTACTTTGCCTTATGTTTATGAAAATCAATGGAGCTTTGATTATAAAATATGAAAACAAAGTATGGCAGTCACTCATCCAACCATTATCACAGCTGCTAATTTCTAGATATAAACCTTAATCTCTAACCTGCTTTACCAGTTATGCTTTATGAATAATCTTTGTGGAATGCATAGCATTCTGTTGTCTCTTATTTTATGTTACAAGATAATACATAATAATAATTAATGTTTTTCAGTACTATAACTGAAGTATAGTTTTAATCATAGTACAGATTACTAAATGTGAAACCAGTTGAAAATTACTTGGCTTGTCTTTTTAAGTTGCTATTTGATTAGATATATTACTTCAGGCATTGGACAGACATTTCCCATTTGTCATCTGAATAGTGCTTTAGTTTATTTTCTAGAGAACTCATTTGTTGGGGAAACCCTGCTATTTAGTATTTAAGGTCACAGTCTATTATGTCCATATAGCTCCTCTGAACTCATTGCAAAATGGAGTCCTTTTGCAGCAGGGTTTTCTCTTTGCTGACTTTACTGATGAGACCCTGCCACAGCCTCTACCTGAGTATGTCACATAGTCCTTGGCAAACCTACAATTCAACTTCCCCTATCCTCATAAGAACCTGCCCAGCAAGTATTGGGATTCCTGGAATGCCTCTCACTGCAAATCTGGTATTCACTGAGAGAAAAAGGTAAACAGGAAGCCACACTCATAGGCTGACAGTTGTGGACTCTGTTCCCTTTTTTCTGTGGGAGTTTGAGAAGGAATGTACATTGTAAGAGTGTTGTTTTTACCTTTTGCAGTGGCAGATTAACTGAGCTTTGTTCTCCATTATTTTAGAATTGCAGTGACTTTTTCAGAATTTTAGAAACTGATCTTTTATAATTTAAAAATTACAGCTCAAGATAACACTGCAGTGAATAGTTCAAGCTATAAGAAGCGAAGTGCCCCTTGTGAGGACCCCTTTACACCTGCAAAGATCCTGAGAGAAGGAAGTGTTCTAGACATTCTGAAAACACCTGGTAAGTAAACAGCTGCCCTTGTGATAGTGAAAGTTTCTATTGTAAACTCATGTAGTCATAAATGTTGCTACAATATACATTTAAATATACAAATAAATACATACGGGAAAGTGACTTTTGAATGTAGATATAATGTGATATAAATTCTTTTATGAGAACTATTTTAGAAATCTTCATTTCTTTGTCATTCAAGGATGGCATTAATAGACAAATCTATCTCAAGAGGCGAATATATAACATGATTTACTTTTACTGTCTTATTGTCATGCCCTTCACTGATGGGATCATTGAACCACCACCATCTCACATCATCTTCCAGTTTTTATATGTACCACTAGGCTAAGTTTGCTTAAGTGTAGCATATTTGAAGGATAGTAGTGCAGTATTTGTTTATCTTATTTATTTATTTATTTTAAATTTTTTTTGGGGGGGGTCAGGTGTTCTGTGTAGCCAGAGTCCTCCTTGAGTTTGCTCTGTAACCAGGCTAACCTTGAACTCATCCTGCCTCTGCCCCCTGATCATTACAGTGTGTCGCCACCACCCAGCATGATCAGTTTTTTATGTTCTCAGGTATATTATAAATACTTTGACACATCTCTTAAAAAATGTGTAATAATCTGGTAAGAGTAACATATAACTAACTTGAAGAGGATGACTAGAAATTAAGTAGGAATACATTTTCAATTTTAATCAATTTTAATCAGAAGAGAATGTTCATAGTTTGAATTATAATGAATAGTTCTGAATATGAAGTTGTTTCTAAGCTAACCTAATAGACCTCATAGCAGATTTACTCAGCAGATATGTTCAGTATACACTGGGTTAAGGTTTAAAAAATAACCTCATTGGCTTCTTTAACAAGGTTCAAAGGGTTAGGTGGTTTGGTCTTAGTTTCTTCCCTTTAGAGATAATAAGTACATGTTGCCTACACAGGAGCTATGACTAAACTCCAAAGTACATGGACTAGAATTACCAATTAGCAGGTGGAGCCATTCATTTATTTTGAGACAGGTTTTTTTTGTTTGTTTGTTTTTGTTTTTTTTTGTTTTTTGTTTTTTTCGAGACAGGGTTTCTCTGTATAGCCCTGGCTGTCCTGGAACTCACTTTGTAGACCAGGCTGGCCTAACTTTGACTATCCTGGGATTTATTCTGTAGATCAGGCTGGCCTCTAACTCATTCCACCTCTGCTTCTCAAGTACCACCTCCCAGCAATCTTGTTCCCTTTTAACTAAACTTTAAATAGAAAAAATAATAGGCTTCATTTGCATGGAATTTAGAAAATATGTGACAGTGGAAGGAAAAAGAAGCCTGCAGTGGCTCCCAAGGAACATTGCTTTTGGGATTATGCCAGCCTGACTGATAATAATCACGAGCAGCCACATGGAAGCTCATGGTTTGTAGTCCCTTTAAGCTAAAAGTAATTCACTGAATTCTTTGATTTATTATTATTTGTTATTTTTTGAATAAAGGTTCTAACTGTAACCCTGGCTGGCCTGGAAGCTCAGTGTTATGTTAATTAAGCAGTTCTTAAACAATGGTCTGCCTGTTTTGCCTCCTGAGTGTTAGGATTAAAGGAGTGCCCTACTATGCCTAGCTGGATAATATCTTGACAACACCAGAAAGACTATACCAGTCTTCTAAGTTTCTTTTCTGTGGTACTAAAGGCTGGAGAACCAGAGTCCTGATGGTGTTGGTGTATATTATATGAAATGTAGCTTCCTTCGAATAAAGACATTCCCTAGGCATTGAGTCAGTAGTACATTGAGTTTAATAAAAGACTCCCTACTTCCACACCATAGTTCCATGTGAATATTTTTGTTAAAAAAAAAAAAACCTTCAGTTTTTACAAAATTCGAGAAGTACTCCAAGGTGTGGTATTGATGACAGATGTAATTTTTTTTGTCACTAAAATTCCTCCTTTGTGAGGACAGACAGGGTCTTAATCACTTTGTTTTTAGGCATATCCAGAGGGTTTGCCACATTTTTGTTAGGATTTATTATCAAACTATGCAGTTTTAAAGCTTACTAATTAAAGCTAATCCTTGATCTAGGCTTAGGTGGTGTACACTTAAGAGATTGAGGCAAGTGGTGATGAAATCAAGGTTGACCTCAGCTAGATAGTGAGACCCTATGGCAAAATAGCCAATCCTGGATAGATGGAGGGATATCCATCAAACAATGAATTAATGCCTGTTTTACAATGGCCTTCAGCCAGACTTAATGTAACAAGTTAATGTAATGTAAGATAACAGTGGATTTTGACTAGGCAACACTTAATGATTATAGATATTGAAGTCATTTGATATAGCGGTGGGAATACCTAGAAGAGGGAATGGATGAGGAGGAAGGCATGAGTTATTAAAGCTCATTGCGTAGGGAGGCAGGATAAAATGTGGATAGCAGTGGTGTCTGACAGTAAATTAGAGAAAGTGATTTATTATGTAAAGATGACCTGTTTCTATATTTATAGAATTTTAAGTAGATTTAAATGTCATATCCACCCATAATATAATTGTATAGGTTAATTTTAAAAGAACCTTAATCATTCTCAGATTGTATTAACCCTTGATAATAATGTAACACCCCCACCCCCATAATGTTGTAGTTAATGATTTGATTAGCTCCACTTCCTTGTTTTAAAGGAACATTCTTCTCTTTTTCTACTGTAGGTTTCATGTCACCAAAGGTTGATTCTCCTGCTCTTCAGCCCACTACCACAAGCTCAATAGTTTATACAAGACCAGCAATAAGTACTTTTTCTTCTAGTGGAATTGAATTTGGAGAAAGTTTAAAAGCTGGATCATCATGGCAGTGTGACACATGTCTCCTCCAGAACAAAGTCACAGACAATAAGTGTATAGCCTGCCAAGCAGCAAAACTGCCCCTGAAAGAAACTGCTAAACAGACTGGGACTGGGACACCAAGCAAAAGTGACAAACCAGCTTCTACGTCAGGGACAGGCTTTGGAGATAAATTTAAACCAGCAATAGGAACTTGGGATTGTGATACCTGTTTAGTGCAAAATAAGCCCGAAGCAGTAAAATGTGTAGCCTGTGAAACACCCAAACCTGGCACTGGTGTGAAGCGAGTCCTTACATTGACAGCGGCTTCAGAAAGTTCTGGGACTGCTTCCTCTTCTACCACTGTGACAACTGGTACAGTAGGATTTGGAGATAAATTCAAAAGGCCTGTGGGCTCTTGGGAGTGTCCAGTCTGCTGTGTTTGTAATAAGGCAGAAGACAACAGATGTGTTTCCTGTACATCTGAGAAACCAGGTATGTTTAATGTCTGTATGGAATAGTTTTACTCATTACTTTGGTAGAACATTTTACTATGAAACAGATAAGATGAATCCTGGTGTTTTAAATGGTTCCAGATGAACATTTTCTCATGTCTTAATTAAAAAAAACCTATCCTGTGATTTACAGCTCTTGATTAGACTTAAGACTACATGTTCTCTTAGTAAACTAGGTTGTGAACTAATTCTATGTCTTTTTCTGTGTAGTGTTAGAATTATTTTTGTGATAATTGATACTAACAAATGAAGTGTTGAAAGCTTGCGATGGTTCAGTTTTTCTCAGACTTTCATGCTGTGTCTCCTTTTGTCTATGTAGAAATGAGGATGCATGGTGGTCATTTACAGGGGGTTCTTTAAGGCAAAGGCAGTCATGCTTTAAGCTAGTGTCTTTCTGAAGATTATTGGTGCCATCTGTAGCCATGTGCTCTCCACCAGATTGTTAATGACTATCTACACATATAATTACTTTTTGGTGAAAAACTCTTAACTTGGTTACAAAAATGGAATTTGGATTAAAAATTTTTTAAAGAAGAATTATGACTGGTTTATTTTTAAATTCATTTTGGAAGTGTTTAGTAATATAGACAGCAGATAACAAAGGAGTTTTGGTTCCATTAGCTGTGGGTATGTAGCTGCTTCTGTAATGTGAGGCTTACTAGCTGGATTTCTTTCCTAAGCTTTTAGATAATGTCTTCTTATTTCTAATTTGTTCTGGCATTAAAAGTGAACTGTAATAATCCTCATTCCAAAATATTTGACTTTTTCCATCTGGCACTGTCTCCTCACCTCAGAAAAAAAGCATGGAGGAAACTAGAATTCTGAGTTGACAGATATGAAATGAAATTTTGAATTGGGAAGTAAATTACTCGGGACCAAAGGAATTCTATGAATTAGTATGAAAAAGCTACCAGCTTTCTTCTGGGCACAGTGCCCTGTCAGCAAATGGATGATTTGGCCAAATTTTAATTTTTTTCTTTCTTTTTAGTTTTCAGTAAGGGTCTAGCCTTGTGGCCATAGAACTTGGTAGATATATAGTATAGATACAGTTATACCAAACTTGGTCTGGAACCAGAAGTCACCTGCCTCTGCCTCCAGCTCTCATTTTACTTTTGAGTGGAAAAAAAATTTTTTTTGGTATGTATATGTGCATCTGTCTGTGTATGAGCACATGTGTGTTAGCCTGTAGAAGCCAGAATGGTGGTATTAGACTCCTTAGAACTGGAGTTAGATTGTATTTTGAAACTAATCCAATCTGCAAGAGCCATGTTTCTAAGCTCAGAGTACTTATTTTTTTCAAGTTTATTTATACATTTATTTATTTTATGTATGAGTGTTTTGCCTGTATGTACGTGTAGTATGTATGTTACCCTAAGTGAGCTTGACACCTATGAAGGTCAGACGAAGGCATCAGATCTCCTAGAATTAGAATTAGGAATGATTCTGAACAATGTAGCAGAATTCAAGGCAGTCTGGCCTTGAAACTCACAGAAATCTGCTCACTTCTGTCTCCTACAGTGCTCAGAATAAAGGCCATGTTCCTCTAAACTCAGCAACAATTTAGTCTTAGAACCCCTAATTTTCCAAATTTTCTTTTTAAATGTGGCTACTGGAGATCAAACTTAGTTTCTTGTTCTAGCAAGGTATGCACTTGACTTCTTGAGCTGTTTTCACAGCCTCAGTTTGTGAGAATGATATCCCACTTTCCCCCAGCCCCCTTTCCATGTGTATGTATGTGGGGGGTTGTATGCATGTACATGGGCTTGTGTGTGGAGGCCTGATGTTAAAGGACTATTTATTGGCTCTACCTTATATTTTGGCACAGGATCTTAGGGAAATCCAGAGCTTGCTGATGCTGCTTCTACCTAAAGACCAAGTCTTTATTGCTTGCTAGCTAGCTTTCTCTAAGGAGTCCTTGTCTCCCCTTCACCTTCCAAGGCTAGAATTGTAGATGGACTGTGTCTACCCAGCATTTACATGAGTTCTCAGGGATCTGGAATGTGCTCCTCTTGTTTGTTATGCAAGCACTTGAACGACTAAGCCATTAATTATCTTAGCCACAAGCAACACACATACCATTGGGAATAGTTCAAACTTAAGAATAAGCTCACTACTGAGAAAGCTGAGAGTGAGATGTTTATTTGCAATGATAAATTAAATCTGAGAAGTCCTATTTATAACACTGTAAGGCTTATTTTCTGGTTCGCTCTGGCTCTCTCTCTCGTGTGTGTGTGTGTGTGTGTGTGTGTGTGTGTGTGTGTGTGTGTGTGTAGAATTAATGAAATTTGAAAGTGTTCAGTCGGTGGTATCATTAAGATGGTAATATAAATTTAAAACCTTCCTCCATTTCCCAATTCTTTTAGGTTTGGTATCTGCCTCAAGCAGCAGCCCTGTCCCTGTTTCTCTGTCTTCTGGAGGCTGTTTAGGATTGGACAAGTTTAAAAAGCCTGAGGGAAGCTGGGACTGTGAAGTGTGCCTAGTGCAAAATAAAGCAGACTCTGCCAAGTGCATAGCTTGTGAAAGTGCAAAGCCAGGCACAAAGTCTGAGTTTAAAGGTAAGGCTATGATATAGAACCCCTTTAGTTCCTAGTTAAAGTAAAATGTGTGTGTGGGCAGGTTTGGTTTTTAAGGTATCTGTTCTCTGGATAATTATATAAAGTGAGACCCAATCCTTGGTTTTTTGTTTTTATAGGTTTTTGTTTGTTTTTTTGTTTGTTTTTTTAAATTTGTGAATGATGGTAAAATCAAATTAGGCATTCATCAGGATGCCATCTATGTATTTGGATAAGGAACTTCTTTGTGTTACTCAGTTTCCAGGTTTAAGTATGAACTTGACTCTTACTTGACTGAGAACTTACACCCTGAGGGCCTTATTGTAAAAGACATCTAGCTTCTGAGTATGGCTGAGCAAAGAGAACACTTAGCAAGCATGGCAGCTTACACTTTTGTGCCATCCATTTTACTATTTAAATATAAAGGAAGACTCTCACATGTTCATTAATGCTAAGTAGATGTAGACTGGTATTTCCGAATCTTGACAGCTCCATTTGAGTTCCTTTAACCACTGGAAAACTTAGGAAAGAGGAAATAGAAATTTTTAGATTTGAAGATCAGAAATCTCTGAACGGAATTAGCCTTCAAGATGAGAACATGGAAGAATTTCTATATACTAAGCTGTTTGTTTGTTTGTTTGTGTTTGTTTGTTTGTTTTTTCAAGACATTGTTTCTCTGTATAGCCCTGGCTGTCCTGGAACTCACTTTGTAGACCAGGCTGGCCTTGAACTCAGAAATCTGCCTGTCTCTGCCTCCCGAGTGCTGGGATTAAAGGCGTGCGCCACCATGCCTGGCTATACTAAGATTTATTTTGTAATTTATCCCAATCTTAAGTGATTTTAATCTTTACAAATCAAAAATCAAACATTTATAACTTTGACCTGTCACACTGACTTTGTTAGTCTACATGATTGATGTGATTGATGGTTTATCTGAGGATGAAAGTTCATTGAAAAGCTTGGCTGTCCTTTGCTTTCATTCATGGGTGAGTAATATGGGTCTGTCTTCTCGTCATTGTCTAATAAACCCTGTTTTGAACCAGTCAGATGCTTCATACTCAATTTCTTTAGCAACAGAAAAGTACCAAAGAAGTAGACTTTGGTCTTAATCACTGTAATGATGTTTATCTTTATAAATATTGCTTCATTTCTTTAATGCTAAATACTTTTAAATGCTCCTTACAATGCAGTCATAATATTTAAAAATGAGTTGTGTTTATCTCCCCCCCCCTCCCCCCAACACACACAAAGGTAGTAACCATGGTTAGTGCATGGTACACCTTGTGAAGGTACTTTATGCCTGTCCTAAGCAAACACACTGCCATTCTCGGTGTTCTGATTTCTTTTTCTTGTCAGGAACAGTGTCATATCACCTCATCTATCCTTTTTGTTCTGTTATTGTGGATTATTTTTGTCACGTTTTTCTTTTTTATTCTTTGTTTATATCTACCTGGATCTCATATTATTTTGTGTGTCTGAATTTATCTTAAGACATATCTGAGTTCTAAAATTGCAGAGTCAGAGTATATGTACATGATTTAGATTGTTAATTTTTTAAAAAGTATTTATGACTATATCCCAAGAGTTTTGATGTTGATTTAGATTTCTATCTACAGGATAGGGAAGTGCCTACTGCTCCCAGTATCCTTACAACACATGTTCCATTGTCTTTCTTGACTGTCCAGTCTAATGAGGGGAAAGTGGCATATAGGCCCTATGAGCTGTAGCTTGCAGGGGTTAACTTTGTAACAAGGATAAGCACATTAATTTGATGTCATTTTGTGTGTTGTCTATTTTTGAAGGCTTCGGGACATCTTCATCTTTAAATCCAGCACCCTCAGCCTTCAAATTTGGTATTCCATCATCCTCTTCTGGGCTTTCTCAAACAAGCACTGGAAATTTTAAATTTGGAGATCAGGGAGGATTCAAATTAGGAACTTCATCTGACTCTGGATCTACAAACACCATGAATACAAACTTTAATTTTTCTAAACCAACTGGAGATTTTAAATTTGGAGTGTTATCTGATTCCAAACCTGAAGAAGTTAAAAACGACAGCAAGAATGATAATTTTCAGTTTGGACCTTCTGGCGTAAGCAGCCCAGCTTCTTCAGCTCCGTTTCAGTTTGGGGTGTCTACTCTTGGGCAACAAGAAAAGAAAGAGGAGCTGCCTAAATCTTCATCTGAAGGCTTTAGCTTTGGTGCAGGTGTTGTTAATAACCCCCCTAATGCTGCTATTGACACCATAGTGACCTCAGAGAACAAGAGCGGCTTCAACTTTGGAACCCTAGACACTAAGAGTGTCTCGGTGACTCCTTTCACATACAAGACAACAGAAGCAAAGAAAGAAGATGCACCTGCTACCAAGGGTGGGTTCACATTTGGTAAAGTGGATTCCGCTTCTTTGCCATCTGCCTCAATGTTTGTTTTGGGAAGGACAGAGGAGAAACAGCAAGAACCCGTTACTTCTACTTCTCTGGTGTTTGGGAAGAAAGCAGACAGTGAGGAGCCAACATGTCAGCCAGTATTTTCCTTTGGGAATTCAGAGCAAACCAAAGATGAGAGCTCCTCCAAGCCGCCATTCATCTTCAGTGTGGCAAAGCCCTCTGAGAAGGAGTCTGAGCAGCTAGCCAAGGCTACTTTTGCATTTGGAAATCAAACCAATACAACAACTGGTAAATAGTAAAAGACTTTTTTCTCAAGTGTATTTAATACCTTGACAAATGCAGGAAGTCAAGGAGTTGCTGCCAGAAAATAATGGAGAGTATTTGTTTCAAAGTTTTTAAGAGATCACTCAGGCTTTTCTGTTTTAACTGAAAGAAAGTCCCATGATTCTGATGAATTATCTACAGATCCAATTTTGAGAACTACAGCTATAACAGAAAGCACACAATGGGGCACATTTTATATGTCTTTCTGTCCTTTGGACATTTTATAATTAGAATTGATGCATACTGTCAGGGAAAATAAGTTTTAGGTAAATTTTTATTTATAAGTTATGGATAATGAGTCATCAAACATGTAAGGAACATTGTTAGTGAATATAATTCAATTCTAAGAAAACAGGAACATTTGAAAACTAAAATAGAGGTGGTGAACAACCCCATTAAAAAGAAGTTGGTTGACGTTAAGCCCTTTGGTTGATGGAGTGTCAGGATGAGCATTGTCTGTCTGATTATTGTACTGAGCTTTCTCAGAGCAGTGTAAGGATGGACAGCTGCACCTGGAAAGTGCTTTGGAAATTGAATTCACTTAGATAATGAGAATGGTATAGGGAAACATTAGAAAATTTATAGGAAGATTTTCTGCATATACAATAAGACACTGAGGCTGGAGAGATGGATGGGCTCAGCAGTTGTGCATACTGCTATTTGAAGAGGACAGAGATTTTTGAGTCCCAACAACTGTTTTAGGTGGTTCACAACTGCCTATAATTCCAGCTCCAGGGGTATTTGATTCCTACACACATTCAGGTAAAAATTAAATTTAAAAAGACACTGGTTTCAAAATAAAAATGACTGAGTTGGGCATTAATCCAGTGATAGAGAAAACATTCTGCAAGGCTTGTGCAAAGCCCTGGGTTTGATCCTCAGCACCAAACAGTGCCCTATAAGTGAAATACCTTGAACCATTTGTAGCTAGAAAAATTTGATCAGACATAAAAGCAAACTGTAGCTATTTTCAGACATGCAAAGTTTGTCACTTTGACACTTTTTTATTAAACACCTTTGAAGCACTCAGTGAACTCCCAAATGGGAAATTTACATAACCATGAGTATTTTTTTCATATTCGATGTTTACTTGTAAATTTGAAAACAACCTTAAAAAAAATCCTGCCTATTATTTGAAATGGGGAGAAATGAAATATTGTAACCAGCTTTGATCATGAAATCTTATCACCTGTAGAAAGCAGTTGCCCATCCTGTCTAGTGTAGCTTTGGAGCTGTAATACTGAGAAAGTAGAAGTTTGGTTCGGGTGGTATAAATTCATGAATGATTATCATAGAAGTCAGAAGCTTTTCTTCAAGTCACCAAGTTATACAGCATAAACAAGTCCTGTGTTTTCTAAGCTTTCTAATTATTTATCTAATTTTAAGCCTTATTTATTTTATGTATGAGTACACTGTAGCTGTACAGATGGTTGTGGTTATTGGGAATTGAATTCAGGACCTCTGCTTGCACTGGTCAGTTCCGATTGCTCTGGCCCAAAGATTTATTCTAAGTACACTGTTGCTGTCTTTAGACACATCAGAAGAGGGTGTCAGATCTCATTACAGATGGTTGTGAGCCACCATGTGGTTGCTGAGATTTGAACTCAGGACCATCGGAAGAACATTCATTGCGCTTAACCGCTGAGCCATCTCACCAGCCTAGGTTTCTAACTTATAATGGCTGCTGTGATAAGTGTAAGAGCATAGAAAAAAACTCATTTTGGGGGGAAAACATTTCTTCTGTTCCTTTCATCTCAGTTATTAGTTTTTGTGGATCTTGTCAAGCTCTAAGCTGCCTATGAAGTTTGTAGGGAAAAGTAAATGCACAAGGAATGTGAGAAGAAAGGGAGGCACTAATTAATAACAGTCTCATAATAATGACAGTGACCACAAAGGGAAATATGTGTAGATTAGGAAATTTAGGGTGCCACCATGGTGACATTGTGTATAATTATTAGCAGGAGTTAGCAAATACTCAAGTCCAGTCAGTGTGATGAGATTTTGTTGATTTGTTCATGTGGATAAATTGAAGTCAGGATGCTGCTATTGTAATGTGACATAAACCACAGCACAGACAGAAATGTAGAAATGAACCCAGCTTCTACTATCTGATTTGGTTTCTGAATATAATATCAAGTTAGATTTGGATGTGAGACAGTGTATTTTACATTAAATTTATGCACATAGTAACAGGACTTTTTATTTGAATGCTAAGCGTCTTTGTATAAAGAGAAAATCCATAGACCATAAAAAATATGTACTTTTGACATTTCAAAGAATTGTTGTTTATATGATGAGACTATATTAGGTGATTTGTTCCTTCTTAAGGATTTATGTTTGTTTCTCAATTATTGTTTTGCAGATCAAGGTGCAGCAAAGCCAATTTTTAGCTTTTTGAACAGCAGTTCCTCTAGTTCAAGTGCACCAGCCACTTCATCCAGTGGTGGCATATTTGGTAGTTCCACCTCTTCCTCCAACCCACCTGTGACAGCCTTTGTGTTTGGACAGGCCAGCAATCCTGTCAGCAGCTCTGCCTTCGGTAACTCTGCTGAATCCAGTACATCTCAGTCTTTGCTATTTCCTCAAGAGAGCAAGCCAGCCACCACGTCCAGCACTGCCTCAGCTGCCTCTCCATTTGTATTTGGAACAGGAGCCAGTAGTAATAGTACTGTATCTTCTGGGTTCACCTTTGGGGCTACAACCACATCAAGCTCTTCAGGTACTTTTGTGCTAGGAGAGAAAAATGGGGTTTGTAGTTGAGTTGGTTTTGCTGAATTGCCAGCTGCAGTGTGCCTCTAATTCGTGTAAGGTCTAAGTTCTCACCTGTGGAGAAATGGGCACTTTACTTCAGGTAGAATAGAATTCTTAAGAACAGTATTTTCTAATTTTAGGAAGAATATATAACATTTCCAAGTTGCCTTTTTGAAATGTCAAATTTATAAGCAACCAGATAGTAATAGTGATTGTATGGGATGTGTGTTTATACAGTGATTCATAGCAGGTCTTTGAGATACACCATTATAGAAAAAATTGTTGAGCCTAAGCTACTCAGTTCCAGGCCAGCCCAAGGAATACTATAAGACTGTCTGAGCACACCTCTCTTACTAGTTAGTAAATGATTGTTGGTTGCAAAGGGGAAAAATTGTGTTAATTGAACTGGTTTTTGTTAAACTGGTGTTTGTTTAGTAAATAGTGTCATTCATTGTTCTAATCTAATTGTAATCAAGGTAAGAGTGTGAAAGTGGCTTGAAATTTGTGGATTTACAAAAGTTTCTCAAGGATTATCTTACTATATATAAACCTTGATGTTGATTTAAGTAATTTTTGGCCTCCAGGATCCTCCTTTCTATTTGGCACTGGACATTCAGCACCATCTGCCAGTCCAGCATTTGGTGCTAACCAGACTCCAACATTTGGACAAAGTCAAGGTGCCAGCCAGCCTAACCCTCCGAGCTTTGGCTCTATCTCATCTTCAACAGCGTTATTTTCTGCTGCTTCTCAGCCTGCACCACCACCTACATTTGGGACAGTGTCAAGCAGCAGCCAACCTCCTGTGTTCGGACAGCAGCCTAGTCAGTCTGCATTTGGCTCTGGGACAGCCAATGCCAGTAAGTTTGTATGATAATTGATACCTATACTTTACAGTCTGGTGTCTTAAAATAGTGTTTTTTCTTTGTACTTTGAAACTGTGTGTGTGTTTTAATTTTTAACGTTTATACTTAGTGAATTGTGGTGTTTCACATTTACGTATAAACATTACAGAGTTTCAGTCAACTTCATTTGATGGCATTAAACTATATTTAAAATGTTTCTTACTCTGATTTATGCATGGGTTGTGATCAACCCCGTTTCACTCTAGGCTGCTGTGGAGTGGGTTGTTTTTTTTTCCCCCCCTTTGGGAAGTTAGACTTTATGCTGAATTCTTACAGCACTTGGATAATGCAGCTAATCTTCCCTCTCTGTATATCTTATAAAAAGGTGTTATGACTTGAAATGCAACTGATAGTACAATATTTTAATGCTGTGTCTCTCAGAATTGACTATTGTTCTAGTAGAATTATGAACTCATGAAAAGATCACAAAACACGAAGGAGTGGAAGCTTGGGTGTGTACAGACATCTGGAGGCTGTAGGAGATCAGAGGCCATTCTCATCACAGTGCTCTTTGTTCTCTAGTGGGGACCACTGTTCTCTGTCCATTGGACTCTAATATTTACTGATACCTCTAGAAAGTAAAGTTTTGCCTGATATTTACATACGTTGGCTCTTGCTGTTATACAACCCTGCTTCTTATATTTTTTGTCACTGCGCAAAGTGAGTCACTGAATGGCAGCCTATCCATTTGCTTGTATTTAAGTTAGTTTTGGCTGTTTGGAAATGCTGTCTTGCATGTTACTGAGTTGAGTGATCTTTGGGAGGGTAAATGTTTTTCTCTTGGTCATGTATGTATTCTGCTGTGGGATCACTGAATGGAAAGGTATGCCTCACATTTTACAAGTTATTTATTACAAACTTCTCTTGCTGGTATACACCACAGGCTGTCACTGCTAGACGATGATTTTCTTACTTGGATACTATGCATTTTCCTTTTTTTGTGAATTACTTTTAAGTATTTTGTTCCTTAGTTTTGTTTCATTATTGGTTTGTAAGGTTCATCTTCTATTGTTGTGTTTGTATTTAGCCATGTGTACTCCAAAATTTCTCCTGTTTTGTGGCAGCTCTGGCTGGCCTGAAATGAAATGGTCTGTAGACCTAGACTGGCCATGAACTCAGAGAGATTCTTTACTCTCTGCATCCTGAGCGCTGGGACTAGAGGTGTGCTCCACCATGCCTGGCCAAGGTCTTAATTCTACCCACGTTTAATATGTCCAGGTCAGAGTCAATCCTAAACAACATTTTGTGTCATTAATGGGATATTTCTGCTTAATTTGTATAGGTTCGGTTTTCCAATTTGGTAGCAGCACTACAAATTTCAACTTCACAAACAATAATCCATCAGGAGTGTTCACATTTGGTGCAAGTCCCAGCACGCCTGCAGCCTCAGCCCAGCCCTCAGGTTCAGGGGTCTTTTCATTCAGCCAGTCTCCAGCATCATTTACAGTGGGGTAAGATTATTTCATTGAGAATTTACATTGGTAAAGGTGTGTATCTATCTGTTCCTAAAAGTAAATCGGGATGCAATAATATAGTTTGGATAACAGTGATACACAGTATCAGTTTATGACATTGTAAATAGGGGGGGTTATATTATAATTTGAGACAAAAGCAGCAAGTTATAATAACATTTTCCTCACTGTCCTCTCCACTTTGTTGCTGATCATTTTAAATGGTATGAGTCCTCTGTCTTGGACATTGTGTCACATCGTAATGTTTTTATTTTTTTTCACAGGTCAAATGGGAAAAGTATGTTCTCTTCTTCTGGAACTTCAGTTTCTGGTCGCAAGATAAAGACTGCTATTAGACGCAGGAAATAAAGGTCATAAAGGTGTTATACCCAACAGTTTTATCAAAAGCTGGTGCCCTGCTTTCAGATACTGGATTGTACTACATGCTGGGCTTATCTGAAGTCAGATCTGCCTAAGGACTTCTTTAATTTTGAAATTGTCCTCCTTTTTTTTTTTTTTTTCCCCTTTATAGAAGTTCCGTCCCCATAACCCATTCTCTTTTTGAAAATAATAGCTAGACTGGTGACTGACTGATTCTTCAGCAGAAACATTTTATGATCCAGCACATTATTCACTGATTGGCATAATCTGGCTGTACCCAGGAATAGAGCCTGCACGGTGAATGGCTTTATATAGAACCTGTCTGCACCGCTCTGTGCATTGATAAAGCGTTAATGGAGCGCGCTGAAATTGTAATTATATTGGGGGAATTCTGTATAGATTAGAATCCTGTATAGATTAGAGGATGTTGAAATGAATGATTTCTATGCGGAGTTTGTGGTGGTGTATGTGTGAAGTGAGTAAGTTGGATGTATTGTGCACAGAAAAATTCTGATAGAGAAAGCCTGATTAAAGAATGGTCCATCCTGAGGACTTGTTAGATCTAGTTCATTCTCCACTTAATAAGTATATGCTATTTCTATATTTTCATTCTATCGACTGTCTTGCCTTTTTCATTATTTTATTATGAGACTTCTGTAAATACAATTTTGTTTCTGTACCATTTTGGCATAACATAAATCTGTGAACTTGAAATTTTAATTTTATGTTAGACATATTTTTGTTGTTTGTTTAAGTCTTGTCTCAGATTTTATTATGTAAATCCCATTATTCAAAGTTGCCTAAATCCATTTGGAAATCTTTAAAAAAAAAATTGGGGATTCTTAAAGTTGCATTTATTGGCTTTTCTGATCCAGTTTTGTTTGGACCAAAAACCAGTATTGTACAAAGTATTAAGCATATATTTTTATATTTACTGAAATGGACTGTGGTGACTTTGGATAATAAGGAAAAAGTTTAATATTAAAGCCATGTTTATTACAGTATAATTAACATGTTAAACCATGGGATAAATGCCATCAATAAAACTTTATGAAGCAAGTTTTGTTAACAGTTTTCATAGTGAAGGCACACATTATTAATGGGAAGGGTGGTTGATTAGAAACCCCAAAGGGTATATATCAGGTTAGGCCCAATAGTTATTGGAGTTTGCAGGACACAGAAGATCCCCTCCTTTCTGCCTGCTGCTGTCTTTACTTAATTTGCACGTATATTTTCTCATTGAATTTTGAAAATAAACGTACAACCCTTTCAGTTTGTACTTCTAGCCTCCTTGCTAGGTGCCTAGACAGTGTTTAGTGCTAACATTCTTGGAGATAATATGCCTCAGGCACTCCCAACAGTTTATAGAACTAATGGGCCTTTTACTATGTCACTTGTATGATTAGCTCACTTAAGGTCCAGGAAAGAACTTGGAGCAGTAGTTTATACTATTGTCCTTAATTTGGATTGGCATTTGTTAGTGTTTTTTTTGTTTTTGCTTTGTTTTGTTTGCCAACTACAGGCTGGTTGAATTTACACTGAGAATTTCTAAAGCTTTGTTCTTATGAAAAGATATTTTTCTTACTATCTTAGGCTATCATTACATTGATTTGAGGGCAGAGCTTTTTATGTTTCTAATATTTTATTTAATAATATATACCTGACCTGTTTGGAGTCTGGTGAACGCTGGTATCAAATGCTGGAAACCTGACTTTACCCACCTTGTAGGCCAGTCCTTTGCCCTTTTCTATGTCCAAATAATTGGGGCTTAATAGGGTATATGCCTTTTCTGTAAACTGTGTAGAAAATAATTTTGCTTCATTTTAGTATTTCTTTGTTTAGAGTAGGTTACTATAGTTATAACTAGTGCTGATTCATATTAAAATTGGCAACTTTTGGTTCTCTAGTCTGTAAGAATATTCAGATTTTGAGACTTGATTCTTGGGCACACTTCCTTGCTGGGTGTGTGTGTGTGTGGCTTTCCGGTCATGGTGGTAGCCCCATCTCTTGGTCTGTCCTTCCTCAATCTCCGCAGAGGTAACTAACTCTACATTGGATTGAGTGGGCTTGAGTGCTTACTCGTGGAATGTATAAATGTATGTTCTAGGACATATACCCAGAGACTGAGAGGCTGATTTTGGATAGCACTCAAGACTGTATCATTAAAGGTGCCTCAAGTCACTTAATGCCGTCAGGTCTGGGAATGTCATTTTAAGCATTAAGTGCTAGGTTATTTGAAGGGATTACAATATCAGGCCTTAAGGAAAAAGTATAATTCAGACTGCTAAAGGTCTTTTTTGTTGTTGCGATGAAAGTTTATTAATATAACTATCATTTTACCACCTGAAGTTGAACTGATTTTTAACAGTAAAGATTTAGCCTAGGATGTGTTTTCATAGTTAGCATATGCTTCCAAAAGTATAATTCAGACAGCTAAAGGTCTTTTTTGTTGTTGCGATGAAAGTTTATTAATATAATTATCATTTTACCACCTGAAGTTGAACTGATTTTTAACAGTAAAGATTTAGCCTAGGATGTTTTCATAGTTAGCATATGCTTCCTAGGATTCGTATAAAACTTGAATTTCAATTGAGTTCAATCAGTCACTTGATATAAAGGCCAAGAAGTGATTCAGCAGAAATCTTATACATGGCAGCTTGTTTAGTAGTAACAGTGAGAAATAAGGATGTTGTAGATCTTATAGCAAATATATGATCAAATTAGTCATAACCCTCATTTTTTTGTAATATGGAGTGGTATTCCTTTCCCCTTTGACTTTCATTCCTCTAAAATGCACTGTCCCCAAATATGTAGTTGGTAGCTTGGCTTAGACTAGTAAATTGTTCAGAGCAGCACTCAGGTCAGGCTGCATTAAATAAAGTTTGCATACACATGGTTTTATTCCTAAAGATAGGATCTTATACTGTAGTCTAGGCTGGCATTAAATTTGCAGCAATATTCCTATGTCAGCATCCTGAGTTCTGGCTTTACACAGTTAACATTACCACAGACAGATAACTGCCCTTGAGGAAAGGCAGTCCACTGTGGACTGGTTTAACATGAAGCTGATCTTATGTACAGGTAACTTGTACTTAGGTATTTGGATATGCAAGGTACTCTTATCACTGAACCCCACACAGTTCCAGCCCTGTTAAAGCTGTAGAAATAGGCACAGACAACACTGTTGACATTGACATAAGTATTTATTGAGACACAAAATACAAACTCGTGACATAAAAATATTAAAAATAGAATGCTGTTTTATTTATAGGTGGGCCAGTAGATACTGTTTTCAGGGCAAGCCCTACTATAGTGAACTACAAGGAAATCTACACATACCAGCCAAAATGAGGAACTTTACCCAGGCACGAGTAAGGACTTTGGTCTTTAGTTGTGTGGATGGTGGATGGCAAGGATGACAAGGAACTTGTTTAGGAATACTGTTAATCTAGAAACTGTCCTCAAAGAGATGAGAAAGCTTAATGCCCCATCTTCCTTCAGAACTACTTCCCTTTGCCAGAAACAGGTGTGTAAATGAAACAATCACTGATGTGAACATGTAATCATTTAAAGTTAAAAGGTCCTTTGGAGACTCCATTTTGAGGCATGGGCAATTAGGTAAATGCTTTGTAGGCAGAGACAAGCAATGAACACTGTCAAAAGTGGCATGTGTTTATAGTCACAAAGAATACTCAGTAAGGTTTGTCATCATGCTGTTACCTAGAGTGTAGAAATGTCCTACTTCCAAGATCTAGCCATTCCAGAACCTTCCCAGTGATGAGTACTGAGACTTTATTGCCTAAATCACTTGCCAGTTGTTTAGCCTGAATGGCAACGCAGCATCGACTTCAGTTCCAAGGCTTAGGGCATGCTCATTAAAGATCTTCATTTTTGAACTTCACTTTGCCCCTTTAGGATACAGCTTGAGAATTACACTTTGACGCAGGAAACTGGTATTTCTGTAATGAATACACATGTTCTTTGAAGGAGGCTGGAAAATGTGCCAGATTCCCCTTTCTCCTTATAACTGCTTGAGGTTGTATTGTGGAGGCAAAGCAATACTTTTATCTTACATCCTATATATATGGCACAACTTGAATCCACAGCTGGATCTAAAGAACTTGTCTAGCAGACTGGTATTTAAATTAACAAATTTTAACTAGTTAATTTTACCGTATAAATAAAAATATCCTCAGTGAAAACCTCAATACTCGCAGTAGAAACAATAATCAAATAACCAAATGAATTCTCTCATCAACGGCAAGTGTCCACCCCAAGCTTCCCGATTTGTTTGTTTAGGGCTTTAACATCTTACCAGAGCCACAAGCACATGCTCTATGTGCTGCTTTGGACAAACAAGACTTCCTGTGAAGTTGGATTGAAATAAAATTATTCTGAGAACCATGGTTGATGAACAATGAGCTCTTAGGAAATTCTTAAAGTATCTGTAGACATTAAATGCATTTTCACAGTTTTAAATATCAAGCTTGCTCTCTTGTGCAATACGATTTAGTGTTTCTCGGGAAAATCCTACACAAGAATGAGTAAGAAAGTTTTAAGCTAATATTTTTGTACAGCTAGCTAACTGACACAACAAAAGCACACAGACATAAATCCAATGTTTCACCAACAGAGCAAAGTACAATGACAATACACAAAGTTTTGCTTTAACATCCCACCCCCCTCCAAATTTCATCTCTTAACAGGCCAAAATGAGCTTAAGCTAGAATAAAGTCCGAAGATTATATGCTGCCTTGCTTTAGAGAGAACAATTCATAATAGAAAAACTGCTAGTATTTCACAGGCTGCTAGTATTTAAGTTATTCACAAATACACTCTTAACACCTTGATGTTTTGACAGTTTTGGAACTGTATAGAATACACAGTGCCTTAGGAATTTACTGTACATAAGTAGAATCTACAGGTACATTCAGAACACTGGAGAGCACATACTGGGAATGTTTGGATATTTCTCCTGCATATTTATAGTTGGACTTTTGGGCACATGAGTTCTAAACTGAATTTACAATGGAAATCCCCACTCCCACCCTCACTCCCACTCCCCACAAAAGGCAACTAACTTACCTTTTATAAATACCAATGATATGACTCAATACATTTTTATCATGAAAATCTTGCCTCCAAATATATAAGTAGTAAGAAGCTGAAACATCCCAGCACTACTGCAGCGAGCTCTAGACTAACCTGAAAGTGTGGGGTGAGGGGACTCCTGGGCCTTCCTCACTAGCCCTTTTCTCCCAACACCTGCCATGGAGCAAGTGGGTTGTTGATGCTCTTTCTCAATGCTCACAAAAAACAGCTTCCATAAGAAGAGTTGTGGGAGGGAGTTCTGTGGGTGTTTATAAAACACAATTGGGGATTTCTCAATCACTCTAGGATAAGCCAAAATTAAAACTTTAAAGTTTGATTTAGAGAATTTAAAGCTGAAAATGCTTTCAGCACATTTTGGTTATCTTAAATGTTAAAGTATGTATTTGCCTATATCAATTATGAAATTTGCTTTGTTGTCCTATAAATATTTTAACACTTAAATTTAATAGTTTATCCTTCTGGAAAAGTTCCTTGACATTCAAGTACAGTCAACACTTTGAGAACAGTCCCCTGCATCACACCGGAATGACTGCTTTAATTTTTAAATCATCAATTAATGTAACCCAGAGATAATGATGGCCTCGATACATAATTTTGTCTTGTCATTATTCCTAAGAATGGAATTCAGGGTTCTGGGCATCATCTGACCCCATTTCTCTTTACCACAATGGTTCCTGCTACAATGTCATAGGCTGTTCGATTATGCTGAAAAAACAGCAGTGTGATGAAAGCAGGGAAAAAAGAAGCAATAGAAAAATTCTTGATCAAAGCTCGTATGGTGGACCTAAAGGAAACAAGCAGAAGTAGCAAGTCAGTCTTGTTGATGTTTACAGCATTCAGAACATGGTTAAATCTTTCCTGACGTTTTCAAACAATAGGTACTACCTGTTCTAAAGAAAGCTATGTAGAAGATTAGAACTTTGATATGCATGGCAGTTAGGAACATCTAAGAACACCAGTGAGGTAACAGTGTCCTTTCTATTTTGTCAGAAGAACATCTCTTTGCTTACCTTTTCCATAGTCATGGTTTTCTAGAATCTTACTAGAAATTGAGTATGCTTACTGCAGTCCTACTTTCTCTCTTACCGGAAACAACAGTTCCTGTATGGGCTCCAAGTAATTAACAGAAGTCCTAAGAAGCTTTCAACAGTAGCTCAACATAGAGAACTACCCTAACACTGTTAGACTCCTGCCTGTCAGTGGCCAGCTGTAGCTAGCTGTGTGGATTCTGAATCCACAACTATGAAAATGAGATCAAAATGCTATGTTAAGTTACTAAAGTGCCTGGAATATGAGAAATGCTCAATGAACACTAATCATTATTGACTTATTAAAAGAAATAACCAGAATTAAAACACCAAAATTGTAAGGCAATCTGCATCTGTCACATCATCTAGCCTGCTTCTTGCTTTCCTTCCCCTGAATGAGTCGGCCCTGTACCATTTATAGCTAATTCCTGTTTGACTCAGCTGCTCATTCATTACTCACTGGCCTGCCCAGCTCCATCTCCACTGCACCCTCAGTGGGGCTGCACACCCAGACCAGCAATCAACTGTGGGCATTGGCTGGAGGCCAGGAGTGAGTCCACAGTGCCAGAGAATAAAGCTAGGCAGAGCACTGAGAACTCCCAAATATCATTCTAACATATTTCATAAAAATCATTTTGAAAATGTCAAAGGTAACAAGGGAAAAACAGGCTCATAAACTTGCATCTAAGTCTATATGATTACAGTGTATGCTATGAAGAAGAAAAAGAATAAAACACTATCAGACCTGCAATTTTGGGTATATTGAACACAATTCTGTGCCACTTAATAGAGGACTCATTCTGAGCCCAAGAATGCAAAGAAAATCAGTTCACTTTCACAAACTTAAACAGCATGTAGCAGAAGATGACAACTATAATTTGTTTGCAAGTATAAAGTAGATGAAGCTAAGCAAAGGACTTACGTTGTGATGCTGACATTTGAGGAAGGAATGACTAGAACCCGACTTGGAGCCGTGAGTACTGATGTGTCACACGTCACAACTCGAAGCCCTAGCAGGAACTTTCCCGGGGTAGCTCCCCCAGCTCCCCAAATGCAAATTATCTAAGGAAAAAAAGATAATTGGAAAACAATTTACTAATTTTTCTAATGTTACTTCATGCTTTATAAGAATAACATGTTGGAGGGCCAGGTATGGTGGCACACACCTTTCTTTAGTTCCAGTACTGTGAGTTTAAAGTCAGCCTGGCATACACAGTAGGTTTCAAGCCAAACAGGGCTATAGAAAAAGGTACATTGGATGTGCTAATTACATAGAATACGAGAAACTTATCCATTTAAGCTGGCTTTGCACATGCCATCTTATAACTCCAGAGACTGTGGAAAGATGACTGGCAAGTTTGATACACACACAGCTGTAATATATATATCTTTGAACTAAAATCTGCTTATGAATGAAATGTTAAAAAAAAAAACAAGCTGAGCCGGGCATGGTGGCGCACGCCTTTAATCCCAGTACTTGGGAGGCAGAGGCAGGTGGATTTCTGAGTTGGAGGCCAGCCTGGTCTTGTACAGAGTTGAGTTCCAGGACAGCCAGGGCTATACAGAGAAACCCTGTCTCAAACAAACAAACAAAAAAAAACCTGAAATGTATAACAAGGCATCTTTTTTTTCCAAAATTTAGTATTTGTTTTTTTAACTTGAAATTGTTAATTTTAAAAGTTATGAAAACACAATGACAAATATTTAAGAAATTTGTAAATTGTCATTTTTCCCCTAGTAGATAATTTAAAATACCACTAAAACAGTTACTTGCTCCAGTCAGCAGCTTACCTCATAGAAACAAACTAACAACCTGTATATAAGCGCCACAATCATCATTTTCTGCAGGTCTTCCATTGATGTGTCTTCATCAATCTCTTCTATTATATAGTGCATGGCAAACTTAGAGATGTCCCTGCACAAAAAGAAGGGTTTGGGGTTAGAAGGAATTAGTTCCTAAGTCAGTTTTGTACCATTTTTCCATAATTAGGTTATAAAATTTAAGTGAAATTCTATGCTATTGGGTTCTCACCAACAAAGTGCATAAAATACCTATTTATTAAAAAAAAATAACAAATATCTAAGTAAAGTAAAAGCATGGTTGCGACTGTGGGGTAGTTTGTATCTCAGTGGTAGAGCACTGCAGAGCAAAGATGCCAGCCCTGATTATTATGACAGTGATTGGTTTGTAAACTCAAACTTAATTGGGAAACCTCAGTTAAGAAAATGCCTCTATCAGATTGGCCTGTAGCAAGTCTATGTGGCATTTTCTTGATTAATGATGGATGTGGGGAGGGCCTAGCACACTGTGGGTGGTGCCAACCCTGTGCTGGTGGTCCTAGGTGCTGTAAGAAAATCAGGCTGAGTAAGCCATGAAGAACAGCATTTTTTCCATGGCCTCCGAATCATTTCCTGTCTCCAGGTTCCTGCCCTGACTTCCCTGAGTGATGAACTACAAGCTGTAAAATGAAATAAGCTCTTTCCCTTCAAAGTTGCTTTTGATCATGGTATTTATCACTGCATCAGAGGGCAGACCGGCACAGCAAGAGGATACTAAAAGTCTCAGCTTTCACTGAGATTCTAACCAAGCAAGGGAAATAGAACAAAAATAAACTGGGATGCCAACTAGAGCACCACAGAAAACAGACCAGTCTTCTCAAAAATGACATTTCTAAGTGCATAATACAATACAAAGAATGAAGAGAAGCCAGCCAGACTAAGAAGCAGGAAGAAGCTACAGGCAGGAGAGAAAGCCTTGGAGCAAGTGATAGGGCTCAATTTCATGGTGTGAGGAGGCTGAGGAGAATGTGGGCATCTGTTAAACCATGTGATGAAATTCAGGCTTTATCTTGTCAGTAGAAACTACAGCAGCATATTGAGGCTGGAGAGGTTAAGTTCTGCAATTTTCTTCTGCCCTCCAAATAAATAAATGTAAACAAACAATATAATAATGATGATAATAAAGGCTGTGTTAGGGGACAGGCTGTGTTAGGGCCCAAGGTTTAACACCACTTTGTATCTTGACTTTTCTATTTTCTTTTCAATTCTCACATTGTCTCATAAACATAAATTAGTGTCTCATAGAAAATGCTTAGCAATTGGGAACAGGCATTATCCTAAAACTTGAGTTTCTCAAGTAAATGCCATACTTTGCATTGAATCTGCTCACCTGAAAACAACCCCACTGAAATTGATTGCTAAGTCCACCTACCACAAGCTCTTTGTGCTTTGAAAATGTGTGTGTGTGTACAAATGTATGCCATGTGTGTACAGGAGGCTGGAGCTGAAGTTGGCGGCAGTGATGAGCTGCCTGACGTGGGAACTGAACTTGGGAGCCTTGAGACAAGCAGTGAGCACTCTTAACCACTGACCACCTACCCAGCCCCTCTTTGTGCTTTCCCGGCAGAGACTTCATAGGCCAATAAGAAGGAAACTAATACATTCCTGGCCCAAGAGAATGGTTAATAAAAACAAGCCAGGTCTGAAGGCTTCTTTACCTATTAAAATCTTTTTTGAGATAGGATTTAACTGTAACTCTGGCTGGCCTTGAACTCACTGAGATCTGTCTGCCTCTGCCTCCTGAGTGCTGGAATTAAAGGAGCATGCCACCAAAGCCTCCCTCCGTTTCCCTTTTTCCCTCAGATTTTAAACAACATACTGAGGTTCTTTCTTTCTTTCTTTCTTTCTTAAAACCAACAAGGGGCTTGTGATAACTCAGTGGGTAAAGTGCTTATATAAAATGTCAGGACCTGAGTGTGTCCCCAGAATCCATCTAAGATCCAGGACACCTATTATACCTATGTAGCACTAGGAGGGAGGACCCACAGTGATCTTAGGGACTTGCTGGCCAGCCGGTCCAGCTGAGATGACAAGCCCCAGGTCAAGTGAGAGACACCACCTCAAAAAAATATAGGAGAGATTAGAAGGCACCCAAAGTAGACCTCTTGGCTACATATAAACAGACTTAAAAACAGCCAATAAGGAAACAGAACTGGTAGAGACCTCAGAGAAATCCTGGTCTTGGACATCCACCCGTTACCCAGAGCCTGGCTCGGAAGGGACAGGCTCGTGGTCCCCGCCACCGCATGTACAGAATTTACAAAACAAGATCCCTAAATAGCTCCAGAATTTTCTGACTGTTCTTAACTTACTTTATTCCACTGAGATGCATGATGCTCAAGACAATGGTTGCTTTTATAAAGAAGAGAATAAAGAAATCCACCATCTCTGCCATAAATCTGTGGGCCAAGGATGGAATGACATACTCTCTACCTGGAAATTGGGAAGAAGAAGAAGAAAAAATGAGTTACACAAGTTTAAGAACCAAGCCAGATAATAAAGCGGCAAAGTAAAGTCCAACTGAATTTTTTAAAATTATAGCTTTGCATCGGCCAACGGCAATGATCCCATCAAGAGAAGGTGTTTCTAAAATATCTAATAATGAGCTGGACTTAGTGAGCTATGGCAGTAATCCCAGCATTCCGGCCCCAGACTCAGAAGACTGGTTGCAAACTTTTGCTAAGACTCTAGTTACTACACATCATTTACTAGATGATATTCGTGATCAATAGGCTTGAGCCCAGTCAAAACGCTACTCGATTTGTAATCCTGTCAATCGCCTTTCAGTTCCACTGTCTTTTCAGTTCCACTGTCTTTACACGCCCAAGTCCTGGTGATTTCTAGTATTCTAATCTTGAGCCTCCCAACAGTGGGCTTGACACCCAAGGTTAGCTTTGGATCTGTCCAGAGCCTGGAGATTTCCAAGAGGATGGTTGATAAGCATGTTTCTACACACAAGAAGGGCCAGTGTCAGGAATAAGGGAATCTACTGGCCGTGCCAGGTCTTAAGGGAAGGACAATCAACATTGCTTCACAGTACGTTTTTAGAATTTAGGGCCTGGGCAAACCATAGCTGATATATGTGGAAACTGTCAATGGTAGTAGCAGCTCCCCGGTTAACATATTTCAAGAGTGACCATAGTTGCCCAATGATCCTTCAAGAGACCCCTCTGGCTAGCACAGACCTGTCTTATGGAAAGTTTGAGGCTAGCCTGGCCTACGTACTGTGTTAGCCTAGACCACAGGGTGAGATCCTAAATGTTAGTAGTAGAAATAGTAGTGATTTATTTATTTATTTATTTATTTATAAAAAAAGGACCTCTACTCTATCCCTCCTCCATCCTGCCCACCCTCCGACCCCCGCCAACCCCGATCTCACCTGCCTGCCTCCCGGTGTCGCTGGCCGTCCGCGCAGGGGCTGCAGAGCCCACCCTGGTCCCGGGGGCCGCCCGGGCCGATGCCTGCACGTGCGGGGCCCGGGCCGTCAGGCCCGCGACAGCCGTCGGGGTGGCGCCGCCCGTGGCCGCCCCCGGACCGGGCCCCGCAGCGCTCAGGAAGTAGAAGGGGTTGTAGTACGCCAGCTGCGGCGGCGGCGGTGGCGGTGGCGGCGGGGACGACGGCGAGGGGACGGCGGGCTGCGGGGCAGCGGCGGCGGGTGGCGGCGGGCCGCAGTAGGCGGGCAGGGCGGCCAGGCCGCTGTGCCAGGTCAGGTAGCCGCAGTAGGACTGCCACAGCCACTCGTGCACCTGCCGCGAGTACTCGCGCGCGCTCAGCCGCCCCGGGCCGTCCGACGCCTCGCAGCCTCCCGCCTCCGGAGGCTCCGCGCCCGTCTCCCGGCGCTTGCGGAGCTCGCACTGCGGCTCGGGCTCCGACACGGCCGAGGCGACGCTCGCGGGGGCCGGGGACCGGGGGGCGGGGGCGGCGACGGGGGCGGCGGGAGAGCCTGGCTCGGAAGGGACCGGCTCGTGGTCCCCGCCACCGCCATCCTGCCCCGGAGGGCGGCTCCGGGCTTCCTCGGGCCCCTCTGCCATCGTCGCCCCGGAGGACCCCTCCGCGCTGCCTGTCACGGCGCCGTCGCCCGCACTCGGCGGCCCCTCCCCAACCGCTCGCTCGCTCGCCACCACAGCGGCAGCGGGCGTCAACAATCCGCCTCCGGAAGCGGAAACCCCACCTCTCCGGCGCGCCGGGCTTGGGGAGCCGGGCGGTTGGTTGGTGGTGCTTTGTGAGTTGGTTCCTGGGCTACGCGACGTCTCTCGGGGGTGGGGGGCGAGTGGGGGTTCTCTGTGGTACGTTTTAATCATAAATTGTGGCATATTCGGTAACGTAACGCGTCGCGGCATAGCACAACCACGTGTGCGATGCCGAGGACGTGGTCCTGGACACTGAACGCACCCATTTAGGCTGTCTGTGAGGCATTCACTACCACTCTTGAGAATTCTAATGAACTCCATTACCAAGGTCCCTAGAGAAGATCCTGTGGGGTTAGGACATGGTTGTCCCTTGTGTAACTACATCTGACTCACCAGAATTTCCACTCCTCCAAGCACAGTATCTGTTTCTTGCTTAGCACCTTAGTCTGTGTATGGTTTCGTCTTCTTTTCATCTATATGCAGCCTCCCAGATACTGATACCTTAATACACTTTGTTGTGTTAAGCCCAGTTAGGGTTAGTTGTGTGACTTGAATTCCCAGGACCAAATAAGGAATCTACAAAAGCCAAATAGAATATTGAACGATTATTGTGCTGGCTAATTTTACATCAACTTGATAGAGGCTAGAGTCATTTGAGAGGAGGCAACCCCAATTGAGAAAATGCCTCTGTAAGATTGGGCTGTATGCAAACCTGTAGAGCATTTTAAACTAGTGATTGATATGGAAGGGGCCAGCCCACTGTGGGTGGTACAATTGCAGGCTGCTGTTCTGGGTTCTATAAGAAGGAAGGCTACGTACGCAAACGATAAAGACAAGCCGTGGGATGTGCATCAGCTCCTGCCTCCAGGTTCCTGCCCATTTGAGTTCCTGTCCTGACTTCCCTCAGGGATGGACTACAATGTAGAATTGGAAGCCAGATAAACTCTTTCTTCCCCAACTTGCTTTTGGTCCTGGTGTTCACCACAGCATTAGGTGAGAGAGTCAATCCTTTCCTCTGGGAGACAGAAAAGATGTCACTTTTGCCCTTAAGAAATTAATCTGCTTCAAGGGAAAGGCTTCCATGAAACACTTGAGCACCTATTCATGATCATCACTAGCAGCAGGAAACATAGCTGAACATCGCCAGCTGTGCAACCTGAGACACTCCTTTCTGAGCCTCAGAGACCTTTATTTAGGCACAGTCCAGATTCATTCATTCATTTATTCTCTTTCTTTCTCTCTCTCCCCTTTCTTTCCTTCCCTTCTTCCTTCCTTTTTGTTTTTTTTTTTTTTTTTGGTTTTTCGAGACAGGGTTTCTCTGTGTAGCCCTGGCTGTCCTGGAACTCACTCTGTAGACCAGGCTGGCCTCAAACTCAGAAATCTGCCTGCCTCTGCCTCCCGAGTGCTGGGATTAAAGGTGTGCACCACCACGCCCGACCCTTCCTTCTTTATTTGTTTTTTGAGACAGGGTTTTTCCATGTAGCTTTGGCTGGCCTGAAACTCATTCTGTAGACCAGGCTGGCCTCAAGCTCACAGAGATCTTCCTGTCTCTGTCTCCTGAGTGCTGGTAGACACTCATTAAAGGCACATGCCACCACAGCCAGGCTGCAACTCAGGTTCTTAGACTGTGCTGGAAAAATAATCATAACAAGTTAGAGTCAAAGTTAGCTTATTCATAGGAGAAAGGGCAGGCAATGGGGAACAAGTGTGGCCACTCTGAGAGGAATGCCGCACCTAATGGCTTTACCAGCAGCAGCAAGGGAGTGTCTTGGGGAATTTGACATTGCTTGTTAAAGCACTTGATCTATAAAGGAGAGAAAAATGTGTGGCGATTGAAGGGGCACCAACTTCTCAAGACAAAGGAGATTTTATTACCCCAGAGGGGACAAGCAGGGGTTGGGTGGGGTTGTCTCTGGATTGGGCAAAGACAGCAGTAGGTGTCTCTGTAGGAGTGATCTTTTTAAGGAGAAACGGGGAAATCAGTGCCAGGGTGAGTTGTTAAATCCCAAATGGACACATCGGGCAGTGTAGCTGAATAATGAATTCTGATTGCTGGACCTTGGTGTTTTAGTCAGGCATAAAGAAGTAGCCAAATAAGGGAATAGACCTTGGTGGCTATCTTTGGGAACGTAATCTAATGATTTAGTAAAGGAAAGGGAAGGGCAAGACCTGCAGGTGCCATGCTTACAACAGTTGGAGCCCTTCAGTTCTATTCATTTCCTTATGCAAAGAGGTTTCATAGATATGTAAGAATTTAAGATGGCATATGACTGTACTAGCAGGTTTCTATATAAGAAAGAAACATATCTAGGACAAAACCATGGATCATTCCAGGCCTGATAGTACAGGCAGGAGTTGTGGCTTTGTTGGAGAAAGTGTGTCACTATGGGGGTGGGCTTTGGGACCCTCCTCCTAGTTGCCTGGGAGACAGTCTTCTCCTGGCTATAGTTGGATATAGATGCAGAACTCTCCACAGCCTCTCTAGCACCATGCCTGCCTGGATGCTGCCATGCCTTCAGTCATGATGCTAATGGATTGAACCTCTGAACCATAAGCCAGCTCCTATTAAATGTTGTCTTTTGAGCCAAGCGTGGTGGCGCACGCCTTTAATCCCAGCACTCGGGAGGCAGAGGCAGGAGGATTTCTGAGTTCGAGGCCAGCCTGGTCTACAAAGTGAGTTCCTGGACAGCCAGGGCTATACAGAGAAACCCTGTCTCGAAAAACCAAAAAAAAAAATGTTGTCTTTTATAGTGATTGCTTTACTCATGGTGTCTGTTCACAGCAATGGAAACCCTAACACACACACACACACACACACACACACACACACAAGGTTAGTGACATAGCTCTTGAATATAGCTTACTTGCTGTGTACACTTTTTGTATAATGAAATCCCCAGACATTTAGGTCAAAACTCTTGTCTCTGACAGCAAGAGACATGGCAGAGCAGTGGGGGAGGGAGGCTCTTTCTTCATCCATGCGTTCCTTTCATAGGGCTCACCTCTGACAACTTGGTTTCAAAATCAATTCCGAGGAAAGATTTTGTTATTGATTTGATCCCAGAGATCAAATTCAGTACCTCATGCCTTCTAGGCAAGTTAATTTTTAAAATTTTGTAACTGTACTTAATATATATATATATATATATATATATATATATATATATATATAATCATAATTGTACATATATGATGTATGTGTATGGATGTGCAAGTGCCATGGTGCAGACATAGAGGCCAGAAGACAACTCCGTGGGGTCTGTCACATGGGTTCCAGGGATCAAACCCACGTTTCCAGGATTAGGTAGCAATTATCCACTGAGCCACCTCTGCCAGCCTGCTAGACAGATTCTGCATCACTGAACCATATCTTCAGCTACTAAGACATTTTAATACTTAAATTATCAGTCATTCCATAGGGAAGCAGGAACAGTAGGAGTGGGTTTAGAAATGTCTAGAATGAGGGTGAAATACGGTGATTACTGGGGATATGGACTTTGTGTTTCCGTAGTATGTGGCAAGATAAAGACATTAAGGGGCTGGAGAAATGGCTCAGCGGTTAAGAGCACTGACTTCTCCTCCAAAGGTCCTGAGTTCAAATCCCAGCAACCAGGTGGTGACTCACAACTATCCGTGATGGGATCTGACGCCCTCTTCTGGAGTGTCTGAAGAGAGCTCCAGTGTACTTGTTTATAATAATAAATAAGTGTTTAGACTGGAGCAAGCAGAGGTCCTGAGTTTAATTTCCCAGCAACCACATGATGGCTCACAACCATCAGTACAGCTACAGTGTACTCACATACATTAAATAAATAACTAAATCTTTTAAAAAAGACATTAAGAAAATAATATAAGACAACAAAGAATAAAAATAACCCCCTTAGAAGTGAAGCCATGTAATCAGAGAATTAGAAACCAAATTTCAGAAAACCAGAAGGAGCAAAGCAAATAGAACACACCGTTACCCAAAGAGATGGAAGTGAAATCAAATATGAAATACCTTAAGTCAGAAGTAATACAGAAAGGCTGGAGACATGGCTCATCCATTAAGAGAGCTTGCTGCTCAGGCTCCAGGGCTGGAGTTCGAATCCAGCACCCACATAATAAACTGAGTTGTTGTCCCATGCACAGGTGTAGGCCAGCACTGAGGGGGATGGAGATAAAGGATTTTCTGGATTTGCTGATTTACAGCCTAGCCCTTAAAACACAAGTTCCAAGTTCAGAGAGAGAGAGAGAGAGAGAGAGAGATCGAGAGATCCTGTCTCAAAGGAATAAGGCAGAGTGATAGAGGAGGGCATAGGGTACCATCCAGGCAAAAGACCCACACACAGAGTAAAGTGGTGTGTGTATGAGTATCTTACTTGCACGTATGTCTGTGCACCTCATGTATGCCTGGTGCTCCCCGAGGTCAGAATCTGCATCAGATGCCCTGGAACTGAAGTTAGGATGGATACTATGGTGCTGGGAATTGAACCCCGTTCCTCCGCAAGTGCACCGACTGCTCCTAAACTGCACAGACTTCTCTCCAGCCCCATTGTCCACTTTTGAATATCACAAGTTTTTTTTTTCAGAAGTGATTATAGCATGAGACTCAGTAACCCGAATGAGCAGTGGATAATGTTAGGATAGTGCCTGTAAACATGCAGCATTTAGTTACGTGTGGAGCACAGACTAAATGGGTGTCAGTGCCAGTCAGCCGCCAACCAAGCCGCCCATAACCACACGGTGGTTTGAACAGGGAGTCGGAAGAAATTCTAACCTAACGGGACTGAAGTCGAGGGGATATTGGCTAGCAAAAGGCTGAGAGAAAAAGCTTTCTGTAGAGCAGAATCTTTGCAGCCAGGAGACGCTGGGAGAAGAAACCTCAGGAAGAAGGCTTCTCTCTCTCTTGCTTGGGCACTCAAGTCTGGGTCCCAGTACGGATGACGGCCATTACAAAAGCTGTGAAATGGGGTCACCTCGGTTTCCCTTGTTGTGCAGTCTTTTGGTTTTTCTTTTCTTTTAAAGTCTCTTTTAAGATTATTTTCAATAGGGTCTTGTGGTGTAGCTTAGCCTTCTAACTCGTTGTAACCCCTTACCTCTGCCTTAGCCTTCTAACCCCTTGCTTCTGCCTCCAGAATGTTGGGAGCACAGGCATGAGGTACCATGACTGGGAAAATAGCTAATTAATTTTTTTACTCATCTTGGAATCCACGCTTTGATAGGACTTAAAAGAACATTCTAGCTGGGTGGTGGTGGTGGAACCTAGTTTTAATCCCAGAACCCCGGACATAGAGGCAGCCTATGAGTTCGAGGCCAGCCTGATCTACAGAATGAATTCCAGAACACCTAGGGCCACACAAAGAGAAACCCTGTTCCAAAAAAACAAAACAAAACAAAACAAAAAAACAAACAAGAGCAAAGACAAAGCAAAAGAACATTCTAGACACGTGGGTAGCCAAACACCTGCTCTTTGACTACAGTTTTAGTGGGATAATCTAATTTTTAAATTTATTATTCTATTTGAGTAATACTTATCAATGACATTTAAGAAATAAGATGCCCAGTGCACTGAATAAAATATTTAATTTAAAAATAATTTGATTTCTATACTAATTTGTGGGAAAATGTGTAACAAAAGCATTTTTTTTTCCTGTGTAACTAAACTTGGGTGAAATGCTGTATCAGGCGTTTCTTCCCCAGGGGTCTCCCGTTAAGCAGCATTAAGAAACATATCCATTACTGTAAGAATTTTATATAATAAAAATGATAATAATGATAATATTTTTCTTTATTATATATTTATCGATTATGGGAATTTGAGGTGATTGATATTTGTGTCCTCATTCATAGCAGGCTTTTTGTTAACTCTGAAAAAAACATGTCACATTCAAACTACGGCCTGCTGCTGCCTTGTGTAAAATAGACAGGACTTCAGGCAACCAGTAGGGGGAGGAATTTCCAAAGTTAATCGCTGTCTCCCAGCCTGACTTCAGAAGCTGAGAATCTTGAACAGGATTGACTTAATTTCTCTGGTTTTTGTTGTTGTTGTTGTTGTTGTTTGTTTGTTTGTTTTTGTTGTTGTTGTTTGTTTTTTTCCCTCCTCTCCACAACCCTCTTTTGTTTGAGACAGGTTCCCATGTAGCTTAGGTAGGCCTTGAACTCACTATGTATCCAAGGACGACCTTTAACTTCTGCTCCTCCCACCTCTGTCTCTTGAGCACTAGGATTTCTGGTCGGATTTTAAGGATTTTAAGTCGGTCCTGAGGTCCTGAGGTCCGACTTAAGCGGTTCAAACTCAGCCCTCCTCTCTATTTTGTTTAGACAGAACCCAAGGCTTGCTTGTTGGTTCTTGTAGCATCCATGAACATTACCCACGAAATCTGCCACAAGGAAAGACTGTTGTAGGGTAATACTCAATTTCACTTTGAAATATGAGATTGGGTGAAGGAAAAGCAAAGTTTTATATACTGAGCCTGGCGTCATAGTCAGCTGAACGGGAGCAGGATACATGGAGAAAACGACTATCACATAAAGGGGAAAGTCCATTATGTCCGGTGGTGGTGATTGGTTGGGGCAAACACATGAAGGAGTGTTTCCAGAACTGGACACAGGTGAAAGATTTAGGTAGAGTTGTAAGGGAATGGTTCACTAAAGTAGACACAGGTGAGAGGATGTTCTGCTAAAGCAAGCACGTGAAAGTACACGTGATGAAGGATTCTTTGCTAACAACACACATGTATCGGGCTTCCTTACATTGTGTAGTTGAGTTGCATTTGTGGGGACGCCGTAGAGAGAAACCGAAAATCTTCTGGTGGTGTGCCGCAGTTTGTTGCCCCTTCCGAGAACTTAGGCCGATTGGCAGAGTGATGCCAGCTGAGACAGACATGCAGAGGACACGTGATATTTGGAGGGTATAAATAGGACTCCACAGAGTGATGGAGACCGAGCTTGGCTTGCTGGGACCACTAGCTGTGCGACGCTTCGCTGATCTTCACTTCCCTGAGAGAGGCAGCACAGAGAACTTTGCCTGGTGTCCCTCCAGGTCCCTCCTACTGACTCAAGCTGAGGCTGAGGCCTGGCTGTCTCTGCTAGGTCGTGTCACTACTCCTGATTCACGTTAGCTAACCTGACTACTGAACTGGACTGCTGGAATCCATGAGGTGTTGGTGAGTGGATGAAGCTGCTGCTGCCTGCTAACCTGTGAGCTGAACTGCCGATTTCCAGACAACACAGCTGGGAGTTGCTCCAAAGAACCTTTCTAAACAGGTCTACTTCCTCCCCGCCCTTCTTTCTTTCCCACTACCCTTGGTGGGTGGTGGGCTACAAGGGAGGTTGAAGCATTTAAGAACCATCATTAAAAATAGGCTTTAAAAAAAATTAAAGTTACAAGTATGACTTAGGCCTAGTCAGCAACAGAAAAATCAAAAGCTTTGATGCAGACAGGGTACAGCTCAGCCTAAGAGTACTTGGGTAACATGCAGGAGACACTGGGTTCCATCTCCAACATGATCCAGGGATCATTATGAAGGGCATATATTTGTAAAATAAAAGGGCTGGTTGAAATGAATGTGGAGTGTCGGGCAGGGAAATAAAGGAGGTGAGAGAGAACCCGTGTCCTGCCAGAGCTCAGGTGCTCTGGGCGGGGCACTGCTGCCTGCTCTCTACGTGGCCTGGGTGGGTGTCTGGTTGTGGGAAGCCATGGAACACCAGTTCCGAGTGGGTAGAGAAGGAGCAGTCCAGGGTCTCTGGGCCTCATGGAGGCCAGAGACAACAGGTTCTAGCTCTTGGACATTGAAGGATGTCGCTGGACACCAAGGAAGAGCTGAGAACAAAGTGAGGACCCCGGGAGTTGGGGGGAAGCTCGGTCAGCTCCAGGGCCGAAGGGAGAAGGGGCAGGAGGGAGGTGCTGGGTGGTTCCCACAAGGGTGAGAGTCCTTGGTCTGGTCTGGTGGCTGGAAACGTTGGGAGGCCTTCTCTTGGGAGATTAGACATGGCTCTTTAGGGGAAGGCCTATTCCATCATTCAAGCATGATGGGTCTTGATGAGCAGAGACAGTCCGTGGTTTTAGAGCTTTATTGTAGAAAGGCAGAGAGAAAGAGAGAAGGTAGAAAAGGAAAGGCCAGCAATGGCTATGTGGAGGGGGAGGGAAGGGAGGGAGAGAAGGAGAACTAGAGATGAGAATAAGAAAGGTGAGGGCTCAAGAGAGCGAGGAGGGGCCAAGCAGCCCCTTTTATAGTGGGTTGGGCTATCTTGCAGTTGCAGGGTATCTGTGGGGAGGAGCATACCTGGTTATTATCAGGTAACCGTGAGGGTGGAGTCTAGCCAGAATGCCAGGAGCTTGGAACATTGTCTGTGTGACTTATAGTCACAGGATTATGGAGCTGTGGTGTCAGGCATCTATCTCTGGGAACGTGGCTCACTGTTCCGTCCCTTGTGTAGAGTTTTCTACTGGGTCTCCAGAGTGAGCTTCGCTCAACCAAAACACAGGCTGCCTTTCATGGTCCCACAGTGGAGAACATGGACCTGTACCTCTTCTCTCCTTTATTCACACTGGAAGCTATCCACAGGAAAAAAAAAACAAAGTTCCTGATCTCATCTGATGGAGTCAGGCCATTCAGTCGTGTGCCTGCTCAAATCTTTTCCTTGGAATTTTACCCTTGACAATGGCCCCATCTCTTTTAAATTTCTTTCTAGTCTCCCTCTGAGGTGGAGTGCCCTAGCCTGAAGGCCACTCTCCCCTGCCTGGTTGTTATTTATTTATGTGTGTGTGTGTGTGTGTGTGTGTTGTGCTCAGATGGATCCCAGGGCTTTAAGCATGACTGGCAAATGCTCTGCCATTGAATTGCATTTCCTTCCCAAAATATTTATTTCCATTGTAACTTATGTGTATGCATATGTATAGGGGCTCATGGGCGTCGTTGTCTGTGGCAGTCAGAAGGGAGCATTAGATTCCCTGAAGCCAGAGTTACAGGCAGTTAGGAGATGCCAGAGTGGATTCTGTGAGCCAATCTCTAGTCCTCTTGATAGCAAGCTGTCCTTAGCCTCTCAGCCTTCTCTTCCGCCCACAGGTTTTCTCTCTTAGGAGGTGGAACCACGATCGCAAATGGGTATTTTGTTGCCTACAGCAACCTGTGGCTTGCAGCCCCAAATCTTTCACAGGGGTCACCTAAGACCATCAGAAAATAAAGATATTTACTTTACATTGTGAATCATAGCAGTAGCAAAATTACAGTTATGAAGTAGTAATAAAAATAATTTTATGGTTGGGGGTCACCACAGCATGAGGTGCTGTATGAAAGGGTCGCAGCATTAGGAAGGATGGGAACCACTGCTCTAGAGGGTGTGGAGTGGTGGCCGCTGACTGAAACCTCTGTGTTACCCATCAAACCCTTACTCCGTTCATGGTCCACCTTGCTGTGTGGTCAAAAGAATGAAAACAACACACCCCTCCCACCAAATCTTTAGTCCCCATTGGGGCTTTATTGGCATTGTGTACAGTGTTATCTCAGTTTAATACACTGGCTGACTTTATTCTAATCAAATGTAAGAGTCATCCTTCTTTTTCATTTAACAGGCTATATCCCTTAGTCTGTTTTGAGCCATTATGGTTTTGTGTACCAGACTGGCAAGCTAAGGCTGGAAGTACCCAGTATTGGTGAGATTTGGAGAAAAGGGTTCATTCATTCTGAAGAAGAAAATTTCCACAATGTTTTTTTTTAACTTGCCAAGACTGAGCAGAATTCAAAATAGCCAAGGCCTGCCCCTAAGTGATTCTCTTTTTAAGAATATACATAACAGAAAGATTAGCAAACCAAGCACATTCCTACAGGGTTATTTATAAGGAAAATAAGGAAAATTCATGAGATAATCATCAAAGATCCAGAGTAACAGACACCCAGGAACAGGCACCCAGGAACAGGCACCCAGGAACAGGCACCCAGGAACAGGCTCTGAGAAAGTGATACAGTGTAGCACACAGATGTTGTCATTGCTAGTTAAGAGGAAAAGGAGACTTTACAAGTGTAGGGCATTGAGATTAAGCAAAAATATATATTTTACATACCAAAATATTTTTGTCTTGTCGTTTTGTTATGAGACTCTGTCTCATAAAACTCAAATTGGCCTTGAAGTTGTTACTTAGCTGAGGAATGACCTTGAGTTCCAGATCCTTCTGCCTGCACCTTCCATGTGCCAGGATTATAGGTGTGTACTACCATATCCAGCTGAGATATTAATTGACAACAGATGCTTGATTAATTTTAAGATAGTCTATTTAGTAACTGGCACTTTGTAGATAGTGTTTGTAGAAAGCCATTCTTTTTCTTACTTGCTTGCTTACCTTTAATCAGTTTTTAATTTGAAACTTGATACATGCAGGGGATGGTAGGGAACGCCTTGGATCCCAGCACTCAGGAGGCAGAGGCAGGTGGACTTCTGTGAGTTAAAGGCCAGCCTGGTCTACATAGGAAGTTACAGGACAGCCAGAGCTAACGTGAGATCTTGTCTAAATATGTGTTTATTATAACAGAACTGAAAGGCAAGGAAAGAGGATCCTCTGTCTCCCACAGGTTTAGTCCAAGGAAAATAGCTTCTCCATGTTTTCATTGTTTTTTTTCCAAACATAAAATGACATCTGGCTTAATTTTCGAGTCACTGAAAGGAAAACCATTGCAGTATAGGGGACAGAGCCCAGGTCTTCGTTTGAGCTGGGCACACACTGCCACACTGATTCACTCCCCCCCCCAGAACAGACTTTTTTGTTTGTTTGTTTCATGTTTATTCATTTGGTCATCCTTTAAGCCTTAATCATGTTTGTCTCATTTCCCTAACTTTTGGGCTAAAATGCTCACTATCCTATAATCTCTGGTAGAAGGAGTTTCCATTGCTATTAAATTAGAATTGTGGTCAGGTTTTCTTCTTTGGATGATTATTTAAAAGATGACCTAACCTTCTACACAGTGTGCTGGAGAGATAGCTCAGTGGTTAAGGGCACATGCTGCTCTTGCCGAGGATTGGAGTTCAGTTCCCAGCATCCTTGTTCCGTGTCTCATGATCACCTGCAATTCAATCTCTAAGGGAAATACAGTGCCCTCTACTGGTTTCCACAGAGACCTACACATGTGTGCACATATGTATGTGTACACACGCACATAACAAATTTTCAAAATATTTATTTAATTAACATACGTGAATGCTATATCTCCAAGTATACCAGCATGCCAGAAAGAGGGCATCAGATCCCATTACAGATGGTTGTGAGCCACCATGTGGTTGTTGGGGATTGAACTCAGGACCTCTGGAAGAGCAGTCAGTGCTCTTACCCGCTGAGCCACCTCTCCAGCCTCCCACATCATTTTTAAAAGGCTCCATTACTGAGATTATTTTGCCTAATCTTTTCTTTCCCGCTTTGCTGTCCTTCAGGAAGAACCCAAGGCCTGTGTGCTATTTGCAGACTCTGCATTTTCACGTCACTCTGGGTGTAGAGTTTTAGCTTTATAAGATACTAAAAATCTAGGTTCATTGAAATAGTTATGCTTGCTTGTCAACTTTACAGCTGGATTAGCCAAAACCCAAGTGACCGGACACATCTGTGAGGGGCTTTTTTCTTAATTAAATCATCTGACATAAGGAGTCCTACTTCTAATCCTGGTCTTTGAGTTGGGAAGATCCCCCTTTAATCTGGGCTACACCTTCTGCTTGCAGTCTATGTAAAGGGCATGCGAGAAGGAAGCTTGCTTTCTTTGCCTGCTTGCTCTGGCTCTCACTAGCAAGTTCACTCCTTCCCTGGGCTTAGAGACGACTTTCGGGATTCCAGTGTATACTGAAGAACGGCCGAGACATCCAGCCTTGTGGACTGAGCAACTGCTAGATGCTTGGACTTTCCTCTGGTAGACAGTCATTGCTGAACTAGCTGGACCTTTTTCTGTTCCTCTAGAGAACCCTAACTAATATATTCATTCTCTAGATGTTCAGCATTTCTTTCAAACAATCTTGTTAATGAAACAATTTCAATTTAATATATAAAGTATATATAATACATAAAAATACTTAATATTTTGTGCATATTAATTCTGTCCCATTTTAAAGAGTGCTTTTTTTCTTTGCATTTCCAAGCAGTGTTGCTTAATATATTTTTATGGAAAAGAGGAATTCAATACCACGGTAGTTAAAAGCCCAAGATGGTCTCCAACTCCTGATGCTAGAAATGCATGTTATGTATGATCCTTTTCCCTTCCTCAAGTGTGATGGGCACTTCTGTGGTCAGGTTCTATTGTATGGCACAGGTATAAGGTTCTACATAGAATACTAAGTTCCCAAATCAACCTACTTTACATCAATTAAAAGGTGAATTATCCTGCGTGACCCTGACTAGATTGGGTAAAATGTTTAAAAGAGAATTTAATGCAATCACCATAAATGTTGTTTCCATGTATGTTTGAGTTTGTGACTCTTGTCTTCTTATGATTTGTATCGACTACCTCTTTACTCATTCTGTCTGTCTTTCTGTCTGTTTGTTTGATGTTTAATTGTGAGCCAGGGTCTCTATTATATAGGCTCGGCTGTCCTGGAACTCACTACATAGACCAGGCTGGTCTTAAACTCATAGACATGCAGCTGCCTCTGGTAGAATTGAAGTCCTGTACCTCTCTAGGCTATCAAATAAGAATTTTGGTGGCACATATGGGTTGTGTCTTTTTTGAGTTGTTCCTCAGTGGGACCCCAGTTGCCCCCAAACATTACAAGCTATAGCTATGGTTCTTGGTTATCCCCAGAACTTTTTGAAAAGACCCAGTTGCCAGAATGAGTTATTGCTTTCAGGGAATTACCATCTGACTTTATCATTCATTCATTCATTCATTCATAGATAAGGTCTTATGTGCCCAGGCTGGCTGCAAACTTGCTAAGTAGCCAAGGATAGCTTTGAACTTCTGATCTCCTGTCCTTTGTTCCCAAGCTCAGCCACCTGGTCTGTTTAATGTTCTTTGAACCCAGGGCTTCATACCCAGGAGTCAAGCACTCTACCGAGCTACCTTCCTAGCATCAACTGGTTTTTTTTGTTTGTTTGTTTGGTTTTTTTTAAGATTTTTTTCCTGTGATGTTGGCAAATGGAATCTAAAAATTGGCATTGTGATTTAATAATTGGCATTGTGATTTCATTTGGTTCTTTGTGTCACAATGAGACATCACTTTTAAAATGATTGCTGATGGTCCTAAAAGATGTTTTTTGTTTGATTGTTGTTTTGAGACTTGGTCTTCATTAGCCCTGGTGACCTTGAACTTGCTTTGGAGATGATCATGACCTTGAAAGCCTGATTCTCCTGCTTCTACCTTCCAAGTGCTGGGATTCTGGGCTTGTGTCACTATACCCTGCTTCTAAAATGCAACGTACTAAAAGAAGGAAAGTGGACTTAGACCCCAAACATCTAAAGTTGCAGCTTTAGGCAAAAACTTATCTTTGACTATGAAACCAGACTTTGTGCTAGAGCGAAACCTGAACACAAACTCTTTGCAGCAAACATTACCCTTTGTTCGCTGCATATTCTGCGCCAGGTTACTAAACAAACAGAGGAACAAAAACCATCTGGGGCAATCGGGGTGAACATCGGCGGGGTGATTCGAGCTGGTTTCTCGTCTACAGGCAGAGCAGACAGCAGCTGCCTTACACACAGAAATACTGAAATGTGCTCAATAGGGCTGACATAGAGCCAGCCTGTCTCCATTGCAGGAATAAAAGCCCTTAAAATGGCTGTCAAAACTGCCTCTGTACCTACAGTGGTACAGACAGTACCCACGTTTTAAAATAAGTTCTTTGTAATGAACAGGTTTAATGAGGTTCTATTTAGCTCAAGAAATAATTCCCAGGGCGTTGGTGTCAGAGAGGACACCAGATCTGCATATCTATTAGCTGACATTTTCAGTTCTACCCACAAAGACGTCCTGAAGACATGTGTCTAAAACAGAACCCTGAGCCAGGCACCCGCAAGGCTGTGGTGAGAGATTTATGGTGATTTAATGGCCAGCATGGGCTACCTAACAAGTTATAGTTCAACCTGGGCTACAAAGACCATCTTAAAAAAGAAAACTGAACTATGGGCTCCACCATTTTCTCTTTCTATCCAAATATCCTATCACAGGAAACGGGTAGCTATAAATCTATGACAGGAAGTACAAGAGACCCGTTGTGGCTTCAGTGTGCAATGCCCCTGACACATTCATATGTTTGAACATTTGGTCTCTGGCAGCAGATGTTGCTTTTGAAGGTATGGAACCTCTTTAGGAGGTGGAGCCTTGCTAGGGGATGTGGGTCGCTGGCCTTGAGATTTGACAGCCAGGCTCCACTTCCTGTCTCGCTCTCTGCAATGTGCCCAGCTACTGTTGGGGGGTTGGTCCGGTGTTGCTAATGTATTCAGATGCTAAATTCTGTATCCTCAAGACTTGGCTGCCCCAAGACCAGCAAATTCCCTTGTACATCAGCCATTGTTGAGTAAATCTCATTCCCCAATTTAAAATTATGGGTTAAATATAACTGGTGATAGCCAATTACTGAGGAGAACAGAGGTAGGCAGGGCTTGGGTGACCAGGCTGGGGGGTAGCAGGTAGGGATCTCAAGGAGAAATGGAGAGAGAGAAGGATCTTGGAGGAGGAGGAAGGAGTGAAGAGGCAGACTTCATTAGATATGATGGACCAGGAGCACATGCCTGAGTGAAATGGATCTTAAGGACAGGTTGGTAGAGCAGAAATAACCCAGGAAGACACAAAAAGCAAGTATTGGGGGGAGGGCACAGCTGGGGAAGTAGACAGTTTAGCATAAAGAAAGACAGATTAGGGGTAGCTTCCCCCCCCCCCCCCCCAGTAATCGCGCAAAGCTACATAAAAAGTCATGGTCTGAAACTCACTCATTTGAAAGCTAAGACAGGGATAGGTATCGTTAAATTTATTTTATAAGCTACCTCCTGTTCCTGCTACCACGCCTTCCCCACTGAGGTGGACTGTATCCCTTAAAACTGTAAGCCAAAATAAAATCCATCCTTTTTGCAATTGCCCTTATTAGGTATTTAAACAGAGCAACAAGTGACTGAGACAGGGCCTTAAGCTTGGCAGGTAGCTGAAGAACACTGGATTCCATGCGGGAAATGTGTGTGGCTTCAGCCATACTGAGAAGTTGGGAAAAGTGGCTGGAAATAACCTATAGACATTGAGAATCGGGAAATGGGGAGATGGGTTCAGGTGCAGGTAGGTTTGAGTGCCACCATGCAGGCAATGAACACTGAGGAACTAAAGGGGTAGAGATGGGGTGGGCGGAGGGTGCAGAGATACTTGTCACACACAAAGGGAGTTTAACCAGGAAAAGGCAGTGTCTGGAACTTCTCTGATGATCGGGAAGGAACCAGGTGATGTGATGCTGGTCAAGTACTTCACAGAGATGTTAGACTAAGAGAACTACAGTTGTTACAGCGAGCCGCTGCAGCCTTCGCCTGACCTGCTGTTGCTTCTCTCTGTACAAGGGGCTGGTGTCCCTGGACCCCAGCATCTGCCTCTTTGAAAATAGGTGAGGCGGAGTCAGGGTTTCTAAGAAGCTGATGTAAACATTTCCAATGAACGAAGGGATAAATAAACTACAAGGTATGTATTCCCTGTCATTCCCACAGGCACGTGAAAGGGAGGACTTGTCAGAAGGGATTGAGCTGGGTTGCAGGCAGTGTTATCCAGGAGAAGATTTACAGTGAAGACTGCTTCTGGGATTTCATTTTCATCCTAAAATACTAAAGAGACATGGGAGCCTGCGGCACTTGACTTTCTGCAGCTTATTTTCTTTCCTTCTAGTTTTATTTTTTATTTTTAAAAAGATTTATTTTATTTATGTGAGTACACTGTAGCTCTTCAGACACAGCAGAAGAGGGCGTCGGATCCCATTACAGATGGTTGTGAGCCACTATGTGGTTGCTGGGAATTGAACTCAGGACCTCTGGAAGAGCAGTCAGTGCTCTTAACCACTGAGCCACCTCTCCAGCCCCCTTACCAGGTTTTTAATATGACAACAAAGAAAGCTCTAGTTTTATTTTTTAATTAAAAAAAAAAAAAACAACCCTGGTTACATAAGGCCATTATAATGCAAATATGTAATATAATGTGATGGCAGTTTTCATTTTGACTTTTAAAGTATAACTGAATGTGTATGTACTTGACCTAGTGTGTAGGTGCACCACATGCATGCAGGTGCCCATGAGGATGTCAGATCCCTTGGACCTGGAGTTACAGGTGGTTATGAGCTGCTATCAGATGGGTGATGGACTTGAACAAGGGTGGGTCCTCTACAAGAAAGGCAGAGCTTCTAACTGATGCCATGTCTTCAGCTCTATTTTGCCTTTTTTTTTAAAGTTTAAAACTTTTAAAAAACTTGTGTGTATGTGTGTGTGTCTGTGCGCACACTGACATATGCATTCATGATGTGTATGTACAGGTCAGAGGACATCTTATGTAGGTCACTTCTCTCCTTCGACCACTCGGTTCCTGGAGATCACACTCAGGTTGTCAGGATCTGTACCTCCATAGTGTCTCACTTTGTATCTCTGGCTGACTGCAAACAAATCAACAAGCAAGCAAGCAAGCAAGCAAGCAAAAGATCAAACAGAGCAAAACAAATGCAAAACCAAAACAAGAATTCACCTCAGTGTTTAAACAATTAGTTTTTACTTAGTATAACTTTACTGTTCCAAAAATTATACTTACTAAAGCCACCACATAGTTCATAAGGACAGAACTTTTATAGCAAAACTTTGATACACAAACATCAGTGATATGAATACTGTATGGATATAGAAGCTATTCAAGAACCGAAAAAATAACGATAGCCAGCAGGGGTCTTTGTAGGCACAATCTAGATGCTCCCACTGGTTCCAAAAGCTTAGCGCTATGCTTTGGTACACAGGACCCAAAAAGCTGCAGAGTTCTCGGCTACGTGCAGAGAAGAGACACGGAGAGTGTGTTGCTCGCCTGGAAGTGTGTGTACTATCAAGACTAGAAAACCAAACCAGAGCCAAACAACTGATTCGAGAAGCAACAGTCAGGCTCTTGTGCGTTTGTCTTTGAGGCTGGTTAGCACTGGTTAGCCTGGCCAGTGGAAAAGGGACTCATCTCTAATAAGCATTAGAGACCTGTATGGGGTTGTCTGATAGTACGGGCGACTTCAAAACTGCAACGCAAAGGCCGAGCTATCCTTGGAACCGGACCATGAGGTATTACAAAGCAAAAACTGAGGACTGAGTCCCTTCCACACCCCATCCCTCCCTGCCGCCACCCTTTGTCTTAGGATATGCAGGCAAATTAGAATTTTTAAAGTGACTCATGAGAAAGATGGGGTTAGGATTTCTTTTGTTTTTCAGTAACTATAAAGGGTATATTGTGTTTCCTTAGATGTTTTCTTGTTGTGTATATGTGTGTGTTTGTAAAAACACGGATTGAAGAATTCATTCATGCTGACAGGATGCCCACGCTGATAAAGGTGAACACGTAAAAATTAAAAAATAGAGTCTTATTCTTCAGGGCACAAGATTATTTCATCATGTTAAAGTTGTCTAAAAGGTAAAAACATACATAGGTTCTCTAAAGCTTCTTTTTTTTTTTTTTTCAACTAGCAATTAAACCGAAAGGAAGAAATAGGCAGGGCTTTTCCTTATCAGTTACGGAGTTGGTGATGTGATGGGAACAGAGTTCTTTCCCTTTAACTGCTGTGTTTACTAGTTATCATGTGGAAGTAAAATCGCACACAAATCATGATCAAATGTTAAATATTTCAAAATGCCCATAAAAGCCTGCCAGGAAAGATATTGTTTTCCACGGCACAGAACTGCAGGACTCGGACATGGACGCCGGGGCTATGGTGAAATCTAGCTCCTATTAGCTGCTTGCTTCTGTTTGCTAGAGGAGACTCAGGGAAGAATATCTCTTGGATGTCAGGCCATGATCTCTGCAGGTTCAGTGACCAGCTTGGATCCATCCCATATTGTCTTGAACTGCTCAGGAATGGGAAATTCTCTCTGGAAGAAGTTGAGAAAGACAGTTAATTACATGGTACACTCCTGCAGACAGATTGAAGGATCATGGTGTCACTCGATGGGTGAAAGAAATTGTATCAGATCCCAATCCACATCATAGAGAGTCACAGGTGGACAGACATGGTCTGTGACTTCATACTGGGATTATCCTATCATTGGTATTTATGAAGAACTAGGCTTGCTTTTTGAGACAGACCTCAAGTACCCAGGCTAGCTTTGAATTCGCTTTGTACTTGACTGACGCTGATCTCAAACCTCTAATCCTTCTACCTCTACCTTCTGAGTTTTGGGATTATAGGTATGAGCCACCGGTTAGTGTAGAACCCAGGCCCCATTCATGGTAGGCAAATACTGTGCCGGAGGTACACCCAGAGCCTTGGAAGTTAGGCATTTGTATGAGAACTAGGCATGAACAAACTCAGGCAACCTCCGAAGACCTCCTGAGCTCAGGGCTGCTGAGATGCCATCCCCAGGGAGCAGAGGTCGGAGAGGTTCAGCGGCAAGCCTGGAATGACAGCGCCAGGGAGCAGAGCAGCCAACATGCTTAGCTGCTGACCTCCATCAAACCCAATCAGGCGATGGATCTGCCTATGATCTTACTAACACACAGATTCTGATTCAGCAAGACTGGGGAGTAGAATGAGAGGCTCTGGTCTTCACATTCTCAGGGGAGATCAGTGTACGAATGGGGTCTGGATTTGTCTACTCTGAGACGTTGTAGAAATATCCTTAGGGCATGAGAACATGTGCACATAACAAAGTGCAAACACACACCACATACACACACTACACACACACACACTCACATCACACACACCACAAACCACACACACACACACACACACACACACACCACACACCATACACACCACACACACACACACACCACATACTGCATACACCATACATACCACACACACCACACGCACATATGACACACACCATATATACCATACACACACACCACATATACCATACACACACATCACATATACCATACACACACACACAGACACATATACTCAACACATCACACACATCCCCCCAACACACACACATACCACACACACCACACACACATACATACATCCATCACACATATACATCACACACCATATACCACATCACACATACCACACCACACATCACACACATACACATACACACTATATACAACCCACATACCACAACACACACACACATACACACACATGCCCCTTGGCTCTGACTTCTGGAGCCTCACTAGATTTCCTGTACAATCCAGAGAAATGATTTATTTACTTATTTTACTGTAATAAGGAACAAATTCTAGAATGAAATCTTCAATAGAAAAACCCAAATTATTTTTGATACAGAATCTTGTGCTATGTAGCCCAGGCTAGGCCTGAATCCTCCTGCCCCACCCTCCTAGGTACTAAGACTCCAAATGTATGTCACGGTCTTCAGCCTACAACAAGACTGAGTAATTATTCTTGAGTAGTCTAATGCACCTGTGTACCTGCTATCACTTCTGATATTCTTCTTCGAGTGTAAACACAGCTTTGTGTGTGTTCTCAAGTGGAATGTTCCAGCCCTGGAGCTGGGGATGGAACCCAGGCTCTACTTTGAGGAGGCAAAGTCACTGACCCAAAGAGGCGAGTCGACTTTTTAATACCAAAACTCAGGCTTTGATTATATTTCATTCTCTGAGTCAATGGTTCTTGACCTTCCTAACGCTGTGACCCTTTAATACAGTTCCTCACAGTGTGGTGACCCCCAACCATAAAATTACTTTCATTGCTACTTCATAACTGTAATTTTGTCACTGTTGTGAATTGTAATGCAAATATCTGATATGCAGAGTATCTGATAGGTGACCCCTGTGAAAGAAAGGGTTGGTTGACCCCTACAAGGGTCATGACCCACAGGTTGAGAAGCACCGCCTCTAAGCCAACGGGTCTCAGTCTCCATCTGTGCTCTGTACTGGAATCCATCTGGACATCTTTAACAATTACAGATGCTTGGTGGCATGCTCAGAGCCTTGCTTGGTGAGTTTGAGGTGCTCGTCAAACCCCACAGCTTAGCTCAGTAGACCCAGTTCCCATACAGCTGGATGTTCTGCTTAAACAGCTACAAAGACCAGGGATGCCCCCCACCCCCCAGATGGCTGTCCTTCCTCTGCCGCCCATATTGGCTGAGAGCCCAAGAGGGAATGTTTATCTCAGGCAGGGTTAGCGTCTCCATAGCCCAAGTGGTGAATCCATGACTCACTGTTTGCACACTATTATGCTTTAAACTCAGACGAGGAACTCTAGGCTGCAGTCTGTGGTATATGAGGGTAGAGCCGAAGAAAGTGCTGAGGAAGATGGATAACCTCGGCTTAAGGAAATCAACCTGTCTGCTGACTGCAACCTGTAGAGAGCTGGTAAGCAGCCTGCCAAGCTGACGTGGCCCTTCTCTTGAAAGCAACTTGCTGAATTGTGTGCTGCCTCTTCCTGCCCTGCTCTGCCCAGTTAGACTTAGAATTCTCCACGTGTTAGTTTCTACGTAATAACGATGAGCAGATATGCTTTACTTCACAATCCCAAAAAGGAGATTTTTCTCAATCTTACTCAACACTGACAGGAGTGTCTCAATCTTACTCAACGCTGACACGAGTGGACATCTAATGTGCTTCCTCCAGAGATTGCTTCACTGGGGAGAGGATGTAAAGGAAGCTCGGGCTGAATTACTTGGGCTAGTATTTCTAAATGGAGGATTCATTGGGCTGATGGTATGAGGACTCACTTGGGAGCCTGCTAAGAGTCAAGATTCTGGGGCTGGGGAGATAGATGGCTCAGTGGGCAAGGTGCTTGTCTGTCCAAGCAGGAGGGCCTGAGTTTGAATCCCCCCAAGCCCATACATAAACCATGCCTGCAACTTCAGTCCTTCTATGATAAGATGGAGGGATGAGAGAATAACCCCTAGAAGCTTAGACAGTGGTGAACAAGAAACCTTGTCTCAAATAAGGTGGAGGAAGGCTAGGACTGACACCCGAGGTTTTCCTCAGATAGCATGAATGTACTCCCCCACAGCATAAACAAAGAACCTGGATTCTGGGCCCCATTGTGAGGTTCCTCAATCTAACCGTAGGTTATTTTTTAGAGTTTTGAGCCTTTTCTGTTGAGCTTCCTAGTAGACCCTTATGTTAAGAGGAACATTATAGGGCTGGAGAGATGGCTCAGTGGTTAAGAGCACTGACTGCTCTTTTGAAGGTCCTGAGTTCAAATCCCAGCAACCACATGATGGCTCACAACCATCAGTACAGCTACAGTGTACTCACATACATAAAAACAAATAAATAAACAAACAAACAAACAAATAAATAAATAAATCTTTAAAAAGAAAGAGGAGCATTATAATATTTTTGGCTCCCTCCCTTGACTGCCTGTTACGTTGTCTTCAAATGAAGCTGCTCCTGAGATGGTAGCTGATGAGCCCCTCTCTAAGAATGCTAACATGAATGAATATACCACAAAAACTTTTCTGGGCAGGCTTTTGGGAGGTACTTACATAATCGTCACCCTGAGGGACCAGGACATTCATCTCGGACGACTTGGCGCTCACGATCTCACAGTCTAGTGCATCTTCACTGAGGTACAAGTGGCATCCTTCTGTCTTATTGATGGAGATTGTTGGGACTCTCCCCATTACCTAAGATAAGGAAAAAAAAATGGCCATGTTCCCAAGCAGGTACTTCCAGAGTTCCTCCTAAGTTTAGCTTTGGACTTATGGAATAGCATTTTCTCTCTCTCTCTCTCTCTCCCTCTCTCTTTCTGTGTGTGTGTGTGTGTGTGTGTGTGTGTGTGTGTGTCTGTCTGTCTGTCTGTCTGTCTTCCTTTCTCTCCTCCCTCCCCTCTCTGTGTGTATCTGTGTGTCTATGTGCAGGGCAAGTGTCATCTGAGGACACAGTGAAAGGACTAACAGGCAGGCTTTCCCTTTCTTGAGATGAAATTAAGGGATTAATTTGGAGGCAGCAGCTAAAATGTTTGGAAAAGCCCTGCCACCCGTTAGGGAATCTGAAGCGCCTATCTGATTTCACGATAAGAGAAACAGGATTCATTTGCTTAAAATTTAAGTTTTGACAGTTATCTCTGAGACTGGGGCTAGAACAAATATCCATACAGATACTGAACAATAAGATTAATTTTGAAGAGAAGCCAAGTAGATTGTTCCCAAACTTCAGAGCAAACAAGAAACTCTCCAATTCTTCTCACAGAAGTCATTTGCTGGGTAAGAGGCTGAAGGCTGAAGGTGAGGTTCAAATGAGATGGGTGTCTAGGTATTTCAAAACGTACTCATTTCAGGAGCTCAGACTCGGGACATTGACCCAGATAATCCGAACCCTTGAGCAAGAGGAGGCAGCGCTTTGTACTGCTTACAAGTATCTAAGTCCAGTTAAAAACTCAGATCAGTTTTAAATTTCTCTTCTAACAATCAGTTTTCAACCCTTCCCACAATGTCCACAGGGATATACCATTCTCCCAAAGACTTCATAACAACTCTAGAAGTTTCCTTCTTGTAATGGTAATTAAAGCAATAAAGCCATCTCTCCTTTCAACCTGAAGTAAAGGCTAGTTTGCAAACCAAAGGAGCACATTCTGGCTGGGGTGCAGGTGCCCCAACGAATTCCTTGTGGGGCATCTAGCCGGTCACTGGGCTCCCCCCCCCCCCAAACTGGAGACTGAGTTGGAATTGAAGCCCAGAGCAAGAGAAAGGTCCAGCTGGGTCATTCAAGGTCAGGCAGGTACAGGCAGGGCTTTACCTGAGTTAAATAGTATATATACAGAAGTGTGTGTGTGTGTGTGTGTGTGTGTGTGTGTGTGTGAGAGAGAGAGAGAAAGAGAGAGAGAGAGAGAGAGAATGTTTGTGTCTGTGTCTCTGTGTGTGCATGCATGTATGTGTATGTTTGTTTTAAAAATGTGCTTAGACATGTTTTTATGACTTCTAGTTTTATGTTATAATGATGAAAAGCATTTACATGCCAGCCTGAAGCCCACAGATACTACCAGCCCAGCTAAGGGAAGTAAGGAGCTGCCAGCGACTCCTATGGATATTATTTCTCAGTAATAATTTGAAAATTTTCCATTGATGATGGTTGTCTGTCTTCCCCAATCTGTATGTTTTCCTAGGACATTTTTTTTTTTTTTTGCCAAAAAATTGGATTGCTAGGCCAAATTATATGAACTTTAGCTTTTTTTTCTTTTCTTTAAATAACGCTATCTTAGTAAAATCTGAAAATATCTGAACCATCCATTTTTAAGTGTACAGTTGGATGTCATTTCACAAACGTACAGAGTTGTGCAATCAGGACCACAAGCCGCTTTTAGAATAGTTCTACTATTCTAAAAATATCACTAATGGCCACTTACAGTCGGTCCCCATCTCAGCCCCAGGCAGGTAAGTGATTTCTGCTTCAGTTGTGCCCTGGCCCCTTTCAGACAATTTACTAGGCACTTTAACTAGGTAATGGCACTCTCTTGGTTTGAGCATCCAGAAATTCACTAAGTGTTCTATCAAACGTTTCTCTTGTCTCCGAATTGCTCCTTCCACAGGCATCCAGTGGTTCACCCTTCCTGAGGTAACTGTTCACAGTGTACAGTTCAGATCCTTAAAAACGTAACACGATACTTCAGGCATGGAAACATACAAAGAATAATAGATACATACACTTCCTACAGCTTTATTAGTGCTGCATTCCGGGCTTATTTGAAAGTTTTTCCTTTCCTTTTCCTTTCCTTTTCCTTTCCCTTTCCCTTTTCTCCTTTCCCTTTTCTCCTTTCCCTTTTCTCCTTTCCCTTTTCTCCTTTCCCTTTTCTCCTTTCCCTTTTCTCCTTTCCCTTTTCTCCTTTCCCTTTCCTTTTTCTCCTTTCCCTTTTCTCCTTTCCCTTTCCTTTTTCTCCTTTCCTTTTTCTCCTTCCCTTTTCCCTTTTCCCTTTTCCCTTTTCCCTTTTCCCTTTTCCCTTTTCCCTTTTCCCTTTTTCCCTTTTCCCTTTTCCCTTCCCTTCCCTTCCCTTTTTCCTTCTGACAGGGTCTCAAGTAGCCTAGGTTGGCCTTGAACTCACTTTGGGACCAAAGATGGCTTTGAACTGCTGATCCTTCTATCTCTACCTCCCCAGTGCTTTGGTCACAGGTGTACACTGCTATACCCAGCTTTACTGTGTTTGTTTGTTTTTGAGACTTGATTTCACTTTGCAGCTCTGGCTAGCCTGGAACTTGCTGTATAGAGCAAGCTGGCCTCTAACTGCAGAGGCCTCCCGAGTGCTGTGATTATAGGTGTGTAGCACACATTCAACCACTGTTCCCCCGACGCCGGAGAACTAAGACACGGAAGTCCCCTGGACACTGATATCTTCCAGCCGACCTTCCTTCACTTCCCCCTTCTTCCCTCCTCCCTGTATGTAACTACCCTCCTGGCTTTTGTTGTTTGTCCTTTTGTTGTTTTTAAGATTTGCTTGGGGAGGCTGGAGAGATGGCTCAGTGGTTAAGAGCACTGACTGCTATTCCTGAGGTCCAATCCCAGCAACATGGTGGCTCACAACCATCTGTAATGAGATCTGATGCCCTCTTCTGGAGTATCTGAAGACAGCTACAGTGTATTTGCATATAATAAACAAATTTTAAAAACAATTTTGTTTGTTTGTTGCTTATGATCTGTCTATTAGGTCAAGTACCCAAGAGAACACCTTGGCATGTCATAAGTGGACTTCATGTATGAATTGCTTTACACACTCTATATTTTTAAATAAATGGATCTATCACATAGCACCATCCTATAACAGCCTTTCAGCTCAATGCCCTTAAAAAAAATTTACCTGTTTTTAAAAATTCACCTCTTTTTTTTTTTTTTTTTTAATGCTGGTAACAATAGCTTGTTCTTTTTAACTGTTGAATAGTGTTCAACTAGAAAGAGTTGTTTACTCATTTGCCAGTTGATGGACACTTACACATTTTTGCTCCCTCTTGCTACTGCCATGTCACCACGATACATGCCTTCTGGGTTTCCCTATCTGCGACCAGAGCTTTACCATATGCACAGAAGCGCATACTGGCTCAGGCTGTTGATGTGGCATTCGTACTTGGTGCCATTTTGTCCTGCAGTGAGTGTACCAAGTTCACGCTGTTACTCGGGCGTAGCAGGGAGCCCAGTGTTGTACTTCCACAACGGCTCGTACATCCGACACTAGCATGCACTCAGCCATGCACTTACAGATCCTTTACACATCAGATTTGGTGGACGCGGCTCGGTAGAGATCAAGGACATTATGAATGCAAAAGAGATGAGCATGGACAAGAATCCGAGACTGTGGTATTCATTTACACCCCTCCTTCTGTCACGCTAGCATATCTTCCTATGTGTGTGCCAGCCAGTTCACTCTTTTATGTCTCTGAAGTGTTAATATTCTCTGCTGGCTTTTCTATTAGAGCGCGGGTCTCACTTTTCAGTCTGCATTAGCTAGCGTCTTTATATATTCTAGATGCAAATCCTTTTTATTATCTACATTGCAAGTATCTTTCCTTAATCTGCGTCTGGTATTTCAGCTTTGCATGTCATATCTTCTGTTGACTATATATTATGAAAATTGTGGGGTGTGTGTGTGTGTGTGTGTGTGTGTGTGTGCTCGTGCACACATGCACAGTACTGGGGATATCTAGGATCTCACCCATGCTATGTGAACACTTTACCACTGAACTCAATCCCTAGTCTAGAATTTTAACTTTAATGGGGTTAGATTAACCACTAGTTTTCTTTATGGTTTGTGGTTTTGAATCACATGAACCATGAAACTATGAAGGCTCCCCATCCCCCACCCCCAACTTGTATGTGGTTCTAAATGTTTGAAAGTATTTAATTTGGAACCTTACTTTTAAGTATGTCACGAAGTGGAGATTCAGTGGTGGTTTTATTTTTATTTTTTTTTCCTTTAACTAATTTTCTTTTTTATGTGTATGAGTGTTTGACCTGCGTGTGTGTCTGTAGACCATGTGTGTGTGCACTACCTGCAGTGGCCAGAAGAGGGCGTCAGATCCTGAGACTGGACTTAGAGATGGTTGGGAGATTCAACCTGAACACTGGGAACCATACCTAGGTCCTCTGCAAGAGCAGCCAGTGCAACTAACTGCCAAGCCATCCTCTCTAGCTTCTCGGTGTTGTTTGCCCACATAAATAACCAACTGTTCTCAAATCCATTTCAGAGTATACAC
>LR753569.1:0-144933 GCA_902729485.2 Mus minutoides
CAGGAACCGATAGACAGGGAAAGAAAGCAGGGTTAGGGCGTGGTGGAGGGAGGGGCGTAGTCAGAAAGGGGCGAATGGTGGGATGAGGGGCGGGCCGAGGGGCGGGCCGGGAGGCGGGGCTCGTCTGGACTGCTGCTTAACATGGCCACGCTGCGCAGGCTGCAAGAGGCGCCTCGGCACTTACTGGTCTGTGAGAAATCCAACTTCGGCCACGATAAGTCTCGCCATAAGCATCTCGTGGAGACGCACTATCATAATTACAGGGTGAGTCAGGTCCACCCGGCCCTCTTAGGCTGGAGAGCTTTAAGGTAGAACCACGCTGGGCTTCACCCGGCCAGACCTCCTCGGCTTGCGAGGGTGGGCGGAGATCGTCCTCCGGCATGCTGGGAACTGTAGTCTCTTCAAGTTTCTTGACTGCCTTTCTTGGCGCTGTGTAGGACTACAATTCCCAGCATGCGCCAGACACAGGGCAGTGCTCGGTCCTATGAGGAACAGCAGAGTTTTAGTTTGTGAGTTTGGCGTGGTTACTGCTGTAGTCAGGATTAAATCCCTGGGTAGCTCGGTGTTGGGTCGAGCAGATAATGGAGGAGTTAGGAATGTAACCTAAACGGTCGGAGTGTGACCTGTGCAACATGTAGCCGAATTACACCCCAAGTTTGGACAGATCTCAGTGAATCAGCTTGTGGCTCTTTCCAAAGCATCACGCGGTTTGACAACCGAGAAACTCCAAAAAAACTTACCTTAAGATGATAAGGGTTTAAGCACTTTACACCTTAACTATCGGCCTGATAGGTTTCTCAGATAGACTAGCTGGCGTCCTTGTCCCTCAGGAACAGGCTAGGCTGGTTGTTGGGGCTTTGCGGGACGGACTTTAGATGTTCACTTGAGGATCATTTGAAATCCGCGCGGACTTTGCATCTCTTCGGTTAAAAGTCCATCCCTGCAGTCAGGGATGTATCGCTTATCTCAACTGGTCTAACCTAGGTTTGTCTAGGAAATGGAAGCTTCCAGGAGAACTTTTGCTTCTATGTAGTTTCTTACAAATTAAATGTCCCTAAATCCCAGGAGGAGTTCCTTTGATTTCATGACTCCAGAGTAAGCAAGTCGGGGCATGCTGAATTATATGTACTCTATTTCCTTGAATATAAAGTGTGAAAGACATAGCATATATTGATTTTATGCAAAGATAAGATTCAATTAAGACTTCCATTGCAATATTTCTGCTTAGTGTCATGCCTCACATTGAAATGCAGAAATGAAAAACTTGAGTAGTCAGATACCTGTTTACCTGAGATTAATAGATTAAAAGAATTGTTGCCTAGCAAGTTGATGGTGATGCACACCTTGAAACCCAGGCAGAGGTGGGTGAATTTCTGAGTTCAAGGCTAACCTGATAAACAGCAAGTTCCAGGACAGCCAGGGCTACATGGAGAAACCCTGTCTCAGGGGTAGGTTAGTGGCTGTGTGTGTGTCTGTTCTACTCAAGATTTTCCTGCTGTGAACAGACACTCCAAGAGTGACCAGGGCAACTCTTATAAGCACAACAGTGGGAGCATGGCAGTGTCCAGGCAGGCATGGTGCAGGAGGAGCTGAGAGTTCTACATCTTCATCTGAAGGGCACTAGAAGAAGACTGGCTTCCAGGGAGATAGGATGAGGTCTCAAAACCCACACCCACAGTGACATACTTCTTCCATCAAAGTCACACTTACTCCAACAAAGCCATACCTCCTAATAGCGGCACTCCCTGGGCCAAGCATCTTCAAACCATCACGTTGCCCATGTTTGTATATCCCTTCTATGTCCCAGTAAAACCTGTGAAGGAATAGCTAGCACCTTTGACATTCCATTTCTAAAAACATGGTGTTAACCTTCATAAAATATAACTTCGTTTGTTCTTCTACATTCTAATAGGTTTCATTTCTTATTCCTGAATGTGGGCTGCTATCAAAAGAGCTAAAAGGCCTGGTCATGGACATTGGACCCTATTACTCTGTGAAGAACTTACCCCTTCATGAATTAATTACACACGAATTCATCAGCACCTTTGTAAAGAAAGGTAAGAAGAGCCAGGCGTGGTGGCACACGCCTTTAATCCCAGCACTTGGGAGGCAGAGGCAGGCGGATTTCTGAGTTCGAGGCCAGCCTGGTCTACAAAGTGAGTTCCAGGTCAGCCAGGGCTATACAGAGAAACCCTGTCTCAAAAAACCAAAAAAAAAAAAAAAAAAAGAAAGGTAAGAAGAAGCACTTAGTGTCTCATATGAACAAGACAAGATGAAGAGCTATCAGAAGATCTCAGCAAAACATTGGGGTCCTTCCCTTGTTTTTAAAAGGGCCCATGGAGGTTAGATCATGTGATCAGCTACGTGTATTACTTCTCCACCTGGCAGTGTTGTCGTTTTCTTTCCAGTGTCCTCTTTAGGTGACAGCTAAATATCTTACCAAATTGAATGAGCCCTTGCAATAACTCAGTGAGGTAGGTTTAATCCCTACAGATGAAGATTAAGTAGCTTTTGAATATTAACTTGCTCAAATAGTTTCTGAATATTAACTTAGAACTTTGCATCAGTGTTTTGTCCTCTTGCTTCTTTACTGTGCACCTTTCTGCTAGAATCCCCAAGATTACAGGTTCTGTTCTGAGCCCATTCTCAACCTGTTGATAGGTAACTTGCACAAAAAGACCCTGATTGTGGGGTGAGTTGTGGGGTGATCTAGCTGGAGCCTAGCGTGTATATGTTCCAGCATATCTCTGGGGTGTATTGGGTTTATTGAATGAGTTAGAGCTGTCCTAGCTGCTCACTGTTACCTACCTGGAAGATTCGTTGTCATGTGAAAAGAATTCATAAACAAATGTTGTGCTACTTTAATTACTTAATTACTTTTCTTGATTTTTTTCTTACAGGTTCATTCTCTGCATTAACATACAATACAAGTATTGATGAGGATAATACTGTTGCTCTCCTACCAAATGGTGACAGCATTCATTTTTTTTTCTCCTTTTATTAGAAAAGAAATAGCACTGCTTTAAAAAAAATTAAGTAGGCTAGAGAGATGGCTCAGCAGTTAAGAACACTGGCTGCTCTTCCAGAAGACCAAAGTTCAGTCCCACTTGGTAGCTTAAAACTCTCTGTAACTCTAGTTTGAGTGAGTTCAGTGCCCTGTTCTGACCTCCATAGGCACTAGGCATATCCATGTGCACAGACATAACATGAGGATAAAACACCCATATACATAAAAATAATTAATAATTTGTTAAAAGTCAAGTCATACAGCTCTAAACAGTAAAATGAAGCCTATCTTTGTGCTCCTTCTTAGATGGAACCACTTGATGTTTATCCTTCAAGAATTTATAAGCATACATTTTGTTTGTTTGTTTGTTTTTGAGACAAAGTATCTCTATGTAACCTCGGCTGTCCTAGAACTCACTCTGTAGACCAGGCTGGCCTTAAACTAAAAGAGTCACCTGCCTCTGCCTCATGAGTGCTTGGATTAAAGGCATGTATCAGCAGCACCAGTAAGCATAAACGTTTAACATTGGTTATATGACATTGTTTCTCAGTAGCCTTATTTCCTAAGGTGTTTAACAGACGTATAACATAGACACGTTCCTGCTTCCGTGCATATGGTTGTGACTTGGAACTTTTTGTTTTGTTTTGAGATAGGATCTTACCACTTAGACCAGAGTGGCCTCAGATTTTCATTTCCCCTGCCTCAGCTGTCCAAGTGCAAGGATCTCCGCCTGGCTTTAACATAGAGCTTTTAAATGTTTTGATGATATTTGAAGTAGGGGCTGGAGAGATGGTTCAGCAGCTAAGAGTGATTCCTGTCATTGCTAAGGATCCAGATTCAGTTCCCAGCAGCCACATGGTAGCTCACAACTCAAGTTCTAGGAGATCCAACATCCTCTCCTGACAGTCACAGGCTCCTTGGTGTGCTTACAAGCAGGCATACAAATACATATTAAGCTAAATTAAAATTTAAAGATGGAGCTGGGCATGGTAGCGCACGCCTTTAATCCCAGCACTTGGGAGGCAGAGGCAGGTGGATTTCTGAGTTTGAGGCCAGCCTGGTCTACAAAGTGAGTTCCAGGACAGCCAGGGCTATACAGAGAAACCATGTCTCGAAAAACCAAAAAAAAATTTAAAGATGGTATTTGAAGTAATATACAGACCACAGTTTGATTATTTCTTCCTTCATACAAATTTAATTGTTTCTAGTTTTGCTATTGTAATATCTACATATGTATATATGGTAGATAATACCACAAGTCTGGTGGCTCACACCTGCAATCCCGGTATTTGGAAGGCTGAAGCAGGATAATTGCCACCAGTTTGAGCCCAGCCTCAACTATAGAGCAAAGTTCCAGACCAGTTGGGTACATTGCTAGATAATATCAGTGTGCTATAGACAAGTTCTTCCTGTATACGTATACTGACATTTCACTGCTCAGATGTCTAGCTTTCTTAGAGAACATCAGCTATATTTTAGCATCTCTATTAGAAGAACTATTGTTTGATTTGTAGGGAAATTAATTTTATCACTGGATAAAGATACTTATGAAGAAACTGGACTTCAAGGTCACCCATCTCGGTATTCTGGCAGAAAAAGTATGAAGTTTGGTAAGTATCATGTGTGTTCCATTGGTGCCTAGCAAGTCAGTTTTCTTGTAATAAAATGTAAATGCCTTACCTCTGATCTCTAATTGGAAAAATATGGTTCTTGTCTTTGAAATCCTGACTCAAGGAGCTATTGGTTGCACTTCCTGAGGGATTAGATTAGTTGGTGCTGTTAAATTGTACCTCTTTAGCTGTACACCACATTTAGTAAGGGCTGTAGAACTGGACTACCCCTTGTATGCAGTGAAGAGGATCAACTTGATGTGCTTCTTACACAGTTTGTGATTACTAGTGGAAATTCACAAGTGAAGAGTAGCTTTTGAGGAAACTCTCTGGTCTGGATATCAATAACTAAGGTTAGCAGAGACACATGTAGATTGATCTTTGATCTAGGAAGGGCTTAAAGTATTTAAACCAACTATAGTTAGCAGCTCTCAACACTAGAAATAGCCCGCTGAGGGATGTGTCAAAAGGTGAAGAACACAATAATCTGTACTACTTACAAACTTACCAAAACTTTAGACGTTTCTCTACAGTGTAAGCTCTGTATAATTTGAATGAAACAAGTATTCCTCTTTCTACTTCAAGTCATTTCCATTGACCTAATGGATTTATCCCTTAACCTGGATTCAAAGAAGTATAGAAGAATATCTTGGTCCTTCAATGAAAAGAAGCCTTTGAAGTTTGATTTTCTTTTGGCTTGGCATCATACAGGTATGAAATGTAACTTATATAATAATACAATGATTTGGGGGTCTGTTGGGTATAATGGAGGATCAAGTGGTGATATACTGCTGTGGTAGGAGATATTGCTTACATAGGTGTGTGGGTATTGTGACGGAGCTGCTCTGGCTTTCCAGATGTCCTCAGCGCCTCAGCTCAGGGTAAGTTTTAAAGCAATCTGCCCCAATTTTCTTGGGTTTTCCTGCAGATCTAGAAAGCTTCAAAGGTTTAGGAATAGCTAACATGTAATCTATCTCTTCTTTTCCCCTGCTTACATTAAAAAGCCTTTGCTAGAATATTTTTAAATCAGCATCAATTATAATTATATGTGTGTGTGATCTTTATCATTATTACAGGATAGTAACCCAGGAAGACTATTAAATGTCAGATAGCATTTGTTATGACTTTTAATTGATTATAATACTAAATTTAGCGCCAGCTTTAATGTTCATCAAGTATATTAATTTGCTTACAACTTCCACATGTATTTCTCCTTTTAGAAGTATCTCTTTGGCCCATTACAAGATTGTAATGAATCAGGCCAGTGGGAATTACAGTGGTGTAGTATGTCCTGTGGAGGAGAGAGAAACAAAGTACATTTTGGAATTCTACATCTCTCTGCTCCTCATGGGAAGTTCCTCAACACTCTCATCCCAAGAGAGCTTCTCTCTGTCCAAATGTTATAATGCTCAATGCCTCTCCTCCTTCTGCGTACAGCAGATATACAAGAGGGGAAGATGTTTTCTGATGTTTCTGCAACTTCTCCAAGGACTGTTCATGCAGTGGGTTTTGTTTTTTTAAGATTTATTTATTTTATGTAGGTGAGTACACTGTCACTGTCTTCAGACACACCAGTAGAGGGCATCGGATCCCATTACAGATGGTTGTGATCCTCCAAGTGGTTGCTGGGAATTGAACTCAGGACCTCTGGAAGAGCAGCCAGTGCTCTTTAATCCCTGAGCCATCTCTCCAGGGCTTTTGTAGCTTCTTATTCCTAGCCTATTAATTACTACCAGAGAAACTCAGGATGTTCCTGAGGGTTTACACTCTCTACGAGCCAGCAAAGTGAGCCACAGGTGTCATGGGTGCAAGTCCTGGCTCAAAAGAGAAAGGATTTGATTCCTCACAGTGGTAGCTGTTGACAAGTTAGGAAGCCCTGCTGGCAAGCTGATATTGTCATTCTCAGGACTCAAAGGCATAAGAACCTGGAGCCTGGTATCCAGGAGCAGGAGAAGCCAGGCGGCTCAGCTCCAGGAAACAGAGTAAATTTACCTCCACTCTTCTTGTTCTCTCTGGGCCCCAGTTGGAATAACCCACATGTCCACCCACCCTAAGAGTGGGGCTTCCCTACTCGGTCCATGAACTCACACGCCAGTCTCCTTTTGAAACACCCTCGCAGACACACCTAGGAATGAGCTTTACCACTAATCCAATTTGACACCTAGAATAAATTAACAAATAGGAGAATCAGCATTTGAATAAGTTCACCAAATCTCAGTTGGCATAGAGTGTCATAGAGTTGGGGCATGTACCGTGGGTTACATTACAGAACAAGAGGGTAGATCCCTAGAAACCCAGTCCTTTTATAGTAGGAGTCCTTCCTGCTCTGCTCACAGATGGTGGGGGCGAGGGGGTCAATATTTCTATGTTACTAAACAATAAGCCAGCCCATCCTATGCTCTAGAGAGGGTGTCTGTTTCTGTCTTCCAAGACTGTTGGTTGCACAAACTCCTTTGAAAAGATAAAGTGGATTTTCCTGGGTCTTCAAAGGGATGAGTGTGAGATTCTGCTATCATTCAGTGCCTCTAGTGGTGTTTCCTATTAGATTGTACAAATAAACTTCTTTCTTTAGACTTCACTAGCATCCCTGTATAAGGAATACTTTGGGGTTTATATACGAAGTCCAGATTTTCTTGTTAAAGCAAGTAAAATGAATATGAGCCAGAAACGGGGGCAACATGGAATTTCCAGGAAAGGTGAAAAAAGGTCCGTGGTACTTTAGCATAAAAGCAGTGAAAACAACTTAAGTGACTGTAATTAGGATACAGCTCTGCCTGGCCTCCGCTTTACCTTTAATCTTACTGTTCATCATAACCCAAAAGGGAACAGGGAAGATGTTGGGCATAGTGATATATGCCTATAAAGGGAAGGGAGGCAGGTGGGAAGATCATACGTTCAAGGCCAGCTATATACTGGGATCCTGTCAAAAAAACAGACCCAAAAAAGAAAGGGGGATAAAGTTGGATCAAGACAAGTTGTAACAATGTTGCCTCGGTCTTGTTTGATGTGTTTTAAGGTACAGAAGAATCAACAATGATGTCGTACTTTTCCAAATACCAAATTCAGGAGCATCAGCCCAAAGTGGCATTGAGCACAGTGAGAGAGCTGCAGTGCCCACTGCTGCGGAGCAGCAGGCTTGCAGGAGAGCCAGAGGAGGCCTGCAGTGCCCTGGAGTTCTTTGACTGGCTCGGTGCTGTGTTCTGCGGTGCAGACCTGTGGGTATACGAACTCTGGAGTTCATTGCTTGTGTTCAGTATGAGTTTGATACTTTGGATGTGGTTATGTAGTAGTTGTAAATACTTTTTTTTTCCTTTTTCTTTTTTTAATGGAAGAAATAACAAGCCTTATGACTTCATATCAACCTACTGCTGTCCCCAGCCAAGCACTGTGGTAGCCCAAGCTTTTCTGTGTACAATCACAGGTTTCATATTGCCAGAGAAGATACATGTCCTTCTGGAACAGCTGTGGTGAGAACTCTTCTTGGCTGTGTCTCTCACTTACTGGTGCTACATCGGGGTATTAGGGACTTCTGTTAGTGTGGTCGGTACAAAGCAGGGTCCCTCACATTTATTTCTTTCTCTGTTGCTTGGCTCAAAGAAACAGCAAAACCACAACAAACAGCAACAACAAAATCTTAGGGTTTTTTTTTTTGTTTGTTTGTTTGTTTGTTTTTTTTTTTTTTTTGGTTTTTCGAGACAGGGTTTCTCTGTATAGCCCTGGCTGTCCTGGAACTCACTCTGTAGATCAGGCTGGCCTCGAACTCAGAAATTTGCCTGCCTCTGCCTCCCGAGTGCTGGGATTAAAGACCTGCACCACCACACCCGGCTTTAATCTTAGGGTTTTTAAGATTTATTTTATTTATGTCCATGTGTGTGGGAGAGCCACTGGAGGCCCAAAGAGGGCTTCAGACTCACTGGGATTGGAGTTAATCAGCACCTGTGAGTCTACCCATGTGGGTGCAAACTTGGAAGCAAACTTGGGTCCTCTGGAAGTAAGTGCATTTAACTACTGGACCATCTCTTGGGGCCTGACATAATTATTCTTGCTGATAGAGAAGATGCGATTTGAAAGTCCTTAACCCTTGTGGAAAGAAAAGGCAGAGCTCGTTTTCCTGGTTCTGCTCTGAGCTGTTTTTATGCAAAAGTTTAACACTCCTTGAAAACACTTCAGTACTCTGTGGAGCAAATTTTGATCTACATTAAGTTTAAAACTTTACAGTCTTTTGTTGTTTGTTTGTTGTTGGTTTTGGGGGGGGGGGGTGAGACAGGGTTTCTCTGTGTAGCCCTGGCTGTCCTGGAACTCACTCTGTAGAACAGGCTGGCCTTGAACTCAGAAATCCACCTGTCTTTGCCTCCCAAGTGCTGGAATTAAAGGTGTGCACCACCACTGCCCAGCTTTGATTTTTGGTTTTTTTGTTTTGTTTTGTTTTTTGGTTTATTCATACAAAGTCTTTCATTCAGAATTAGGTAGGAGCCCAGCGTGGTGGTGCATGTCTTTAATCCCAGCACTTGAGTGAATGAGTTTCAGGGCCAGCCTGGGCTATATTATGAGTTCTAAGACAGCTAGATGGATACAGAGTCCCTAAGTGATGATGACGACAACTTTCTTGTTGTTGTTGTTGTTGTTGTTGTTGTTGTTGTTGTTCTTCTTCTTCTTCTTCTTCTTCTTCTTCTTCTTCTTCTTCTTCTTCTTCTTCTTCTTCTTTTTCTTCTTCTTCTTCTTCTTCTTCTTCTTTTTCTTCTTCATCTTCTTCATCTTCTTCTTCATTCTTCTTCATCTTCATCTTCATTTTTTTTTTTGTATTTTCCTTCCATGCTGGAAATCAAGCTCAAGGCCTTAAGCATGGTGGGTAAGTGTTAAGCATTAAATCCCTGACCCAGCAAGAATGTTACTCTTCATGGGAGTGAGCCCAGCAAGAGAGCTCAGTGGATAAAGATACTTGTAGCCAAAACTGACAGCCTAACTTTGATTCCCAGGGTCCACAGAGGACCTGCAAGTTTTCTTCTGAACCCCACACAGGCACACATATTTAAAACCAACAAACAAAAACCCACCTTAATAGAAGGGAAGCAATTATGTTGTTTGGTCAGGGGGAAAGTTGTTCTCTTGGTCTTAAGTGATTTTCCAGGCAGTGAGTAAATGCTACTACAGTTGTCTTCTGAATAATATGTTAGTTAATCTTTATGGAACTCATAATGTAGCACCAAATATTTAATTCACATAGCCTAGTTTTTATAAATCAAAATAGAGTCTCGGCTTAATTAGAACAGTAGATACAATGTGGATGTTCTTGACCTCTTGTTTATAAGAATTTTCTTTCTTTTTCAGTCACTACTTTGATGAACCAAAGTTGGCTCCATGGGTCACCCTGACAGTTCAAGGCTTTGCAGACAGCCCTGTTGCATGGAGAGAGAAGGAACATGGCTTCCATAAAGGAGGCGAGCACTTGTACAATTTTGTGGTTTTCAATAATCAGGACTATTGGCTCCAGATGGCTGTTGGGGCAAATGATGACTGCCCACCATAAAAAATGCAAAGTTTAGAGCCACACCTTGCTTGTTTGTTCTCATGTTTCCTCCTCATAAAGGGTTACTTGGCACCCAGACTTGCTACAGTGATTAGCTTCCCAGCTCAGCACCGGCTTGCTTCCTCCTCTGCCATGGCCCCTGCGCACTAGCTGTTCATCCTAAGATCAGCTCTGAGCTGGTGCAGAGTGTTGCTTACTACCAAGTAGGGTAAACTGGAATGATAGGGCCCAGCAGGATTGGAGCACTTGGTCAGTCTTCTAGGTGCTAATCACGGATGAGCTGTTCTAGTTTGGTTTTCTGTTGTCCAGAAGCAACGTCTGTGAGGAAAGGACAGACTACAGTCCGTCATCTGTGGGAGTTGAGGTAGCAACCTAGAGACAGGAACTGAAGCAGAGACCATGGAGGAATGCCACTTTCTGGCTTGCTCACCTAGCTGGCTTAGATAGCCTAGGACCTGCTTAGGGTTGATACTGCCCACTGTTGGCTGGACCCCGCCCCCCTTCCATCAACCAGCATTCAAGAAAATACCCCATAGATATGCTTATGAGCCATATCGATGGAGGTGGTTCCTCAGCTGAGGTTTCTTCTGCCCAAGTGTATCAGCAAATAACCAAGATGAACCATCATAATTTTTGTGTGTCCCCAGAATCTCATGTTGCTATAAAATACAGTGCAAATTGAAAAGTCACACAGTCTTTTAAGAACACCATTACATAAAAATTCAGTATTTCTTAAAAGTCCAAACTTCCTTAACCATGACTTCCTATAAAATAAAGGTTAAATACCTTCTTACAGCAAAAGGGAAGAACCACAGTTAAAACCAAAGTCCAAAATGTAGCTCCGGAATCACAGCGCCTGACAGCTGGGACTCACTCACCATCTTCTGGACTCCAAAGCAATTCTCAGCACACAGCATGTCTAGTAGGCTAAGGCTGGGTCCTTGCTGACATGACAGCCACCTTGACACTTAGTGCACACGGTGCACTGCTCATGTGCTTGTGTGACAGTGGTGTGAACAAACCCTGCTGTGCTGCCAGTGGTGTGAACTTCAGTACACAGAAGTGTGTACGGCACATGACACTTAATAACTTACTGGCTTGTGAGTTTACTCCTACTTATAAAAAAGTATGAAACGAGGCCAGGCGTGGTAGCACACACCTTTAATCCCAGCACTTGGGAGGCAGAGGCAGGCGGATTTCTGAGTTCGAGGCCAGCCTGGTCTACAAAGTGAGTTCCAGGTCAGCCAGAGCTATACAGAGAAACCCTGTCTCGAAAAAACCAAAAAGAAAAAAAAAAAAAAGTATGAAACGCCATGGGATGATATTGGGATCAACTTTATTGATCACCACATCTTTTTTTTTTTTTAAGAAACGCCTTTATTGAGGTATGATTGACATACAACAAACTATACATATTTAAAGTACAAAATTTGATGAGTTTTGACATAGGCACACACCTGTGAAACAGCCACAATCAAAAATGAACATCTCCATCACCCCTAAAGTTATTTATAACTCTCCAGCTGATAATTTCCATGTCATACAGACACAAACATAAATGAAAAAAAAAAAAAGGTAAAAGTGGTGCACACTTTAATCTCAGCACTCGAGAGGCAGAAGCAAGTGGATCTCTATGAGTTCAAGGTCAGCTTGGTTTATATAGTTCCAGGACAGCCAGAGTTACATAGTGAGACCTTGGGAAAAAAAAATAGAATCTAAAAGTGCATCCATAGTGACCGTGTGATCACCACATCTTTTAACTACATCCATTCATTGCCTTTTGCAGTTTCCCTTAATTTCATGTTTTGTTCATCATGATCCTGGAAGCTTGTGTGTGTGTGTGTGTGTGTGTGTGTGTGTGTGTGTGTGTGTGTATCTGTGTTTGTGTATCTGTGTGTATGTGTCACATATCTTAGATGTTTAGCAGGCGATACCATCTGGGTTTCTGCAAGTGTCTCCTACAGTGTTCAAAAATTGCCTGGCAATACTTGCTGCAGTCCATATCCCTGTCATCATGTGACCCAATACTATATACCTGCCCCCTGCCCTGAAGCTTCCAACAGTTCCATTCTTTCTCCCTCAAGAATGTAACCACCAGCCCAGCAGGAAGTCAGAGGTGGTTTTGGTTTTTGGGTGTTTCTGTTCTCATGTCAGCTGCAGTTAGGAATATGACTTATGGCTATTAATTCTTATTGAGTAATCCCAAGTTGCTTTTTTTTTAATTTCCTTTTAGACTAGTTGATGGGGTGCCTGCCTAGAGTTCCATCCCTGGCACCGCAAACAAAACTAGACTTCAAGCTACACAAGCCAATGCCATATTAATTAGTTTCCTTTCAAAGAATTTGTTGCCGGGATAGGATTCAGGGCCTCTGAATGCCAGGCTCTTGCTCTACTAGTGAGCTACATCGCCAGCCCCTATTTTCCATTTTAAGATATCTATGGAGTTTAAAGAATAAAATAAGAAAATTAGCTTGGGGCTGGAGAGATGGCTCAGTGGTTAAGAACACAGACTGTTCTTCTGAAGGTCCTGAGTTCAAATCCCAGCAACCACATGGTGGCTCACAACCACCCATAATGAGATCTGATGCCCTCTTCTGGGTTATCTGAAGACAGCTACAGTGTATTACATATAATAAATAAATCGTTAAAAAAAAAAAAAAAAGAAAATTAGCTTGAAGCTGCCTTCCAGGAAGAAGTATCAAGAAATGGAGGTGGGGGTGGGAGAGACCTACAACCCAAATAAGATAGTTTTCTCACATTTAGAACAAGAAGTATGTTGACAGTGGTGAACCAACAAAGCCAGGTTGGTGGTTCTTCTTGGGAGGAGCCAAGATCATTCCCAGGATCTCTTAGCACAGCCTCCTAAGACATGTGCTACGGACATATCTAGACTAGCAGGGAAGCTGTGTGCAAGCTTACTGCACTTTCCAGCAGGAAGCCTGTGCCTGTAGCAGAATTTGAGCAGACCCTTTGTATCTGACTTGAGTCCGGAGTGATGGCACCTAGGTTTCAGAAGTAGCCTTCTGTCGGTGATTGTTATTTGAGATTTTATGGGTTATTCTTTTGAGGGATTCTCAGAGCCTTTGTGTAACTTAAGCTAGCAAAATTATGCTTGGCAAACCAGGAAATCTAATGTGGCTGAGAATTGTTGAGGTGAAGGGTCTTTCAAGACAATCCCTAGGTGAGATAAGAATTTTTCTTAAGTGGAAGCGGACTTGGCTGAAGGTGCCTTTTTGTGTAACAACCAAGAGCTTTAGGAAGCTGTCAGGGTTCCGTCCTTCAGAGCCTGATATCTCCACTGCTTGAGAAGCCCAAACTCATCCTTCAGTGTCTGAAGTAACTCAGAACACTGACTGCTCCATGTGCCACCTGCTTGATACTGAAGAAATGGCCATAAGCCAAATGAGCCTTATTTTCATCTCACAATCCAAGTCTTATTTCGCTGCAGCCCCAGGTTGGGGATTTCTTCCTCATTTGGACACAGGCTTCTAATTCCAGGTGGCATCTTCTTTGCTAAGCTCTTCGTGAGTTAATTGTCATCTGCTGTAAAAGCTACCAAGCATCTGGCTTGTACCTGATGCAGTCGCTGTGGGGCTGGCAGGACAGAGGGAAGGACGTTTAGGAGGATAGTTACCCCGAGTTCAGTATTATGAGTTCAAGCTGACATGACTGTCATGGCTTAAGTCTTGTTATAAAAAGAATATAAGAAGGGTGGGAATGTGGGGTAAAGGACCTTTCCCCTGTGGAGGAAAGCCACCAGGGAACTTTTTAGTCATAGGACTGCTTCCTCCACCCTCCTGCCACACCCTGGGTTCTTAGAGTACAACTTTGGGAAGGCATTTCTCTGCAGGATTCCAGTTCCCCAGCCTGAGTTTTTTTTTTATGAACCATCTTTCTCTAAAGGTAAAGGAAAGTGTATATCAGGACAACACACTGTTTTATTAGCAGCAACTTTTTCTGTGACAATAATGACCCTATTTACAGAACTGAGCATTTTGTGTATTGTCTTATTTTTGGACAGGGGGACTCATGGTGTGAATTAACACAGGAAGACAACACAAGTATATGAATCTTGTGAGGTGTGTTTCATTGAGCGCCACCTAAGCAATGTTCAACCGTGGGCTGTGTGGTTGATATTCTATGTGGCTGGGAAACACCCCTTTCCCTTACACTCCCCAGACGGCTCTTGCCTATAAGTTTTCTTCCTTTCTTTCCTTTTTAGTCCCAGGTCTCATTAATCCATCCATTCAGCTGAACTGCCTGCCCCCTTTTCTGCCTCTATTAAAATGTGTATTGGGCTGGGAAATGGGGTGGAAGGAAGAAATGATCATAGCAAGCTGAGTGTGCCACACCACAGAGATCCACCCCAGCCATGTAAACGTCATCTGCAGGAAAAGCATTCAGGAAACCAGCTCCATGAAGACATTCAGACATGAACCAGCACTTCACGGACACTGTACACTCTCTGGTGAGAAACCAGGTGGTGGGGGTGGTTCGGCTAACTTTCTGTGCTTCACTCAACTAATGAGGGTCCCTTCACTTAGGAAGTGCTCACATCTGCCTTTCATTTCTGATGACAATTGGTAGCCTGGAGGCAGCATGTTCCACTAATCTCAGTGGCTCTGGGCTCTTAGGTGCCTAATGCAGTCACCTAGGTGAGAGACAAAGATTAGACCCAGAGACTCAGGATGTAGGGCTGTCTCTGCATCTGTGGGCCACCAGGGTTTGTCCTGCCCATCTTGGGCCTCTGAACAGGTTTCCATGTCTTTGTTCCTATGGGCAACTTTGAAGCATATAATGCCTTCTGAACTTCCAAACTGTTCTCTTTTCTCTCAACTGGTAAACTTTGCCCCTGTCCCATTTTGAATCCATTCAGAATTTCTCAGAACAAAGCAAAGCCAGTGCGTTTGATCGAGTAAGATCAATGGCTGATATATCTGGGCAGTCATTGAGTATTCAGGCAAGCTAAGCATTTAAAATACATTCCACCAGTTAATGTCCATGAAAGTCTCTCAGAACAGACATGACTCACATTTTACAGATAGGCCTAGCCCCACCCTGTCATGACCACAGGGTGAAGTAGGCAGCATAAGCCAAAACTGCTCACTAAGCGTCATTCTATCGCTGGAGATTTAAAAATTCATATTTAGGGACTGGAGATATGGCTTAGAGGTTAACACTGACTGCTCTTCCAGAGGTCCTGAGTTCAATTCCCAGCAACCACATGGTTGCTCACATCCATCTATAATGGGATCTGATGCCCTCTTTTGGTATGTTTGAAGATAGTGACAGTGCACTCATACATAAGATAAATAAATTAATCTTAAATAATATTTATAGCTAGGTGTGGTGTCAGAATACTTTAATCTCAGTACTTGGGAGGCAGAGGCAGGCAGATCTCCATGGGTTTGAGGCCAGCCTGGTCCAGTAGTGAGTTCTAGACCAGCCAGAATTGTATAGTGACACCCACATCTAAAAAAAAAAAAAAAGATTTTTTTCATAATACCTTTTCATAAGATTCATAAATGCCCTTATTCATTACCAGAGTGAAACTGGATTATGAAAAGGACTCGTTTCAGTTGTTCATTGTCAGATAACAAATTTCCTCCAAATTCAATCACTTCGAACAACAAATTTGTTCTTTCTCATGATATTGAAAACAATCAGAAGATGGTTTTCTCTCACTCGGTGGTGGGTTGGCTGGAAGTTCCTAACTATCCTCACCCCCACACTTGGAGGTTGGCACTGGTGGCAGGTTTGGTGGTCATTTGGGACTGTGGACCAGAGAACTCAGTGCTCCTCTATGTGGGCTTCTCCGTAGCTGGTTTGGGATGCAGAGTTGGTAAGTGGGTTCTAGGAAGGAACATTTCAGAAAGATAAGGCTGTATATTGTGAAAGTCCTCAAGGATACAATTGAAATACTCTTGTTTATGACTCTCTGACCAAAGTTGCTCCTGTGGCCAAGGGTTCAGTTGACATAAGAGATTATACAAGGACAGGAATCTTGGGAGGTTGTTCATTGGGCACCTCCAGAGCAACGGTCGACCAATAGGCTGTGTGGCTGATATTCTGTGTGACTTAGAAACATCCTCAAGAACTGGACTTTCAAATTAAGCTTTTGGATCTTTGCCTAAAATTGTCCTTCTTTTCCCCACACTGAGTCTCAGGTGTCCCAGCCAGGCTAAACTCCCTATGTAGCCGAGTACAGTTTTGAGCTTCTGATCCTCCTGCCTCTACCTACTGAGGGCTGGGTTTATAGGCATGTGTCAATATGCTAATTTTTATGTAGTGCTCAAAATTGAAGCCAGAGCTTCCTGCATGCTAGGTAGTAACCACTTGATCAACTAAACTACATCTCCAGTCCCTGAATATATAACATTTGAAACGTTGATGATGTTCAAAATGCTGACCCAATCAGTAAGTGGCTATATCATTTGTAAATTTAATATTCTCTGCTTTCAATTTAATAAGAAAGATAGCCTTTAATCCCAGCACTCGGGAGGCAGAGGTAGGTGGATTTCTGAGTTCGAGGCCAGCCTGATCTACAGAGTGAGTTCCAGGACAGCCAGGGCTACACAGAGAAACCCTGTCTCAAAAAACCAAAAGAAAAAGAAAAAGAAAAAAAAAGAAAGATAGGTGGCTGTCCTAGTTAGCACCACAGTCAACTTGACACAGCCTAGGATCATCTGAGGGAGTCTCGATTGAGAAATTGCCTAAATCAGAGTAATCTATGGTCATGCCTGTGAGAGATTGTCTTGATTGATGACATCATATAACTTGATTGATATCAGAAAGCCCAGTTCACTGTTGGCAGCATCAATCCTAAGCCTAAGCTGTTTAAGAGAGCTAGCTGAGCATAAGCTTATGCACAAGCCAGTGAGTGAGCCAGTAAGTGGTATTCCTTCCTCCATGGCTTCTTTGTGAATTCCTGCCCTGACTTCTCTCAATGATGGGTTGTGATCTGGATGTATAAGCCAGGTAAAGCTTTTCCTACCCATGGTGGCTTGAATAAGAATGTCCTTCATATGCTCATGTGTTTGAATGCTTAGTCACCAAGAAGTGGAACTCTTTGAAAGGATTAGAAGGATTAAGAGATATAGCCTTGCCGGGCATGGTGGCGCATGCCTTTAATCCCAGCACTCAGGAGGCAGAGGCTGGCGGATTTCTGAGTTCGAGGCCAGCCTGGTCTACAAAGTGAGTTCCAGGACAGCCAGGGCTATAAAGAGAAACCCTGTCTCGAAAAAAAAAAAAAAAGAGAGAGAGAGAGAGAGAGAGAGAGATATAGCCTTGCTGGAGCGTGTCACTGAGGAAAGGATATTGAAATTTCAAATGTCCATGGTAGATTCTCTCTCCTCTCTCTATTCCTCTATTCTCTCTCTCTCTCTCTCTCTCTCTCTCTCTCTCTCTCTTTCTCTCTCTCTGCAAATCAGGATGTATCTGTAAGCATCTGCTCCAGCACTGTACTGGCTAGTTTTGTGTCAACTTGACACAGCTGGGGTTATCACAGAGAAAGGAGCTTCAGTTGGGGAAGTACCTCCATGAGATTTAGCTGTGGGGTATTTTCTCAATTAGTGATCAAGGGGGAAAGGCCCCTTGTGGGTGGGACCATCTCTGGGTTGGCAGTCTTGGGTTCTATAAGAGAGCAGGCTGAGCAAGCCAGGGGAAGCAAGCCAGTAAGGAACATCTCTCCACGGCTTCTGCATCAGCTCCTGCTTTCTGACCTGCTTGAGTTCCAGTGCTGACTTCCTTTGTGATGAACAGCTGTATCGAAGTGTAAGCCAAATAAACCCTTTCCTCCCCAACTTGCTTCTTGGTCATGATGTTTGTGCAGGAATAGAAACCCTGACTAAGACAAGCACCATGCCTGCCTGAATGCTGCCATGTTCCCTGCCATCATGATAATTGACTAAGCCTCTGGAACTATAAGCAATCTCCCAATGAAATGTTTTCTTTTATAAGTGTTGCCTTGGTCATGGTGTCTCTTCTTAGCAATAAAACACTGACTAAGACATTATATTAAGTTGCTTTTGGTCAGAGTATTTTATCACAGTAACAGAATGGAACTAGAATAGTGACTATATTCTATAGTCCAACCGCAGTTAGCCAGCTGGAGAAAAGGACTATCAGAATGTCAGCATGCCCCTGGTATTTCTGCTCCATAACTAAGTTGAAAGGTCTATCTCTACGAAGGTCTATCTCTATGTGGCCTCTTCCTTTTGCCCTGCCATGACTCCAGACATGAAGTTCTTCAGACATCAAGATTTCTTAAATACGTACTGCCTTTCCTGATGGGAAATATACCTGCCCTCCTCTTCCATTGCCAATGTCAGCAGTCAGCACATACATTTGACTTGGCCACTCTTTTAGGATTCAGCATTGGGGTCAGCCCTCTGGGGATTCTTCTTAGAGGCCTGTAGCAGTTTGAATGAACATGGCTTCCATAGGTCCTTAAGGAATGGCACTATTAAGAGGTATGGGTTTATTGGCCTCGGTGTGGCCTTTTTGAAGGAAGTGTGTCACTGAAGGTGGTCTTTGAGGTTTTAGATACTCAAGCAAGTCCCAGTGTCACTCACTCTCTCTTCCTGCTGCCTGCAGATCCAGATGTAGAACTCTCAGCTCCTCCAGCACCATGTCTGCCTGGATGCTGCCATGCTTCCCACCATGATGATGATAATGGACTGAACCTCTGAACTGTAAGCCAGCCTCAGTTAAATGTTTGCCTTTATAAAAGTTGCCATGGTCATGGTGTCTCTGCACAGCAAGAGAAACACTAGCTCAGACAGGGTCCTTGGCAAGGTAGGTGCCCCTTATGTGGGGTCTTAACTCCACACATCCTGAGGTCTCCCTGTGGTATAGCTTCCAGTCTGTATGAAATGATCAGTTCTCAGGCTGTGTCCCTTCCACTCTGAAGTAAGGTTTCCCTGTAGGCTAGAACCATGGTTAAAATGACTTTTTCCTGCCTCTCTTGCTTGTTTAATTGTGGTAAACCATTATAAAGTGGACCACTATAACTTTAGTTAGCACAGAACCTAGTGGTATTACCCACACCGCAGTTGTGTAACCACCACCACTATCCACTTCTAGAATGTTTTTTTTTTTTTTCAAATCCTAGGTAAAAACTCCATTCCTAGAACAGAATATCTCCACATTTTGCTTTGTCCTGGTTTCTGGAAATCTCTGTTCTACTCCCTGTATCCATGAGTCTGTTTTTGTTGTACAAGTGGGATGACAACAGTGCTTGTCTTCTGGGGACTGACCTCTCAGTAAATGTTTTCAGAGTTCATTTTGTTTTCAGCCTCTGTCAAAGTCCCCTCTCTTTTAAAGAAATATGTATTAATGCGTCCCACCTTACAGATGCTCTGCAAGTCCGTCTTTGTATTTCTAGGCTTTGGGAAGTACTCAGTCACTGTTCGGTGGATGCTGTGGTTTGAGTGTGAAATGTCCCCATAGGCACCTGCATTTGAGTACTTGGTCCCTAGTTAGTAATGCTATTTTGGGAAGTTGTGAAACTATAGGAGGTGGAGCCTCATGGGGTTTGCTGAGGAGATTTCATAGTCCCATTTCCTGTTTAATCTGGGCTTCTTGACTGCAGATGCAATGTGATCAGACAGACTCCCATTCCTGCCCCCCAGGTACCTTCCCTACCGTGGCTGAATGTATCCCCTGGAACTGTAAGCCAGGATAACCCTTTCCTACCTTAAATTGTTTCTGTCACATATTTAGCCATAGCAGTGAGAAGAGTTAGTTCGATGGATGAAGGGATGAGCAAGGGGGTGATGTATAGAAGCCGTGAGTGCCTGAACTAACTAAGGTTGACCCAGTTGCCCAAGTCACCAACACAAATGTTCAGTGACCCACATTCAGGCTTTGCTTTTCACACGTGAGAAAGTCAACATTTCTCTCCTGATATCATCAGAAACATAAGCAAATTCCCCATAGTGGAATATGATCTCAAAACCAAAACAAAATGTCTGCACTTCCCCAATGACTGTACTTCAGTCCACTCTGGGGAAACTGGGTAGAAGATATTCCTCAGACTACAGTTAACTCTTTGCCTATCTTCCTTAGTCTGTTTAATTTGCATTCCCCTGATGGTTAGTGATGTTGGACTCCCCACCCCCAACACACACACACACACACACACACACACACACACACACACACACACACACACTAATTGGTTATTTGTATTTTTTGTTTGTGAAAAATGTCTTTTCAGGTTCTTTGCCCAAGTTGCAAGTAGTTTATTGAAGACACAGAAAAACCAAAAATCAAGGGCTCAAAGTAAGAATCAAACTTAGTGTTGAGAACAAGGAGCATCAAGCTCTAAGCTACTCGGTTGATGAAATAGTATAGACTCTCTCAGCCTACTTCTGAAGCCTCTCAACTCAGATTTGGTCTCTTTAACATGCATTTGCTTTGTAAAGCACATATGTGCACATAGACATATAGATATATTTACTGTGTGCCATGTGATATGAGACCAGAATGCAGGAACCTGGGTTTACCTTGACCAGACAACCAGGTTGGGTGAGATTATCTGGCCTATTGCTGCCGCGGAAACTGATGGGCCTTGTGAGTTTTACCGTTACTCAGTAAATTCCGACACTATAGAAAGACATAAATGTTTTCGCCGATGTCTCTGATGAAATATAATCACAGTAATATCCCACTCTCTAACAGTCAGACCTCTAACTGTGTGGAACCTGACGCAGTGACTTGTGATGTCCCATAGGAATCCAACTATGATCCCTAGAGATCCACTCCATTGTCCATTCTCAGGAGGATAAGTGTTGTCTAAGAGCCACCTCCCAACAAGATAGCAAGTTGTTACCTCTTAGCAATTTCAATATGACCCAACACTGGTAGCAGAGAAAGCAAGACCAGGGCACTTCTCTTAACTGCTGTACAATGCTCCTTTTCCTCCCAGGGCTACAGTTCTCTGGGAATTCACTTGCTGTGTTTCTGTCCATAGTATTTATCCTTTATAAAAACCCTCAATTCTGGTTAAGGGGTGAAATACTTTTGACCTTGTACTTGGGCTCGTCATTCTTGGTGGAACAGATGTTGTTGCTATTATTCTCGCTGTTGAGGCTTGAGTTTACTACATACTTTACACAAAGCACACAGCTGAGGTGTTCACAAAAAGGCTCTCTGCTATTGTGGGTTGTTTGCCTTTTGCTGCGCAGAAGTTTTTGAGTTTGGTATTTTATTCTGTGCTTTGAGACCATGTCCAAGAAACCGTTCCCAGGGTCCATTCCACTAAGTTCCCCCCTTGTGTTTTCTAGGGTTTATATCCTCAGACCTCATGTCAATGACTTCAGTCCACTTGAGCTGATTTTTGTGTATGGCATGGTGGAGGTTGAATCGCATCCTTTTGCCTGTGGATATCCGATGTTCCCAGAATGTTTTGCTGGGGATTTCTTTCCCTTCTGTGTGTCTCAACATCATCCGGAAGGGTCAACAGATTAAAGTGCTTGGGTTTATTCTTGACCCTGTTCCATGGACTGATACAGGAGAAGCAGCTGGCAAAAGAGCACACCTGGAGGTGTGCTGAAGTCAAGCCGGGCTGTAACATGCGCCCTCTGCAGGGTATTAGCAGAACTGCCTGGCATGGTGGGCAGAGAGAAGCAAGGGTTTTCGTTTCCTGTATCACATCCTGACGGGGTGGGGTCCCACAAGCTTCGCCAAGAGACACAGGGAGCTGTCAGCTCTCGGGTTCGTGGAATCCTACTCGAGTGGGTTGCTGGATTTCTGCACTTCCTGGAAAGGCTGTTCCAAGTGTCACTGAGTGCTGGCCTTAGCAACAAGTAGCAAGGTGTGTAGGTACAGCCCTTGGCCAGGGGCCAGGGCAGTTTGTGAAAAAGGAGCTTCACGTTTCTCTAGGCTTTCTTTAGAAGAGGAGGGAGGAAGCTGGGCACAGTGCCGCACAGATGAGATCTCAGCGTTTGAGAGGAAAAAGCAGGAGGATCAGGAGTTCAAGGCCATTCTCGGATACACAGCAAGGTCCAGGACTGTCTGGCTTACATGAGACCTTGTCTCAAAATAAATTAAATAAAATAAAAGGGAGAAAGGAACAGATGCCTTGTAAAATATCTATAAATGTCTCAGTTTAATTTATGGATAAAAAACAAAATGCCTTTTACAAAACTACTTCTCAAAGGGTACCAGGACTGCTTGCACAACTATGAATATCTCCACATCGGTTTTTTTGTTGTTGTTTTTTCTCTCAATTTAGTCCAGGAGCGGAAAAAGAAGCAAGTAAATTTGCCTTGTTTCTTTCCTTTTTTTCCCCTCTCTTTGTTTTCCTTTTTCTTCTCTTTCCTTCTTCCTTCCTTCCTTCCTTCCTTCCTTCCTCCTTCCTTCCCTTTTTTTTTTTTTTTTTTGAAGACTAGCAGATACAAGCTGCTGTTTGGCATTAGCCCCAAACCCAGTGGTTAAATAGCAAAACCATGTGCAGCTGGCAGACAAATGAATTGGTTTCCTCACAACTGTGCTTCCAGCCAGAAAAGATGATCTGAGATGCCCCACCTCTTTCTCTAGGTCCTCCTGGCAGTAACCTGTTAGCTTTTGGCCACAGCCACTTGGTCCATGATATTATCAAGAAGATCAGCACACTTTAAATGAAGTATAAATCTTACATGAAAATAAACAGGTGGCTAGGCTGAAATGGACCGAGAGAGGGAGAGAGAGAGAGAGAGAGAAAGAGAGAATGAATTTAAATATCTGATTTGTATCCAAATCTGTTCCCTTAAAGACCTGGCTCCAGCAAAAGCAACAGTACAAACGTTTCTGGTGTGCCTGTAAAATGGCCTCAATATCCCAAGCCACTAGAGCCAAAAATTGTAATTGGCTCTGAGGGTTGGGCATCAGGTTTCAGGTCCCAGGGTAACACGTGGTCCAGTTCTGCTGAAACTGAAGCTGCCCCAAGGCTGCTTTCTGCTGGCTCAGGGCCCGTTCTTCCTCAGTCACAGCCAGATGGGGTGAGAGACTGTAAGCTGGGCTGGAGCTGAGGGCACTGGGAGGACTGGGTTCCAGTCGCCTAGCTCATCAACATTTCTCCCGCTGGGACACCCTCCTTGTCCCCTTCATGGCCGTCTGCTGTTGTTTTTGTATTCTTCAGTGACAGATTTCCTAGTGTTCCCGCCAGAACCCACGACAGCCAATGAACAATCAGCTGATGTGAGCAAATCTATTCTGGCTTGCAACTGTTGCTTTCATTCAGAATTTTCTAGAATCTTAGCTCCCTTTCAATCTCCTCACTAAGTGGTCCTTGCTAGGCCTTTGGACCTCTGAGGCAAGCGTGGGGTTATGACATGAAGTCACTTCCCCACAAGAAGACACATCCCTGAGACACAGGGGACCCAAGGGTGGAGGATGGAGTGTTTGTGGCTTCTTTAGGGGAAGGGCACACCCAGAATCATAGACTGCCCTACCCTCAGCTATGTGCCTGTGACACAAGGTATCCTGTGTGAAAAGGCAAAGTGGGAAAGCCTGCGAAACATTGACAGACAGATCCTACTCCCATGCCTGGTTCGCTGTGGGTCCCCATCAGCTGAATAGAACTGCTGTGTGAGAGCACAGCCTCACTGATGGGAAATGGCTTCACATTGTCCTGCCTTGAAAAGGTCAAGTTCCTTGTACTGCAGGGCCTGCTCTGGGCAGGACTCCTCTAGATGGAACACACACACACACACACACACACACACACACACACACACACAGAGAGAGAGAGAGAGAGAGAGAGAGAGAGAGAGAGAGAGAGAGAGAATACAACATACATATTGCCGGGCGGTGGTGGCACACGCCTTTAATCCCAGCACTCGGGAGGCAGAGGCAGGCAGATTTCTGAGTTCGAGGCCAGCTTGGTCTACAAAGTGAGTTCCAGGACCGCCAGGGCTATACAGAGAAGACCTGGCTCAAACAAAACAAAACAAAACACCCCAAAACAAAAAAAACAACATACATATTATTGATCAAGAACGTAAGAAACACTCTGTCTCCAGAATCAAAAAGTCACATGAAGGAGGTAAATAAATTCTGTGGAACTTTTTCTTTTTCATTCATTCATTCATTCATTCATTCATTTATTGTTTGTTTTTTGAGACAGGATCTCTCTTTTATGTAGCTCTGGCTGTCCTGAAACTCACTACACAGACTAGTGTGGCTTCGAAGTCACAGAGACCCACCTGCCTTTGCCTCCTGAGTACTGGGATTCAAGATGTATAATAATCTTTTAAAAACTATTTGTCTGTGTTAAATCATGGTAAAATGCACAGTGTGAAATTTCCACTCTTACCAGCTTTAAGCATGTCTGTAGTTCAGCAGGAGTCGATAAAGTCACAAGGCTGGAGGTGTTGCTTAGGGGAGGAACACTTGCCTGGGGTGTTCAAGGCCCTGGGTTCATGCTTAGGACCAGAAAGCCGCACAGAAAAGTCTGATAAATACAACGAAACATATGTATATACATGTATGTTTGTATATGTATATGCACATGCTTCCAAGATTGTACAGACATTGCCACCATCCATCTATAGAACTTTCTAGATCTTCTTAACATAACCTCTATATTTATTGACATTGGTATAAGGTCCCCAATCCCACCCCCAAATCCTGGCAATGACCAACTCCAGTCTCCGTGAACGTGACTCGTAAGTGGAAGAAAGGTGGAAGGAAGTTACTTTGTTTTCTAATTAGAATATATTTCATGACTAAAGAGGTAATAAGTTTTGACTCTCAGAACTGACATTTCTGTTAATGAAGTCACAGGCACAAAAGCTCCAGGTGCCCCTCTTGCCCCATTATCATGATCAGCACTTGAGGGGAGGGGCAGGTCTCTGAGGAAGTCACCATTCCTGAGGAGGTGGAGTGAAGGGGCATCTGGATGCAGTGTTGAAGATTCCGGCCAACAGTGTCTCCCGCTATGCTTGGCACAGACAAGGGCTGTGGCCCCGACTTTCTCACCCTTTCCTCCCCTTGCTTCTCCTTACCTGTTAGAAACTTTAGAGGCAGTTAGCCTGGCAAGGACTCCTATTTTCTGATCCCCTCTGCAACAGTTAGCCAGTTGCATCAGACTGTGACTCTGAGCTCCTATCAGTGGGCTGAGATGTCATCACCACCGGGTGTGGGTCTTCGATACCCCTCCCCCCCCTTTTTTTTCAAAAACACTGCCTTGCCAGGCTACTTTCCCACCCCACTCCCTGCTCCCCTACCAGTCCTTTGTATGGCACTGAGAGTTTTCTTCATTTCTAGCATTTGACTTGTTCCAATCTCTCTGGTATCTTGAGGTGTTTTCTCCACCCAGATCCTGCCCATTGCCGACTCCTCCTTCTTCCCTTTACCTCAGCCATGTCTCCACACCCTTCCCAGGAGTGGAAGCTCCCGGAGACTTGCCACATTGGTGGTTGAATCACATACCCTCAAATTCCTAGAGTGAAGTCCTTGCTTGAACAATTTTGGAAGTAGTAAGTACCACGTGCAGACAGCGCCTTCAGAATGAAGAGGGTAAAATAAAGTCCCTGGAGGCCTCAGATATATGGGTGGTGTCCTTAAAAGGAAAGTGATGAGGACCCAGATACATAGATCCAGGAGTGGTCAGAGCACACATAGAAAGAAGCTACCAGCTAAGGAGAGAAGCCTCCAGTAGAGTCCACCCTAGAGCTTTGATCTCTTGCAGAAGTAAATGTCTGTTTTGGTGTGTGTGTGTGTGTTTACTATATAGTGGTGTGTGTGCATGTGTGTATGGTATGTGGCATATAGTGGTATACGTATTGTGGTGTGTATGTATGGTATATGGTAGATGATGCATGTTTGTATGGTGTTTGTGTGTGTATGGTGTGTGTGTGGTGTGTGTGTGTGTATATAAGGTATATGGTGCTGTGTGTGTGGTATATAGTGGTGGTGGTATATGTGTGTATGTGTGTATGTGTGTGGTTTATGGTGGTGGTGGTATATGTGTTGTATGTGCATGTGTGTGTTATGTGTGTATATGTGGTATTTGGTGGTGGTGGTGGTATTGGTGATGGTGGTAGTGATGTGTGCATGTGTGTGTGGTGTATGGTGTGGTGTGATATATATGTATGTAGTATGGTGGTATGTGCATATATATGTGTGTATGTGACTGTGGTGTGTAGTGTGGTATGTATGGTGTGATATATATAGTGTGGTGTGTGTGTGGTATATGGTGGTGGTGTATGGTATGGTGTGGTATATATATATATATATATATATATATATATATATATATATGCATATGTATGTGCATATGTGTGTGTGTGACTATAGTGTATAGTGTGGTATATATGGTATGGTGTGACATATATATATATATATATATATATATATATATATATATATATATGCATATGTATGTGCAGATGTGTCTGTAACTATGGTGTGTAGTGTGGTGTATATGGTGTGATATATATGGTATGGTGGTGTGTGTGTGTGTGTGTGTGTGCACACGTGTGTGCGTGTGCTTTTATTTGTGTGTGTGTATGGCATGTATATGGTGCGTGTGGTATGTGTGGTAGCAAACACACACCAATGCCAAGCCCTAGTTGATCTCATCCTTTTTTCTATTCTGGTCACGCTCTTTCAGATGTCCTTCAGAGTCCCATCTGCAGCCATCATCCATATGGCTCCTCTTCCTCAGATTGTCTCCAAAGTGTTGGTGTCACGAAGGGACCTTCTGCCTGAGCTATTCACACTCCTTGGGCACCTCTCACTGTCTGCTCTACTCACCCATGCAAGACACTTCTCTCTCCCTGAACCTCAGCTGGGGCATCCCGCTGCCTGCTGCGCCTTTGTCACGCTTGTCCGCTGTCATCTCCAGCACTGCCTGGCATCCTGTCACCACATGCTCATCTCCCTTGTTTCCAGCCAACCATTCTTCTTTCCGAGCCAGGCCGCCATTTTTGATTCTTCCTTCAACTCTCTAAACATCAAGTCCTATTAAATACGGAGAACATTTGAACTCATCAGCTGGTATACATGACAGACTACCAGACTGCAGATCTCCAGCTCTGGCTCTGCCCCAAGCACATCTATGCCTGTGGCTCTGGAATACCCAGCTTGCATATTAGCCGTTTCTCTCATTTCTGTGCCAAGATACTGGCAGCACAAAGCAGGACGGGTTTATTTTGATTCTGAAGGCAAGGGGACCCATGCCATGGCTGGGAATATGTGGTGTGTGTGTGTGTGTGTGTGTGTGTGTGTGTGTGTGGTTATGAGGTCACATGCTCACAATCAGGAAACAGGAAATAGGAACACAGATGCTTAGCTCCCTTCCTCTTCTTATTTAGTCAATGACTCGAGTCTCCGGGGTTCTGCTACCCGTATTCAAGGTAGGTCCAAGCTGCTCAGTTAAAGCTCTTAGGAAACACGCTTGCATACACACTCAGAGGTGTACTTCCCTAGTGAGTATAACTCTCATCAAGATAATGATCAAGATGAACCATTCCAGCTTATTCTCAGACTCCTCCTCCTCCACCTCTAGGAAGGCTCCCCTGAATTCCCAAGATGTGCTGGGCACCCCCTCACCATTGCAACCATGGTCTTACTGTCTTCCTTTAATTTTCCTTTTATCCTTTGACAATTTCATACACATATAGATTCTTCCCCAGTTCTTCCCTTCCACCAAAAGGACCCCTCTACCCCAACATGTAGCCATCCCAGCTTCTTGTCTTCTCTTTCTTTCTTAATAACCCATTGAATCCAATGGGCACCTACTTGAAGAAAAATGACACTCCATCAGCTGTCCTTAATTTTCTTTTTTCTTTTCTTTTTTGTTTGTTGTTTTGTTTTGTTTTTTTGATACAGGGTTTCTCTGTGTAGCCCTGGCTGTCCTGGAACTCACTTTGAAGACCAGGCTGGCCTCGAACTCAGAAATCCACTTGCTTCTGCCTCCCAAGTACTGGGATTAAAGGTGTGTGCCACCATCACCTGGCTTCTTTTATTTTTTAAAAGATCTATTTATTTATTATATGTACATACACTGTAGCTGTCTTCAGACACCCCACTAGAGGGTGTCACATCTCATTAGATATGGTTGCTGGGATTTGAACTCAGGACCTTTGGAAGAGCAGTCAGTGCTCTTAACCACTGAGCCATCTCTCCAGCCCCTGTCCTTAATTTTCAAAAGGCCTCAGCTAGAGCTGGGGCTTTTGAAGCTAACCTCCAACTGTCCTGGCATGGTTGGCTGGCTTGGTCTTGTGCAGGTCATGAACCACAACTGCCTAAGTTCATGAGTGCTACAGCTGTCAAGCCCAGAAGACAGCAATTCACAGCACTCCTCTTTGTCCTTGGCCCACTGGGTTTCTCCTACTCTGTAATGGTCTCTGTGTTCCAGAACTGTCTCCTCTCTCTCTCTCTCTCTCTCTCTCTCTCTCTCTCTCTCATCTATGTGAGTACACCATAGCTGTCTTCAGACACACCAGAAGAGGGCGTCAGATCCCATTACAGATGTTTGTGAGCCACCATGTGATCACTGGGAATTGAATGTACCTACACCACAGTGTGCTTGTAAGTTTTCTTGCCAATGGACATGTAGAACTCTCCCATAGTGTTGCTGTGGATGCAGGAGTGGGAGCTCCACTCTCTCTGAGAGGCTGAGCTATGGCACATCCTCACCAGCAGCTAAACATCAGGAGCCCGGGGCCTCCACCTCTCTGCTGCGGTCACTGCTGGCAGTGACTCTGCTTTTCACCCCCTTACTCTTGAAGCCTTGGGGAAAAGACAGAGACCAGCATGATATTCCCCCAGCTAGACTTTGCCTTTTACCAAAATTGAAGAAACTTCAAAGCTTTCAGTTTGGATGCTTCCTTTCCCACCTGTTTTCTCCTTTCCTCCCTCTCTCCCCTCTCTCTCCCCCTCTGTCCCTCCTTCCCTCCCTCCCTCCTTTCTTCCCTCCCTTCCTTTCTTCCTCTTTCCCTCCCTCTTCCCTTCCCTCCCTCCTACTTCCTTCCTTTTTCCTCTCTTTTATTTTCTTTCTCCCTCCCCCTTCACCCCTCGCCCTTTCCTTCTTCTCCCCTTTACCTGCCCCTCTCCTTCTTTCTTCCCAATCCTTTCCTCCCTCCTGTTGTGGGATTCTCATCAAAGAGATGGGATACCAAGGCTTCTTCAGGAAAAACAGCTTTTAATTATTCTAGTAGTCTTGACCAAATTTTATTCAAAAGAATCAGGTTAAACCTTTTACAGAACTTTTGATGTTTTTTTGCTTCCCCTGCATATATGGTAATATATGTATATATATATATATATATTTGATGACTTTAAAACCTTAAGATGGGATTGTAAAGATGCCCAGGTGTGGAGAAAGGCTGGACCACTTGGAGAACCACTTGGAAGTTGTAGCCTGGTGAGCATTTTGGCAGAAACTAAATCACATGCTGGTCTCTGTGTTTTCCCCACGGCTTCTGGGGGAGGGTTACTAAGTATAGAGAGTATTACAGGAGAGAATGGTTAAGTTCAAGAACATTCAAAGACACTCTGCTTGGCCAGTAAACTGTTCTTTTCTTTTCTTTTCTTTTTTTTCCTGGCTCTGAGGCCCCACCAAACCCTCCTCCCACAACGTTGGCTTCCTTCCTTCCTTCCTTCCTTCCTTCCTTCCTTTCTCCCTCCCTCTTTTCTTCCTTCTTCTTCCCTGTCCCCTCCTTTCTTTCTCTTTCCTTCTTCCTTTTTTTCTTTCCCCGCTTGTCTTCTCTTTCTCCTCTTTCTTCCTTCTCCTTTATCTGCCTTTGTAAAGAAATTATCCCTTTTTTTTTGGAATTAATTTCTTTTGCTCCTTTTTGTCATGATCCAACACGTATCCCTAAGCGTATCTTTTGTACTGAATTCATGCTCACAGTCACAGGCACACCTGTGCTCACAGTCAGTGGTATAGGTACATTTGTGTGGTTTTGCAGCTGCCATCCAGTCTGGTTTCCCTGTTAATTCCTTTGCCCCCCCCCCCCTTTTTTGTAACTTAAAGAAATTCTTTATTCACTATAGATTGGAGTCCTTGTCAAGTACATCAATTGCAAACACACTTCCCTACTGTGATTCGAATTTTTGAATCCTAAATGTTCCCTCAAAGACACAGGTATTAATGGCTTGGTGCTATTGCCGGATGTAGCGACCTCTTAGAGGTCAGGCATTAGGTCATAGACGGCATCCCTTGAAGGAGGTGGTGGGCCCTGGCTTCCTTTCCTCTTTCACTCCCTGGCTATTAAAGCTTGGGGTTCACGACAGGGCCAGTTAGCCTGGATGGGGACTCTGAATTCCGCCAAACTAACCCTTCTCTTTACAAGTTGATTTACCTGAAGTGCTTCTTCCAGTGCCTGGCCGGTGACTACAGATGACTTGCCTTTCCAATGAAGATGGCGATTTCTTCATCTTACTGTCATCTAATTTATGATATTTTGGGTTAGTGCCTCCCAAGTCTGTATCCTCCTCCTGTGGAGTTTTATTTATTTAAAAATATTTATACTGAGGATTGAATTTAGGGCCTTATATTGCTAGGCATATTACAGCAATCTCTCCCTACCCCCAGCCACCTTGTTCTCCTCCTTCTTATTCTTATTTTATTTTTTTGTTTGGCTTTATCTGTATTAGCATACAGTATTTTCACAGAGTAATTAGTTAGCTTGCAGTATTTCCATACATATGGAGTGATGTCCTTTGATCTAATTTATGGCCTCTATACATTTTATTTTGAGGCAGGATCTAAGTTGCCCAGCTTAGCCTTGAACTCACTGGATAGCCCAGGCTAGGATTTGAACTTGCGATCCTCATGCATCAGCCTGTGAGTAGCTGGCATTACAGCTCTGCCTCCTGTGAAAATTTCAAAACCCATATCTGTCCAGTAAATGCTATTTTTCTGATGCTTATTTTGAGACACAAAATTAAGCAGGCATTTTTCACAGATTCATCTTTTATTCTGCACAAAGTCTATACAATCTGCGGCACTTCCCCAGGGTGTATGTGGGATGATCTCCATGGTTTCCCAACACTTGGAAACTCTAGTACTACACTGGTGATAATGGGTTTGAGGCAGGAATGGTACCATTCTCAGCTCTACTGGCATCCAGTGGTGTGGGACCTGAAGAGTGGAGGGGTGGCACATAGAAGAGTATGAAAGAGTCTACAACTCTGCCTACAGTATAGAAAGAATATGGGACAGTACAGATGAGGAAGACATGAGTAATAGCACAATGAAGGAGAGAGGCAGCTCTGGCAGGGAGCCCCAAAGTCTCCTGCATTCGTAGCTCTGTGGAGCATGGAAGAGAGGTGAGGCTCTGTGACAAATGGCTTTATGAACCACACCTCAGCACCCAGTGTTTGGTGATGACCAGACTGTACAAAGCCTGCCTTCCCTGGAACAAGATGTCCCAAGGATTGCTATCTGTTCTCCCTCCCTGCTACTCTCTCCTTCCTCCCCTCCCTGAGTTGAGAATTTGAAACACAATATAAAGCACCTTCTAAAGAAGCCTATTGTGAGTAGTTTGTAAATCTAAGGATTGGAACCTGAAGCCTTCCTGTGCATTGCTTGAGGTGGGAGAAACTAGAAAAGGAGAGGGGCATCCGAGAGATTCAAGCAAAAGCCTTGTTAGTAAGCGATAGCCATGTAAAATGTCTTACAGGGGTTCTCTCTCACCAACTCCACAGCTGCTGACACTTGTCAAATTGTACAATTTAAATGTGTGCGATGTTATCCTTGAGTGAGGCTGGGTGCTCTTGCAGGTTTCTATGAATCCATTCAAAGTTGTTCTTCAGTTAGTTAAGTGTCGCTCTCTAAACCTGCCCTGTGGAGGCAGGCTGCAGGTATCACTTCAAGTTCCATGTACTTGGATCCATCTTAACTCCAACTGAGGTCGAGGACAAAATCTTCCATGTGTAGACAAGCAGAATCTCTTCTTAAGAGTGTGTGTGAGGGGAGGGGGCAGACACACACACACACACACTCACAGAAGGAGTTGAAGATGGATACAGAGCCCCATTCCGGCTAGGTGGCAAGGCATTTACCAGTGAGCTGTCTACCAAGAGGGCAGGATTTCCGGATCTCCCTCCCCATGGAAACCAGGGGCTTCATATTCATAGTAAAATCTGAACAAGGTCTAAGGTGTGCTGGCACACACCTGTAATTCCAGCACATGGGAGTTGAGGAGGAGGAGGATGGCATTTCAGGGCAGCCTAAGGCACACAGCATGAGCCTGGTTGTCCCTTTAACTAACTGGCCACCCGGAGCAATGGCACAGTCAAGCTGGGAACCTTAACATGGGACCAGATTTTCAGTGGTGGCATCAGATGCACTCATTCAAGCAAGTTTCTCTTTGAGACTCTGATTCATGCTTCCTGAAACAGGAAGGGACCAGATATCCCATCAACAGACACATGTGGTAATTATTTAAATGGTTTTTGAAGATTAAAATACTATAGCAATTTATTTGGAAAATAAGTTTCTTGAAGTCAGTCATACACCAGAGATAGGCAGTGATAGTGAAGGCCAGGGCTTGATGCATTCTTTCCACATAGGGAATGACCCCCACTGCACCCCCCTCCACTACTCAAGCCAGTTGTTGCTTTCTGCTTTAGATACTGCAAGTCAACCCAGAGGACTTGGGAGAGAGGCAGCCCAGGTGACTTCTATCTCCAAGCTTAAGAGTTCAGGCAAGAAGGCAAGTTATCTCATTGGACTGGAGTCTGGAGCTTGGTTGTAAAAAGTTGGGAGGGCCAGTGAGAGGGCGCAATGAGGGAAGGAGCTTGCAGCACAATTGTCTGGCAAGCTGAACTCAGTTCCTAGAAGCCATGTAAAGGTGGAAAAGAGCCAACTCCAGAGTTCTTCTATCCACATACATGCACGCATGCCAGGGCAAGCATGCTTTGGCCATGCTCCCCGAGTACTAGGGGCTGGAGGGCAAAGGCAAAAACATGCTGGGAAACCCTGCTACCTAAGATTAAAGTCTACTATGTCCACCTAGTTCCCCTGAGCTCGGCACTAAGTGGAGAACCCCCTTCCCCAGCACAGCTTCCTCTTCTCTGGAGAGCCCAGCTTTCTACCTGAGGAATGTCCAGTCAAACTTCCTGGACCACCTCTCCAAGAAAGTGAGGTATCTCCAGAACATTAAATCTCAGCCAATGAAACTTTACTTCCATTTTCCAAAGTTTGTACAGTCCTCGGTCATCCTGAGTAAAGGGCACAAGCTGATTCATTGACTATTGTCTGAAAGAGCTTTAACACTGAAATCTTCAGAGGAGCCCTTCCTCCCCACCTGTATTCAACTGCTGGACTGGGATCCTGCTGAGCCACCCACTCAGCTTAACCCTTTCCCCACTCAGTGTGCAGCAGAGACCTGCAAGCTACTCTACCTGGTGTGTCAAGCAGCACCCACACACACCAGGAAGCAAAAAAAAGAAATGGAACCCCAGGCATAGGTACATTTTGGGAACAGGAATCCACATTTTTTGTTGTTATTTATGATTTTTTTCTGTTTAGGTTGGATCCTTGAATCACAGGGTGGTCAAGAAGTTAAATTCTAAGCCCATATTAAAATCACCCAGTGCCTTTTTCACCAAAGCAGTCACCTGTTGTCAGGAACACTTTTTAGAACACTGCCTAGAGGGGCAGGGAGAGGCCGGGCTCCCTGCAGTACAGTTGGCCAAGTAACTTAGTGAGGGTCATTTTTAAATGCTTGACTGGTACATCTCCTAACGATGCAGAAACGGCTTGTTGACAGACTATAATTTTCCTATTAAGCTCAATGCTTAAGTTTAAAAATTTGAGCCCAGCCAGGCCTCTATCCACTCAGTGGGGTTGTATGCTCAAAGGATGCCAAGAGGGGCTAGTCTTCCCTATGTTGGAGAACAGACAAGTTGGCTGACTGTACCGAGGTTCCTGGATGCCTGGTAGGGGAGCCTTGTGTAGGTAGGAAAAGTCTGCTTTTGCTTTTAAAGCTACCCAGACAATTCAAAGATACAGTTTGACTGAGCAGAACCAATTTTCATCCTGACTGGATGTCCTCAGGCAAGAAGTCAGGTAGGCATAAAGGATACTTTCTTGGGGTGTGGCTACCAATGGCCGAGCAGTGCTGCTGCCCAATGCTCCAGCCCCCTTTTTCTTACAATGACCTGGAAGATGGAGTGTTTGTGCTCAGTGTCTGCTGTGCTCTCTTAGGTCCCGGGAAAGCACCCCAGGATGGGAGTGTCCGACTTCCCTAGGGCTCCTTCTTCTTCCTTTCTGGACTCCCCCTGGAATGCCATTATCTTTTGAGATACCTTCCCACACATTTGTTAAGGCACAAATTAGGGGCTTTCTCACCAGCTTCGGGTGATTCCCATCTCAGGACAGGAGAGTGACAGGCTAGGGCAGGTTGGCTATGAGAGAGGTCACTAGAGGTGGGCCCACGGAGCAGGATTCAGGAGAAGAGGCGACAGACCTAGCATCAGTATTTTGTAGGAGCCAATTTGGTGAAACATGCCTTGCTTCCTGGAGAGGCTGCAACAGCCATCCACATGAGTGTGAGGAGTAGTAGTGGACAGTGGGCTGTGGATCTGTGAACCTAAAAAAAAAAAAAAAAAAAAAAAAAAAAAAAAAAAAAAAAAAAAAAAAAAAAAAAAAAACCCAAAAAACAACCCAGAGAAAACACCTCCACAGGAAACCTGGCATGGGAAGGACCCTCGGAGAGAAACACTCCCAATGTGTTAAGAAATATTAGTTTTATTTAACCAGTTTTCACAGCTGAATATTTATTCTATATAAAAACTTTACAGAGTGTACAGTTTATATATATATATAGTTCAAACTACTGAACCAAAGAGTAGGTCCCACAGATGCAAAAATACTGTACCAATCCATCCAAGGTAAAGACAGATGTACACACTGCCTAGCGCTCCACACGGCCGGGGAGGCGTCAGTTCTGAGTATAAACTTCAAAACTGTACAAAAATAAGGTTCTTTATTTTATTTCAGTCTTCATACATTCAATATGATTGCAAGCCTAGAAGCCTTAGTCGTAATAGGCGTCTGTAGTTAGTCCCCACACCATGGGTACTCGTGAACACGAAACCGTGCGCAGTATATGGCAGACATAAGAGCAGAGACTGTGGATAATAAATGTCGAATATAAGGTAGTTCTTTTCCGTTCTGAAAGGAGTTTACGTTTTTAATAGTGTGCCAAGAGAATTTTAAATTAAATAAAATATATTCTAAGTGAGCCTAAAAATTACACTTTATAAACATAAAAAATACTTTTGGTGTAATACAGCAATCATATCTGCAGAGAGACAAACAAACTATGAAAAGGAGTATTTCTCACCCAGCCACAAGAAGTACTTATGTAGTTATTTTTCAAAAAGGGTCAGAAAAACTATTTAAACCCACTAATGCTAATTCAGAACTTAGCAAGTAACACTCGAGCTACGGAGTGACTCACAGACACAGGACCACCCGCTTTCCTCCAGAGACACTGGGTTCTTCACCGTGGCTGGGTTAGAACGGGACATTAAGAAAGGTGGTGGAGAGGCGGGCATTTCAGCACAAACCCACGCCCCGTGGGATTTTCCACCAGTGATGCTTTTTCTACCATGTTGGTCTTAAGTTTGATCAGCACTGTTTTCAGCATTGAGGTACTTGCACCTCCCCCTTCCCTCTAGAGGCAGGAACATGTTTTGAATATTTCTCCATGTTTCAGTAGAGGGAGGGGGAGAAGGCTGGTTAGTATTCTTTAGGGTCTGTGATCTAGATTTAAGGAAAAAAAAAAAAAGTAAAACAAACATTATTCCAAACTCTTCTGTCACCCAAAATGAAAACATAATTCCTTTTAAAAACAAAATCCCACAACTAGCTTACAAGAAAATTCGAGCTTCCGAGAGCAGCCTTGTGCTCAGTTATATTTTTATACTGTGTATACATGAGTATAAAATAAAGACGCGTAGACAAAGAAGCTTTGTAGTTACTTTAAAGTTACAGTACTTAAAAACTCCGCGGCAATAAATAGCTTGGATGTTTCCAGTTCTGCCTCCAACCACGAGCTACTGTAGGACCACGTAGCAAGTGGGAGCCACCGATGTCCCGCTCAAGCCTGCCCGTCAGAACTCATCGATTTTCCTCTGTAAGTACTTTAACATGGAGTCCATGCCCTGGACGGAGCCCCAGATCTTCTTCAGCACTTCACACTCTCTCTCATTGGCCTGCTCGAGCTCCATCTTCATATTGCAGCGCACCAGGGCTTTGGATTCCTCCAGGACCTGCAGCAGGGAGGGACCATCAGTCAGGGGATGGCTGCTTATATATAGGCACTAAAGCTTTGCTCACGTGTGTGCGAGCAGCCACTAAATTATCACATGTCAGTTCTATCACAGGTTAGCAGTTAGCCCTGCGTATCTGAGTTCCACATCCCTGACACTCAACAAGGCCAGACTGGAAATATGCAGAAAAAACAAACAACATTCATGCTAAATACGCAGACTTCACTTTTCTTTTCTTTTTTCTTTCTTTCTTTTCTTTTCTTTTTTCTTTCTTTTCTTTCTTTCTTTCTTTCTCTTTCTCTTTCTTTCTTTCTTTGTAATGATTATGAATCTTTTTTTAAAAAGTTCCTTTTTTATTTTTATGAGTATACTGTAGCTGTCTTCAGACACACCAGTAGAAAGCATCAGATCCCATTACAGATGGTTGTGAGCTACCATGTGGTTTCTGGGAATTGAACTCAGGCTTCACTTTTCATCTCAAAATCTAGCACAGCCTTTACCCATGGGGCTGTACCGAGACAGCCACCAGAAGCCATCTACAGAGACAACCTGACGTGCACGCAGAGGCGCACGTAGACTATAGCAGGCCATGTTGTGGAAGGGATCTCAGTGCTTGTGGATTCTGACCTCTGTGGAGGGACGCTCGGTGGATATGGAGAGATGGCAGGATATTTAACAGGGCTACTAAAACTTGAAACAGCTCAAGCTATTTGTTTGAGATGGTTTGTTACACAGACCCATACCCACCCCTGGACCAGTCCCGACACACCGCTACTGCTGTGGGATGGCATGGGACCCAGGGTGGCTATCTACTCCACAGCAGGCAGGGGCCCAAGGAAAATCTCTAGAGTGCTTTCGGATGTAACTTCCTAAACAAACCACAGTTTAATTTTAACGGTTAGGGCTGCTTATCTGCACAAGTTTAGGTGAGAGTTGATTGGATCAATAAAACACTTCACACATTGAGTCATTAAATGCAATGAATGAAGAGGGCAGACTCACTGAAACCCTGGCCTCCACCTATGGGTGCCTAAGCACGTGACTGCACCAAAGGACTTTGCCGCCCAGAAATGGTTAGCACTGGCTATGGCGCCCATGCATAGGATAAGACACCCTGGTGTCTATTTCTACAAGGAAGACCAGGTGAGCACATCTGGAACATGCTCCCCGTCGAACTTAATCTCTGTGGAGGAAAAGCTTTTCACCCATTATTTAAAAAAACAAAACAAAATAAGACAAGACACTGTGACGTACAACTGGGTTACATGAAGCCAGCTCCTTGATTCGAACCATGACTTCCTGTGTGAAGGTTCCTGGCCAAAACACCTGGGAGACCAGACCCTTGCCACACGCCTCCTGTGCCGTCAACTTCCGTCCACTGAACAGCATTTCATTCGCCTAAAAGGAAAAAAGAGTTGACATGCTGTGAGACACCAGGGTGGATGGGTGGAGATGGTATCTTAGAACTCCAACCCCCAGACACAAGCTGAGGATGGAGTTCTGAAGTGGTCAGAATCTACCTCATATATCCTCTAGTGGTCAGACCATGGACAAACCATGACCAAGTGGGTGGGTGCAAAGAGTAACACCATAGGCAGTTAAAACAAAAAACAAAATGATATAATTCAGATTCACATGGACTTGGCCGAAATCCAAATTCGAGGCTGTTTTGTGGTTAAGTTTGAGGTTGCTGGTGTAACTTCCCCTTCATACGAATTTCTTCCCACCCAAGGGAACTCATTGAAAATATAACAGGTATCTGAGCCATTAACAAGAGTAGGTAATTTGTGTTCTAAAGGAACTGAACCCAACATAAAAACCATGTGTTTTCCACAAATGTTGTAAGACAGTGGCATGTCACTGCTGATGGGGTCACACCTTAAAAGCCACACATTTGTCAGAGAGAGTGACTATCCAGGAGGGACTGGGTGTGCTTCAGTTACTGATGTCCATTTTAGAGGGTCTCAGTTACCTCCTTAAGGTTTACTGGATAAAACTAGTATAACTTTGCTTTTAAAAAAATGACAGAGGTATATATTGGACTGGAGGCTAAAAGTTCTAGCCCTGGCATAAGGTGTGCAGATGTCATATCAGTAATGCCAGCTGAGGCAGGCTAAGACAGAGAGGATTTGCCCAACAGAGACTGTAAGAGTAGCTGACATGCCCGTGTTCTGACTGTGGTGTGCAGATGCACAACCAACGATCACACCGACGATCTGAGTCTTGCACAGAGCAAACAGTACACGCTGGAGATCAAGTGTGGCAGCTGACTTGATGCCCTTTTACCAAGGCAGACAGTGTAAACAGGCATGTGTGTGTGTGTGTGTGTGTGTGTGTGTGAAAGAGTTTTGAGATATCATCTAAAGAGCAGCCAGCAGACAGTTTGAGCTCAGTCTTGCTCAAGCTCAGAAGCCTGGAATGTTCTCTAAATGGACAGCCCCTCAGTGAAAAGATCATCTATAAACACATATAAAACCCTGATGTGGCCCTATTTTGGTAGTTAAGATAGTTTCTCCACAGGAATATTCCAGGGAGATGAGAAAGGATGAGGGGAGCCCAGCCCTCCTCGCCCTCTCAAGAGTTCCCGAGTACCTGGGATGTTCTTTCCTAGACTGGACTGCTTTAGGTATGATACCACCACTCACTCATTCAGTTAAGTGTGTCCTCAGGACAGCAGATACCGATGAACTTGCCAGGCCCAGCAAGGCTGTCTGAGCATTTCTTCCTGGGCTCTCCTGTGCTCTCCATCTGCTCCCAGTCATTCCTTCTGCCCTACTTTTGAGACCCAGACCAGCACTTAACTCAGCCTCCTGCTCCAGCCTCCTAACACACCCAACTTCCTCACCTCTGCACGGCAGCTCCCAGGCCTCAGCACCGCTTTCTTCCTGCGTCAACCTCTTTTCCTTGTGCTGCCTTTTTGGGCCAATCACAACTGTCTCTGCTCTGGCCTACACTTTGTCCTGGCAGCTCACCTCCCGTCCCCTGGTCTGCCTGGCTCCACAACCATTTGTTATTAGACAGTCTTTTATGGTTTGTGTTTTCCCCTCCCATTTCACATGGTTGGGATGTGCAGGACAATGAAAGGAATTTTAAATTTTATCTAAGAGTGTAAGAGACAGGGCTGATTCAAGGCTGCTAATGTATTCCACTTAAACAGGAAGTGAGTCCATTTAAGACAAAGGCTTGAAGAACCAAGAAATCCAACCACCACTACCAAATACCCATTTAAAAAACAAACAAACAAACCCATTTCCTTGGGCAGACTAAATAGACAGAGCCCTACCCTGTCAATCTGTCGTGGTCTTAAGATGGGAAGTTTTAAAAGTGTGGTGAGGAAGGTGGGCAGATCACACTGCTTCAAGATGACAGCTCTTGTGGGTGAATATGGGGTTTGAAATCAGTCCTTGGTGTGGCAAACACACACACACACACACACACACACGCGGTGGCTGCTGTTTTAAGCCTGGGCTATCCTTTCTGTTCCCCTTAGCAAAGGCTACCAAAGTGTCAACTACTGTACTGGTCCTGAATGTTTCCTGTGCACACAGGTGTGTGGATTCTTGAAATGGGACAATGCCAAGGTGTATGGTGCATAGCAAGTACTCTATGGATGTCTGCTGCGGGGTGGGGGGAGGGTAGACTACCCACGAGCAGCTAAGCAAGCCAGTGTCGGGCCACTGAGGGACACCCTGAGGAAGGCTCACACAGCTTGCTTTCTCCTGACAGTGGTATGCCTTCAGTAAACTCTCTATACCCCGAGTAGGGAAAACCAAATTTGTCCCACCCAAGTCTGCCTTGGAAAATTCACACACACCAAAACGCCACCAAAGGAAGTAAGTAGATGCTTTTAGTGGAGGTTTTAGTCAAATACTCTGCTCACAAGGTGGGAAGTCACACTGTGCGTGGCAGGCTCTAAAGCAGAGGTTCACCAGACTCTGGGAACATCCTGGACTCAGTGAGTGTCTGGGGTAGGGTCCTGTGCTGGAGGACATGGAGTGGCAATAATGACTTCTAATGACCAGTATCTTTTCAAAATGTCTCTAGACAGACTTTCAAAGTAGGTAGGTCACAGGATTCTTTATTGACAGAATCAGAAATAACTATTGGCAAAGATCTATTTTAAAAACGGCTCTCAATGAACCTAAAGTTGATTTTATATGTTAAATGTGGCCACAGCTGAGAATAGCTATACCATCAGATTCCAAGTTGAGACAAAGAGCAATTACAGCTCTGGACTATCTACCAAGGAAACCACCCAAAGAGGAGGCGTTCACAGGGACTGACTTCAAGCCATCTGGGAAATTTTTCAAGGCTAGTGAATTCTTTACACTTAGAGAGAGAGAGAGAGGAGAACATGAGCATGCACGCTACAATGTATTTCTTGAGAGCAGAGCTGGTCCATCTAAGGACAGCTCTCAGGCACACCTGCTGAGCCATCCATCTCAATGGCCCAGTGCTAGTGAACTCTTGAGATGCCCAAACTGACAGCATCCGGCTCCAGAGCTCTACAACTGCAGCTTCGGAGTGGTCTCTGCCTGTCCGAGACTACTCAATCATCCCTTCAGATGGGCACTTCGTGTGCACCTTTACCCATCACCTGTCTACACAGGGAGGATATACTGCCAGACCTCCAAAGTAGGGAGGTGACAGGATTCTTTATTGCCAGGACTAGAAATAAGTGCGGGCAAATTATCTATTCTAAAAACAGCTCACAATGAACCTAAAATTGACTTTCCTGGTAATGAATGACCTGTGATTGTTAATCTTGATGTAATTTAAAGTCACCATGGAAACAAATGTCTATGAGGAGTTTGCTAGTTTACATCAGTAAAGTCAGAAGATCCACCTTAAATGTGGGTGACATTACTCTCTGGGCTGGGATCCTGCAGTGAATAAAATTGAGAAATGGGACATTCATCTCTCTTTCCTCAGTGTGACTAAGCTCCTGCTGCCATGATGGTCCTCCCCGCCCCCAACTGTACCCTGAAACAACCCCCTCCCCCTTAAGTCGTTGTCAGGTTCCAGGTTCCAGCGATCAATAAAGTAACTCATATAGGAGATTAGCCCTTGGGATCAGGAGTGGTCCTGTTACTGTGGTAACACTGATTATGTATGTGGTTAGACTTTGGGCTAGGAAATCCCTAGAACGCTGTAAGAAGGGATTAGAGTCTGGAAGACCAGAGTGCTGAGATAGAAGTGGGGCAGTGGAGGCCTGGCTCCCGACGTCTGTAGGGAACCAGGAGAAAGGCCATTTATGAGATTCTGGCCAGTGATCTGAACGCACTCCACTCACACCCTAAAACCTGACTGAAGCTCAACACAGAAGAGAATCATCTGTCTGCTGGAGGAAATATCAAGACAGACAGACAGACAGACAGACAGACAGACAGACAGCACACTGATGGGTGGCACTGCTTCTGCTCACTGCTTTCATCCAGGTCCACAGAGTGAGCGAGATGTGGAGCAGAAACACCACGAAAAGTATGAGGGTTAATGAAGAAAAGGACATGCTCGAGTCTGACGTGAGTGGAGACGGCAGATGCAGGTGTTAAGAGAGAAACCTGGCCCTGCACTGAGACGTCACTCGTGGTGCCCTGAAGGGGAGCCCTCCCTCGGAACACTATCTCAGAAGGCAGTGTCATTTGAGAAGAGATCCTGAGCTGAGAATGCTGAAGAATGGTTTCTCTGATCACACCATCGCCTATGGAAGTTCTTGTGGGTGCTAAACAGCCAAAACCAAGATGCCGCTAGAGCTTTGGCTCACAGGGACCAGTTTCCACCCACTAAGGGCTGGGAGCAGAACTTGCCAGCATTGTCTGTATAGTGCCTGACTCTGCAGGTGTAAAGATACATGATTGATAGGGTCATTGAGTCTGTTTCATGATCTCAGCGACAGGCAGTGTTCAGCAGGATCTCAGCCCCTGAATGGCTACTACAGAGACCTGAATATGAAGGCTCAGTTGTAATGAGGATTCTGGGAAGTGGGAGATGGCAGGAACATGAGACTGTGTGTGCTGTAGGCAGCAGAGTTTGAGGGACGTGGAGGGGAGGGGGAAGAGTCTGGGAATCCCTATCTGTTCGGAGCCCAGAGGATTCTACTGTCAGTGCCAGATGGCAGATGAGGGACAGATACAGGATTTGGTGTTTGATGTACTGACTTCTGTTCAGTCATGTGCCTCCATCCTTCCCTGTTGGAATGTACTTACCCTGTACTGTTATTACCCGCTAGGACCACACTTTCCTTTTACAGTATAAGAGATTACCTTCAATTTCAGATTAGACATGGACTTTTAAAGTACTGGAACTGTTAAAAGACCATTAAGAGCTACAGTTGGACAGAATGCATTTTGCATTATGAGACAGTCATAAGCCACGGACTGGAAAGTTACAGCTTAAAAATTATAGATTAAAAGTGATGTTTGCTTGTCAGGTTGACAAGGAGTGGACTTAAGATAGCTAATGTCCATTGTCAATGGGACTTAGAATCACCACAAAACAAAGATCTGGGTAACTCTGAGAAGAGTTTTCTAGATCATGTTAATCAAGGCCCCATGACCCACCTTAGCTATGGACTGCATCATTCCGGTGCAGCTTTCATTTCTTTCTAGTCCCTGACAGCAGATGCAATGTGGCTGGCTAGCTGCTTGCAGTTCCTGCTGCCATCAATGTCTAACCACGAGCCAAATAGTTCCTTCTATAAAATGCCTTTGTCAGTTATTTTTATCCCAGCAACCCCTAGAGTAACCATGGACCTGTGGAGGCTGCCAGAGACTTACAGCATCACTAATTTGGGAGTTCTCCCAGGACACAAACTTAATCCCTGGCAAGTTCCCCAGGGAACAGACCACCCTTGCTCCTGGGATGCCTCTAAGGAGGAAGTGGTCCCAGGCTTAGTGAAGGTGGCAGACCAAGGCTGCTGTTGGTGACAAGAGACAAGATTCCATGTAGGTTGTGGTAAATGCCAGGAAGATTACACTTCAGTCCTGGTGTTTTGGAGCAAGACCGGGCCTCTCTAAGCAGCAAAGGATGCATTAGCTCCATAGTGGGAACATGAAATGATTACCAGGTATATATATAAAATATACGCATGAATGAATTGCCCACATGCCAGGGAAGAGGCACTCAGGAATTAAAGAGATATTTCTCCCTCAACTGTGCAAGAGGTGGGGCTCAGGAGCAAGGGGACGGACTACGGTGGGCAGAGACAAAGTCTGTTGCCCAGTCCGGGAATGGTGCTGCTGGCAGACGGCTTGTCAGCTCCTCGGGGAAAGCATTAGCTGTCACTGTGTTAATGGACAGGGGCACTGAATTGGGTGAACCGACTGATTTAACATAGTAGAGCAAAACACTCTTCCTGTGAAGCCCACACAGTGACGACGGACATGGAGCAGCCATGCCAGTCCACAGGGCAGGATAGGCTTCAGAGCTCTGTGTGAGTGTGCGTGTGTGTGTGTCTCCAAGGCTGCATTACAGCCCGACTTGTCCTATCCAGCGTGACTGTCTCAACAGCCCAACCCCAGGTACTCACTGTCTGAGACTTGTCCTGCCAAAGTCACCTGACTTCTGCTTTGGAGAGCCCCATCCATTACATAGTTTGTTTTTTTTTTAGTTCAAATCTATAGTTGCTTGTCAAAACACAAGCTACAATATAAGCATGAACCAATACACATAAATTTACTTAAACAGTTTTTTAAAAAAGCAAAACCATAAAAATGGGGAACCCTTTTTTTTTTTTTCCTATGCACTCTTTTAAGTAAAGGTTTTTCGATGGATAGTGGATACCATGTTGACTATGCAGAGCTGAAAGCCCCTAGGGAACAGTGCACAGCAGTACATAGTTCACAGCATTCCATGGACCAAACCAAACTATTTGTGTAGCTGGTATGGGAAATCCCCACAGAATGGCATGCTATATACACCGAGTACAACAATAACCAAGCTAGATCTCCTCAGGATGTCTTCTAGAATGATTTTGTTTTAAATGGTACTCACAGATGCTCCTCCCATAATCTTGGGAAACATAACGGTAGAGCAGCCATCTGGACTCTGTCCGAAGGTGGTATAGGGTGTTTGAAACCAAGCCTTTTCGTTAGCCCAAACCACATCACAAAGAGGCAATATGGATGCTCCTAGTCCAATGGCTGGGCCATTAACAGCTACAATAATAGGCTTCTTAAACTGAATGAAAGTATTCACGAAGTTTCTAAAATAAAAAATAAATGGGGAATTACTGAAAACATTGCATATTTGAGCAGATGAAAAAGTCTATCATGGAATTCAATTAACCAAGATGTAAACTCTATGGAATTCATTAAGAGATGAGATTTACATAAGGTGCTATCTAAAGCTGTGGGCCATGGGTTTATTTGCTTTATGTTGTATGTAAAGTTTCAAGACAGCCTGGCCACCACACATAGAAAGGTGCTGCTATAAGTTTAGTACCTGTAGTTGGTGCTTGGGCTTTCTAGCCAGTACCTCTTATTCCTCAGCCCCAGAAGATCCAGAAGTCCACTCACATTTCAGGAATCATAACCAACCAAGGAGTGATCTTGTGGAGCTTTGGTCTGAGACACACCAAGAATGTCTGGTGTTGAGTGAACAACGATGGATTAGGTGTCAGATCTAGTGTTGGTGTGTGACTAGTGTCAGCTGTCATAGGGACATAACCTGAATCTATCTTACATTACATTGAATGACTTCTAGCAGATAGAGATGGGCTGGTTTGAGATGGACTGGTAAATGAGGCTGCTAAGTCCTCGGAGGCTTGCTAGGTGGACTCCACCAAGTGCTGCAGGATCCACTTAAGAAGGAGCGCAAAGATAGCAAGGCCCCACAAGGGGTGTGCATGTCTAGCAAACCCAGTCAACACTATCTGGGGGCTTGCTTCCAGCTAAGGCTGGAAAAGCAAGTCACTTTCTGAAGTGAATGAGTGATGTCACACCACATTGGGGATCCCTCTCTCCACATCTGGGAGCTGGCTATGGGTTCAGAGATGGTTCCTTACTATGATTTAACATAGTAGAGCAAAAAGAAAAAGAAGGAAAATAAAGCCGGAATCCCGCACGGGCAGAATGAGCCATTATGGTGAGGACCTAGAGCTGGTCACGACTAGATTCTAAAGCCACACCTGCTCTTAGCACTACAGAGAGCCAGCGAGCTGCTTCCCACAACTCACCAATGTAAAACACTGAAGTGGTGAGCCACCTTCTCTGAAAACCATGACACCTAGTAATTTAGGTTGTCCCTAGTGAGGTGACCAGCCAAAGGCCTGCAGATTTTAGCAGCTCATCACCAGGCTGACCCCAGCCTAAACTGAAGACATCGAAAGTTCCTTTCTGACTAAACAAGACTTCACTCATTCAAATGAATGAGCTGCACGCACTAAGGCATAACGAGGAAGCCTGAGGCACTGTTAGAAAGATCACCCAGCGGCTACTATCTGAAGAGAGCCAGACAACCTCTGAGCAGGCGTCTGAAGCAAGCAGTCTTTATTGCCTTCTGAGGTCTCTAGGACATGGAGCAGATATTTCTGAAATATGTGCTCTAGGTACCCAGGGTGGCAGCTACAGTGTTGAGATCTAGAAACCGTGAAATAGGATGGTATACTAATGTGAAGAGAACAATCATAATGCTAAAATAATTCTACAGAGAAATAATAAAAGGATCTATAATATGCGTAATACTGCTATACCTGTTTACATGTTTGCATAAAAATCAAAAGCTGAACTTTATTGTTACTTGGAATAACTTCAACTGAACTGAGTGACTCTTTGTGGAAGGGGTCAGAATTCCAGTCTGGAACAGAGATCTGCCCTTTTCAGTGGGAACTGACCATTCTGATGTGTGAACTTCACAACAGATAAAGACAAGGGCCGCACAGAAAATCCCCAAATCCAGAGTCATGCTGGCTTAGTCTTGTGAGCAGCAACTTGGGACACAATGCTCCCTGGGGGGAAGGTAGTTAGTGACTGTCTTGAGCCCTGAAGAGCCCATGTCAGAGGAAGGAGCTGGGTAAAACTTGGTATTAAGCAAAATTCCTGATGGGAAGAACATTTCCTAATTCAGATAGATAATCAACTACTAATGTTAGATAATCTCACACAAGGCTGGGGACTGTCTGGGGAAAATGAGGATCTGGAACTGTTACCAGCCTTCTTTGCTGGGTTAAACAGGACTGAGTGGAAGAGGCCATGCTGGGGCAGCAGAGGTGCCTGCTGGGAAGAGAGTTCCTGTGCTGCTCCACAGACTTCAGAAGCTGAGGCTGTAAATAGACTCCCGGTCCTTCTGCCTATAGCACCAGTGTGCTGGACATTTTATCATAATGAATCCATAAGGTGGCTCTCAGCCCAGGGGTTGACTCAGTCTTCCTCTTGCTCACATTTAGGAACTCATGACAACGAAGTCCCTTTGCGTCACAGTTTTACAGGGTCTGAGACAAGGGATACCACAGGAACAAACAGAGATGAGCAAGAGAAAGGCTATGGAATCTGGCATGACTTATTGACTATCTGACCTGCCAAAGTATATCAAGAAAAATTCTTATCAACAAGAATGTATTTGCCTAAAGACACAGGTAAGTTTTGCTGAAGTAGGATTTGGCTGTTCGTTTGAATACCAGTTAAGTTTTGTGGTGGAAAAGGGGAAGCTGGGAACCAAAATGAAGAAAATAAACCTTTAAAATTACCTAAAAATTCAAGAAATGAGATTATTTGAAATAATGTCTTGATTTCTTTCTTTCCTGTTTTTTTCCTAATCCGAATCTCAGCTGCTGTCCAGAATAATTTATCACTGGTGGGAGGGAGGGAGGGGTGAACCTCAGGAAGGTTCACAAGTGGAGCTCAAGGCAAATGGACCTTGAAAAAGAATCCAAACGGTGAAGACATTGTCTGGCAATCCCTGTTTTTTTGTTTTAAAAATCAGGCCAGGGCTCCCAGAACACACATCTTCTGTATGGATCCTGTTTGAGCACATGAAAAAAACACTCACGCTGCCACAACGCGGAGGATGATTTGTGTAAAAATGAATATCAAGTTGCTGCTCACTGATCCCAAACGGGGACCGAGCGTGAGGAACATCTACTGGTACATCCCCACTGGCACAACTGGTAAGTGTCAGACTGCCAGTTGTTTCTGGGGTCCTGATCTGTCTGGGACAAGCAATCTAATTTCCAAAAAAGACTGTGCCATCTACTGTAAGCCTCAAGTTATTTAGGAGTCCAGAAATAACAATTCGGAATAATATTTAGTGAGATTATATGATCTCAAAATTCTGAGAGAAAAAAAAAAAGCAATCAAGTTACGATTACACTCAGAAAGATAGTCAGCAGTCACAGTCAATCTTTTAACATTGTGACAGGATACTGTCACATGCACATTTCATCCCTGAGAATTATGCAATTAAGTTATTAAAAAAACATTAAGTTTTAAGTAAGCTTATAATTGTGTTTAGCATTCATAGCTATCCTTGGCTGTGTATAGCCCATGGATTGGACATGCTTGAAACAGATGGTGGTTAACCTCCTAAATCACTGTCTATTAATTTTGAAAATGATTAAATATGTTGTGTAAGGCCAAGGCAATGCCTCAAAATGCCAAGGTCTGGGTTATAGGGCCTGTAGGCAGTACCCGTGAGAACAATTTGGGTGATCAGTCAAAGAGATGATTTGTCACTCCCCAGACCCACCAATACAGGAAAGCAAATGAAAGAAAGTCCGCCCCATCCTGCTGTGTGTCTCCAGATGGCGTAGAGGGGGATCATATCAGAAAGCCCAGTGCCACAGGGGCACTGCCAAGCCCACTGACTCTCAGAATCTCAGCCCCAGTCTACAAGGACCTAGGGGGTTGGGAGAAGATCCAAGGTGCTGTACTCCACTCTCATGCCTGCAAGTCTTTGCATTTGCAATCTGCTACAAATTAGACAGGTACAAAAGGGTACAAGGGAGTCACATGAGGATATTGTCCTTCTAGAGAGGTGGGCAGGGAAATACAGACCTTCGGGCTAGTGACTGGCTTTACTCACTTTAACTAAAATTCACCTATGAAAAATGAAGACACCTTTAAAGGCAGTGACAGATAATTAGCACAGTAAAGGAGAGGTGCTCTGCTGACAGCGGGATTTGGAGGAGGTTCTAGGGAAGGCTTCTGAACTATTAGGACATAGTAGTAAAGAAACCAACCAGAGGGGAGTGGGTGTGTCTCCAGGTGTTAGGATTACAGGGAAAAAAAGCAAGCTGCTGCCAAGTAGCAGAACCAAAACTAACTTTCAGTACTTGTACGTATACATTTCAAAACACTTAAATTGAGAATGGCATGTTGAGTATAACTAAAAACATGCCGCAGACTTGAAAATGGTCAAGAAAATGGGTTTCAAGATGGACATGGTAGAGGCTTGGATATAATCCCAGAACTTGGAAGGCTGAGGCAGGAGGATCATTAAGTTCAAGGTCTGATTGTCTATGCAGCAAGACTTTGTCTCAAAAGAAAAGTGTGCAATGCTCTCACCACAGAAATGCAAGGGACAACTCAAACGATTTAGCCATGTTATAAGGCACATGTCTCAAAATACATATTTTTATCATCATTTAAAAAGTTAAAAATATATTTAGAAAAGGCTGAGAACACATACAAATAAACAGTCTAGTTTTGGGGAAAGTATAAGGAAATGCATCATTTGCTTCTCTATGTGGCTGGAAGGGAGTCCGGACAAACAAGAATGTGCATTACTTACACTAACAAGAAAGAAAGAAAAGGAACTACACCCACTGTGTGATCTTATGGGGCTGTCATAAAGCCTGGAGAACATAAGAGGACAGCAATCCGCATGTTGTTTGGAGATAATACACAGCACAAATACACAGGGTAAATTATTGCAATGGTCCCCAAAGGCCCAAGCTTAAGGCAGCCCTGAATTCTGTGATAGGTGCAAGTATTACTATTTATTAATTAGTCTTGCTACAGTGCCTTTCAGAGGATGGTGTACATTTCCCTCCAGGCTTGTACAGGCATGTTCTCTCAGAGACCGGTACCCTGAAGCACCCCAGGGTTCCATTGAAAGCCCCCATCTGTACGTACCTGATAGCGTCTGCCATTTTAGTGCTTTCTCTCTTTCGGTCATCTGTGAGGCGCCGAATAAAATAAATAAAGTCCAGACCACAGCAGAAGACGCTGCCCACGGCGCTGAGTAGCACCAGCTTGCTGTCGTCGGCCGCAGCTGTGCTCAGGGCGCTCTGCACTTCTTTCATCACCTGGAAGCCACCACAGGTGCAAGTGGTCAAGAGCACTTTGGGCACAGAACCCTAGGAAGCACTTTTTAACGGGACAGTCTAGGTCTAAGACAAACGCCATCCATCTCCAGTCTGATCTCCACCCAGCATGACTGTAAACACTCTGTATGCCTTTCATGTTCTCTAACCAGGGCTTATGGCTGGAGGTTACTGTGGTGAATTACAATCATTGGGGCAAAGGCATGTGAATCTACATCACCTGGCTGTTCTACACCCACGTTGGCTCTCGGCAGACATGGCCAGGCAAGGCACACGGCTGCTTCTGGAACTTCTAATTCGGACAGCAGGTGGCATATTTGCCTTTAATCCCAGCACTCGGGAGGCAGAGGCAGGTGAATTTCTGCGTTCGAGGCCAGCCTGGTCTACAAAGTGAGTTCCAGGACAGCCAGGGCTATAAGAGAAACCCTGTCTCGAAAAACCAAAAAAAAAAAAAGAAATGTGTTCACTTCTAGGGCTTTTGGCTGTTTTTCTTAGTCACCTAACACCACGGGGACAGAGGTCTAAATCATTTGCTGGGTAAGTGTACCGAGCAGGGGTGCACCAGTGTCAGAGGGTATACACCACTTGGAACGACCTCCGAGAAGCATCAAATGTACCCTGCCGTCTAAAAGTGAACCAAGGACCAGCACTTTGTGATTCTGGCCAGATCCCCCTTTGCCTAAGAAGTGCACAATGGCAAACAACGTTGGTATTCTTGGCTCCATGTTACGTTTAAGTCTGTGACCTAAGATCTCGGAAGTGTCTTGACCAAGGGTTAGAGACACTTATGTAATGGGTCCCGGTGACTCTCGAGGGAATGAATAATCAATTCACGAATGTCTGTTCCTGTACACAGACGATATTACACCTACCGTGGACATGTCTCCCTACTACCAGTCTCAGATAAAAGGGACTAAGACTCAGGGTACTTCTATCTGGTCTGAATAAAGAACCCATCAAGATTCTGATGAAACTTTAGCTAAAGCAGAGTCCGTGCATACACAGTTCCACGTGACTTTAGGGAGGCCGCAGGCTGCTGCCCTATGCTCTACAGATGACTTGGGAAGTGGGCGACCAAGACAGGAAGGATGTAGCTACCGTTCCCACTTCAAAACCATAGTTCCCCACAATAGGAGAATGGAGTGGCTCCTCGGTATCCTCCTCCTGGGATGTGTCACTAGGGCCACAAGTGTGATGAGAAGCAGCTGTCATCTCCCCAGAAGGCTTAGAAAGATTGTAGAGTGTCACTCAGCAAAACAGGCCAGGACACCAGGGCATGGAGAAGCGTCAAGCCACAGCCTGGGGCATGTCTCTCACCTCTGGGTTTAGTGAGTTATTCTCTGATGATTTTGTGGATAACAAGATGTGGGTGAAGCCATCTTGCTTCCTGACGACAATATCTCTGTATCTGTAGGCACTCTCTGTCTGCCTCACACTGAAACGCAACCGCTTGTCAAAAGGTTGGTCTCTTCTGTCGTCAATAAATTTCCTTTTCCCGGCTGTCACTCCTGTTACGGATGTCTGTATGGTGACTGTTCCGTTGGCTGCTAGCGCATCCATGAATGGAGATGTACCTGCCAAGAGTTTGAAATCACAGTGGTCTGTGACATCCTACCATCAATCAGTCCCCAGTGTGGCCTCTGAATTAGGCAGGGGCCCGTTGCAAACCCAGGACTTAGCTATTAGAGAATATCACTAATTAGAGGCTTGCCCAAGCCCCCCTTTAAAGAAACCACCGCTTTGCTTATCTGGTGGTCAAAAAGAAAAATGTTGGACACGCACACAAGCAAAAGTGTTGTAAAGGAAACGTCAAAACCTGAGCCTTGTAAAGAATGGGACTTAAGAGCCTGGGTCTCACAGAAAACACATGCTCTGAGAATTTGAAAAGGAAACGAGACTGACAAAGACTGAAAGGTTCCTTGTTCTAAATCTAAGAGGGACCAAGAGAGACACAGAGATGAAGCCACATGCTTTGGCAGGTCTATGGAGAAGTGGCCACTGTTCCTTGTGGATATCACAGAAAGCAAGATCTTCTTGCTCAGGCTGTCCCAGAAGATGCCTACTAGGTCAGTCTATTGGACCCCATTCCATTTTACTGTATCATTCTTTTCTGTTTTGTGGGTTTCTGAGACAAGTTCTTACTACTTGGCTCTGAACCCAGAGATTCTCCTGCCTCTGCTTCCCAAGTGCTAGAACTAAAGGTATGCCATGACACTCAGCTTCCAAGGTTAAATTAGCACAGGATGGCTCTCCTTTCTCTAGCAATTTCCCATCATGCAGTATCAACATGGATGCTGTTTTAACCAATCCTGGCACATGGTTCTTCAACTTTTCAGTGCCAGAGATCAAACTCAGGGCCTCATGTACGCCGGGTACACGCTCTACTATTAAGCCTCAACATTTTTTATTATAATAAAGCAGACAGTAAAGTACCTTGACTGTTACAACAGGAGGAGGCACCTCTACCTGCTCCAATCTGGGCAATAAAAACCATTCAATTCTCACTTAATCTTTTGACAGATCTAAACAGGTTATAAATGTATATGGTTCAAGAACCTAAAAATGGAGGCTGAAGAGATGACTTAGTGGCTAAGAACATTTGTTGCTCTTGTAGCGAAAGTGACTTCAGTTCCTAGCAATAGTCTGTTGCAAGGTTGTGAATAAGGCAGAGACTTGTTTGTTTTTTAAATGATCAAGTACATTACATGCGCGTATAGCAATGCTATAATGAAACCCACTACATTTTACAATTGGTATATACTACTCATTTAAAGAACAACCTTAAAGCTAAGAATGAAGGATCACTGAAGGCTGTAATGAATATAATCAACTTGCTGGGCATGGTGGCACATGCCTTTAATCTCAGTACTTAGGAGGCAGAGGAAGGAAGATTTCTGAAAGTTCACAACAGTCAGGGCTACAAAATGAGATCCTGTCTAACCAACCAACCACCCACCCACTACTGGCTCACTGGGAACCCTGTTATCCATCTGTGAATAGCACGAGACACATAGCTATGCATTATTTAGCTAGGAAGTGCTCGTGTAAGACCGAGCCTTGGCATTCCATATCACCCACCCCAAGGTAAGTCCCTGCCTATCCTGACCGCCTATAGCATTTGTGCGTTTCTGCTCTCACAGGGACAGTCAAGCCATGTGCTCTTTCTGTGCCCATCCAGGTGTGCCCACTTCTTTACCTCTGAAAATATTATTCCTCTGCTAGAATACTTTGTCCTAGTTGTAACCACAATTCTTTGGGGGTTTCAGATGCTCCTTTTATAACAATAGGGTTTCTATACCCTCTTTTTCAGCCCACTTTAGATCCTGAATAATAGATGCAGAAATTTGGTATTTTTTATTAACAAGCTGACGACCTGCGCTATTATAACCCGCTAAGCTATTTATCCCAGCCACCCGCCCCTTGTTACTTGCAGTTTGAGTCTTGCACTGGCCTGCTCTGTTCCAGGTGTGTCCTCCTGACAAATCCTGTGGCGAACACTCTTCCTGGGCCTTATGCCCTCTCTTTCCTTTCTCTCTCCTCTCCCTTGGTCCCTCCCACTTGAATCTGAAGTCTCATCCTATTCTCTTCCATGCAGCTAATTGGCTGATCAGCTGTTTGTTGACCAATCATAAGGTGATGGAGACGTAGTTTATAAAACACCAGGACAACTGGTGCCTCATAAAAATAACAATACCAAAGTCCGGCCGGTACTCAACTCTCTTCTAGATGGAAATCAGCATTAGAATAATCCAAAAACAGCCTTTATACAGGGCACAAAAAAGGTTATCCCTAGACCTTGAGATGGTTAACCTGTTCTGTCTTCGGGAAGAGAGGCCAAGTCTTTCATGAACCTATCCACCTTGTGCTGGGCCCTCACCATAACCACCTGTACTCCCTTTCTAGGGTCCCCAAAAGCTGTTTTTCTCAGCACACTTTCATATATATTTACTAGTGCCATACTCCAGAAGGCCTGCAAGGGTGGGGTCAGTCCTATTCACAATACTCCAAGGGACTTCACCTATTCAACAGTTATTCACAAAGCTAACCCGGAGGAAGCAGAAGTTCAATCCCCTGGGGGAGAATGACTGTGTAACAATGTCCTCCACATTGCAACACTCTAGGGGGCACCAGGAAGGAAGCAAAACTTCCTAGGTCACAGACCACTCCCCCACCCTTTAAGTCTTACAGGGCCCCTCTCAAGGTGAAGTATACAGTGAATATTGTATATATGAAGTATAGCAAGTGCCCGAGAGAGGGGACAGACGGATGCTGACCTGTATGAATGTATATATGAAGTATATATGAGCCGGGCGTGGTGGTGCACGCCTTTAATCCCAGCACTCAGGAGGCAGAGGCAGGCGGATTTCTGAGTTCGAGGCCAGCCTGGTCTACAGAGTGAGTTCCAGGACAGCCAGGGCTATACAGAGAAACCCTGTCTCAAAAAACCAAACCAAACCAAACCAAACCAAACCAAACCAAACCAAACCAAACCAAACAAACAAAAAAAAAGTATATATGAAGCAAGTGCCCGAGATATATGAAGCAAGTGCCCGAGAGAGGGGACAGACGGATGCCGACCTGTGGGGCTGCCTCAGGCAGTGCAGTGAACTCCAGGAACAGGGTGATGCAGCTGCCCCTGTAACAACCCCAGACACTTCCTTAGCCACACAGGAAACCTCTCGCTAGTGCCCCTTGTTCACTCCNGAGATTAACAGAAAGGACATTTCAAAGTTAAATCTTCCATACCTAAGGACTAAGACTAGAACAAAGAGGGGGGTGGTGTGTGCAGATATGCTAAATTGATAGCCCTAGACTTGCTCGCCAGCCCCCAGGCATTCCTGGCAGACAGTACTAACAGCCTACCACTTAATTGTGCCCCCCCCCCCCGCCCCCGCCCCCAGGAAAGGAGGCAGGAAGTCTGGCTTAGCATAGGTCTGCAGTTCAACTACGGTCCACACAGAAACAAGTTAAAATGGTTTTGTTTCTAAATCCTAGTTGTGTCATGGTTAGCTCTGGCTGTCAACATGACACACCTGGGACGAGGGACCTCACTAGAGGCATCGCCTACACTGGCCTGCGGCATGTCTGTGGGGTGTGTTCGTTTGATCGGTTTATGTGGAGGGTACAGGCTGTGGATGAAAGGCCGTCGGCAAACTAGGAGGAGAAAGCCAGCAGCAAGTGGTGCTCCTCTGTGGTCTCTGCTTCAGCTCCTGCCTCCAGACGCCTGCCTTGAACGCTGGCCCTGGCATTCCTTGATGATGCGAGCCTTAAGCCAAATAAACCCTCTCTTCTCCAAAATGCTGCTGGTTACGGCGCTCATGGCGACAGAAACCAACTAGGACAATGAAGTTGCCGAAAATGTTTGTTTTTTTTTTTTTTATTATGCCCATTTCTAAGACAGATCTAAAAGTGTAAATAGTTGTATTTTCAAAAGAGTGAGTTTTAAGACTGAAAATTTTGTTCAAAAAACAACCCCCCCAAAAACCCAAGTCACGCCTCTGAGGCTCAGGATGGATACACATGAGCCTATGAAGAAGAACTCAACGTTTTCCATGTATCAGGCAAGTCGAAAGCCTATGGACGCAGGACATTTAACAAAGATCAGTCGGGATGCAAGTGCATCACGTGTGCACACACAGACACGGGCAAATCTTGGTTCTGACACCTGGGGGGGTGTGAGATACTGCAGACTCAACATTCTACTTACCTTCAGAACTCTAGGGAAGAGAAAATGGAATGTCACCTTTAACTAAAGCAGAAAATAGTAACCACACTTGGACTCACTACAAGAAAAATATTCCACCTCTCCCTTACTTCTATGTCAACAACAAAAATGAATAAAAATCATTTAGAGTATACTGGAAAGAAGAATATCTTCAAAAGGTGTACTGTTTGAGAAAATACAATTTCTCAAGATGAATCAATCTCTCAGCAGAAATAAGGCAAAACATAAACAAGAAAGGACAACCCCCACAGCTACCTTGGAAGCATGTCTGTTTAAATCAGTGTCCTATGGCTGTAGCGACACAGAGCAGATGCCGGGCCAGCAGGGCAGTGCCAGCCTAGCATGCATGAGGCCTGGACCTCACTCACACAGAAAGGTCGATTTTATCGCATGGTTATGGAGGTTTTAAGTCCATGATCCCATGTCTGGAGGCTGTGGCTTGGGCAGCGCACCAAGGTGAGAACACACAGGGCAGGCAGTTTTCACGTCACAGTCAGGAAGCAAAAAAGAGATGAGATTCCCATGCATCTTGAAAGCATAATACCAATGGCCTTGACCTTCTGGCAGGCCTGGGTACTAACGGGCCCACAAGCGCTGACCTCAACACATGGAGATGGAAGAGGGACAGACACTCACTTGTGGTACTATAATCCTGTTTCATTAACAGTTGTTTAAGGGCAAGATAAACAAATACATATTTCACATTCTAGTTAATAGTTAGAAAATACCCATGAATAAGGCCAAAGATGGTGGTGGCACATGCCTTTAATCACAGTATTCCAGGCTCAAAGAGGTAGACGTGTCTTTGTGAGTTCTAGGCAGTGAGACCCTGTCTCAAAAACAAAACAACCAGGATGGATAGATGCCACCAAAATTTTGTCAAAGAACATTACAAAAGAAAAAAAAAAAACAAAACATGATTCTTAAGAACACCAAACACTTTTAAAACATCTTCCAATTTAAGTTCTAATAGACTTAAATAATATTTCTAGTAAAGATTTAACAGGAAGATAATTTTTCAGCGAAATTAAATGTGTCTCACTAGTTACATAAAACTACACACAGTACATGAGTTCTGGTACAAGACAATGGAACAGTTTGGATCTTGAAACACATAAACCAGTTAGATTGCCCTGGACCATGCAATAAAATGCTTGGGGGCCGGAGAGATGGCTCAGTGGTTAAGAGCACTGACTGCTCTTCCAGAGGTCTTGAGTTCAAATCCCAGCAACCACATGGTAGCTTACAACCATCTGTAATGAGATCTGATGCCCTCTTCTGGTGTGTCTGAAGACAGTTACAGTGTACTTATACATAATAAATAAATCTTAAAAAAAGTTTGATTGTTTTCCTAAAAACAGCTGTATTTAATGACAAATAATGCAACATGGTTTCTGTGGAAAAGAACATTAAAAGACAGAAAACTCAGGTACACTCAGGACTTCATGTTACTACTGTGCTGACATGGAAGCATGAATGTGACACCTTAGGTATGAAGATGGACACGGACCACTCAGTCACACAGACAGGCGCAGTCACCGACACAGGAGACGTGCTGCAAACTCAAAACTAAGGGATAAAAACACCAAGTATAAAAGTAATCATGTGGGCAGAAAAATGAACTACCATTTCTACCTTTCCAGTAGCAAAGGCTTAAACGTAGCAATAAAGTCGGGGCAGATAAAAGCACATTTCTGAGCAGTACTGTAAAATGGCCTATCAACTTCTGTCCCAAAATTCCACCTTTAGAGGTCTATTCTGGAAAAGGAATAGAAACGATATAAGGTCTTTTATTTCACACATACAATGTATTTAAATATATCTACCTTTTTTTTTTGGTTTTTCGAGACAGGGTTTCTCTGTGTAACCCTGGCTGTCCTGGAACTCAGAAATCTCTGCCTCCCAAGTGCTGGGATTAAAGGCGTGTGCCCCCCCCCCCCCAATGTATCTACTTTTAAAATGGAAAAAGTTATTATGCATACATACATACATACCATCCTATGGCTGTATTTCTAAAATCTCACCAAATACAGAAGGCAATGGGGGTGGTTGGTTTATGTCAACTTGTGCAAACCTAGACTTACCAGAAAAGAGGGGATTGTAACTGAGAAACTGCCTCCCACCGATTGGCCTGCAGGCAAGTCTGTGAGGGCACTGTCTGGATTAACCATTTATATGCGAGGGCTCAGCTCATAGTGAGTAGTTCTCAGTTATAGAAGAAAGCAAAGTGAGCAGGCCTCGGGGAGCAAGCCAGTAAGCAGAACTCCTCTGTGGCTTCTGTCTCAGCTCCTGCCTCCAGGTTCCCACCCTGACTTCTCTCAGTGCCAGTGTTACTTTAGAGCTGTAATAAACCCTTCCCTCACCAAGTCGCTTTTGGTTTGGAGTTTCATCACAGCAACTGAAAATTAACTAAGAAATCAAAAGTGTCATGTGGATAGACGATGGTATTCCATGTCATTTTATTAAGAATATAATTACACAAAAGCTAATGGTGACTCCGAATGATATAGATAGCACAGGATACTTCTTTTTATAACTCTGCTACTTTGTATATTTCTTTAATGCTATATAATAATGCTATATAATCCTGACTAATCAGGGGCACCCAAACTTTAGGATGCTAATTTCCATTCAGTAAACACTCATTCGTTTTCCTCTTAACTGTATTTGAGTTTAATATGTTGTCAAGGCAACATGGGTCTTAATCAGAGTTTAAAACTGATTTACCGAGCCGGGTGTGGTGGCGCACGCCTTTAATCCCAGCACTCAGGAGGCAGAGGCAGGCGGATTTCTGAGTTCGAGGCCAGACGGGTCTACAAAGTGAGTTCCAGGATAGCCAGAGCTACACAGAGAAACCCTGTCTCGAAAAACCAAAAAACCCAAAACCAAAAAACAACAAAAAAAACCCCTGATTTTACCTATCTTAGATATCCAGAGCCACTGTTTAATCTGAAATTAAGAGAGCAAGGCCTTTGGTGTCTATGGAATAACCCATGTTCACAAGGTTTAACATTTGAAATTGTTATTCACACCTGACTCAATCCTATTCAAACCTACAATCTTTTTCAATTTATGCAATCTGAAAATTAAACTTATTGAGAGGGGTATTTTCATATGAACATGGTATTAACTAAAGGCAGCCTTGAAACATTAGTATCTATTTCATAATAAAACAAAGAATACAAAAGGCTCCTTTCCCGCTATCCCTTCAATTACGCGTTCCAAGCACAGGGATCTGAGTTTCCCAGTTATAATCGTTCCTCAGTCAGAAGCAAACGAATGCCGCAGAAAGTCCATGAATGAACTTAGTTCCCTGGGAACACGCAAAGCTCAAACTGTCTCACAAGAAGCTCCAATTCCGTCCTATCCCCACCCACGTCATCTGGGCCGTTAGGATTCCCCCACCTCCTTTCACCAGACTCTCAGACACATCTGACAGATCCACGGACTTGATATTCAAGCTTACCAATTCAACCTCTGTGCCTGGCTCCTGAACACCACCACTGCCACTGGCTCTGTGGTGGTTTGAAGGAGGATAGCTCCCAGGGGCTCATGTATTTAAATGTTTAGTCCTTAGCTGGTGATCTGTGTGTGAAGGACTAGAAGGATTCGGGGGGTGTAGCCTTGTTAAGACTGTGTGGCCTTGGAGGAGATATGACACTATGGGATGGGCTTTGAGGTTTCCCAAACCCATGCCAGACCCTGTGGCTCTCTCTGCCCATCTGCCACCATGTTCCTCAGCATGGCTCTCTCTCTCTGAAACTGTAGGCAAGACTCCAATGAAATGCTTTGTTTTGTAAGAGCTGTCTTGGTCATGACTAAGACAGCTTCCCTGCCTCTCTCCGCACTGGCTCACTGACACCCTGGAAGACAGGTGGTTGGCTTCAGGCAGGCAGGCCTCTGTCTTGACCCTCCCAATAACCATGGTGGAAAGTCATGGGCCTTTGACTGTGGGAAGGGATGACCCAGCACCAGCCTGCCCTGCCCTGCTCTTCCCACATGCAGTCCCAGCCCCTTCATCTGCCCTGCCTGATTCTTGCAGCAACTCACTCTTTGGACCAACTTTATTCTACTGCACAGTGACACCGTCAAGTCCCCTAGGCCACTAAAATCAAACCTTTCTTTCCTAAGTTGTTATCTGTTTATGTGACAGTGTGTTTCTATGCCTGCTTCTGCCTGAGAAACTCAGAGGGCTGTCGGATCCCCTGGAGATATAGACAGTTTGTAAGTTGAACTTGGGCTTGGTACAAGAACAATAAACACTCTTAACTATAGGGCCACCCCTCTAGCCACATCCTCAAATGTCTCTTTCAACAATTTTCTCTATGAATTAAGAACCTCTGTCTAAACATTATTAAACTTAAACTTAGTTGAACAGTACATGCGTTCTGGAACTCCATTCTATTACATATCTCTGAGGCACTGTGACTCAGTTTCCAGGCCTGAGCATACAGGGCCCCCACTTTCCACTGAGAACTGGGGTTGTCCTTGGCCAGGGAGGGAGCCATGACACCTCGTGTCATAGAGCTGTGGCACAGACTCAGCAGCAGGAAAGGACGCAATACGGCACATGATTCTTCTTTTAAAGGACAAAGGGAACCTATAAGCGGTAAATGTATAGGCACCATCTTATTCAAAACTGCAAGGTAAGTCAGGACTGTCAGAAACAGACAGAAAGCAGATGGGCGGAAAGTTGTGAATGCAAACATTAAAAACCCAAGAGCACACAGGCTTAGGGACCAAAGAGCTGTGGTGTCTTCAATTAAAGTGATTTGCCTTAATAGCTAACTTTTCAGAGAGCTAATCTAAAAAAATTAAGTACGCAAAGCAGTAAGGAGACTTAAATCGAAAAATACTATTTTGAGACAGAAAAGAACTACCAATTAAGGAGACTAAGTAACTTTAAATCAACTGCAAATACTTAATTATACCTTCCTAAACCTAAATAAGACCAGTCTAATTAAATCAAGGGCTACACAATAATGATGGGTTTGACACGTGAGTGTGGTGCGCTGCTATGAGCGGCAGGCCTCCTCCCCCTGACTCACCACAGTCCCGGGGAGCTCCTTGAAAATGCTTTTGGTCCACACTGCCAGCCCCCTGTGGTTCCTGGGGTGGAACACCTTCCAAGGTGATGTGGCTAAGCCCAACTCAGCAGCTGATGCACTTGGTACCTCTCAGTGATGGAGCATACTTAAGGTCTAAAATAGGAGGGTTACACCAGCCATTTCCTTCACAGTACAGGAAGAACCATAAACTGCCAACAAATAAACTTAAGGAACAGCTAGCCGGGATCTTAGAATCCAGCAGGGAGCTGGGGAGTACTAGTCAACACCAAGATCCCCTGCTTCCTCTACCCTCAGGAGACAGGTGACTGGTTCAGTGACCACTCCACCCCCACCATGTGGAGACAGCGTATTGGCTCTTTATAGCACGGTTTCATCATGTTCAGGCTAGTGTAAAGTTCATATTTTGGCCAGTCATCTTCCCTTGCAAACATACTACGCATCCAGTAGTCTATACCTCTTTCTGACTTATTTGCCATCAAATTCAAGAGAGTTTACGCTTTCTTGGAGTAAAGTGATCACAGGTTGTTGGACAGGACAAAGGGTTGGCTCCTAACACTGAGCAACCGCCCTGTTAATGCTCACTGGGGGATCAGGCACCTCACTCTACCTCCTTTCAAGAGGAAAACCTAAGGTCTACTGGCTTATTCTCCTACCTGAGATCGCCCAGTGGGTGTCATGTTCACTTCACACCCAGCAGCCTCCCACAATGATACAGACACACAAAACCACAAACCAGCAAAAGCTAAATGTTGGGGGAAATGAGGAATGAACGAACGGCAATCTTCCAGGTTAGGAACATCACACACTTCTGGGTTGAAACTTGATAGAACTGGGATTCCAATGGCTCCCAAGTGCTTTGTGCACACTAGGTACTCAACTGCTGACAAACAGAACGTAGCACATCTGGATGTGCCAATCAGCAGAGAAATGGAGGTGTCGAGATATGCCAGCTTCAGGGGACACAGAGAAAAGGCTTTCCACAGACAGCCAGGATGAAAAGAGCAGACGGAAACCAGCCTTCAGAGGGTTAAACACATTAAATAATCACAGGCACAACACTGGAGACAGCGGAGGGATTAAATGATCAACAACTCACCCACCTGCCGGCAACAACTGACAACGGAGCTCAGGGAGAGAGGAATGCTTGAGCTCATCCAGGGAACAGGAAATATGTTCTGAGCTAGTTAGAGAAACCCCCAAGGGCCGATGTAACTCCCAACACATGTCTCATAGCTTATTAAAATTTAAGGGCTCCATACCAGGCTTCTTTTCATTTTCCTCCCTCCTGCTCGCTTTCTATTGCTTTTGGCACTGACATGGGTGAAGAACCAAAAGGACTGCCTTTTACAAATGGGGAGGAGCTCTCCGTCGGGCCATGTGTCCAGTGACCTGGGAAGAGATGGCCGGTTCTCATCTGAATTCAGATTTCCCTTCCTTAGCTGATAATCTGAGAGGAAACACACTCCTTATGCTTAAAACACTCACCTTCCAGGTCACTTGTCCTAAATAAAGGACTATTATCTGCCAGTAGGGCCTAAAAGACCACTGCTATTCAGGGAATAGCACATGCTAGGCAATTACTAAAAAATATAAACACACAAAATTCTAGGCAGGAGTTACAGAGATGGCTCAATGGGTCAAGTGATTGCCATGCAAACATGAGAGTTTGAATCCCCAGTACCCATCTGTACCCCCCAGGGGGGCTCATCTGTAGTCACGGCACTCGGAAGGCAGACACAGGCTCCTTAGGCAAGCAGGCTAGTTGGACTAGCTGGCTGGTGAGCTCTGAGTTTGAGTGAAAATCCACGACTCAATATGCACCTCAATAATATCTCAAACACAGAGTAGAAAGTGACTGAGTAAGATGCCTGAGGTCAATCTTCACGCACACAAACACCTGCACAAATAGGTGTGCTCACACAAGTACAAAATGCACCACAGACACACATATTAAAGCCAATGAACACGGTAATATTCTGTTCCAGTGGCTCATGTTCACGGTTCCTACCTACATCCCTCACACTCACTGCAGGAAGCTTCTGTTGCACTGTGAAAAATGCCTCTGTGATATATACCAGTGTTTGCAGGGACACCAACTATCATGCATTGATACCCACTCTTAAAAAAAAAAAAATCTACAGATCCTGTCCTTGGCATAAACATAGTTCAGATAGCTCAAGAATCCCCACTAAAGATCTGCGAACAATTGGGCTATATTATGGTTTGATGGTTGCTTCCAAGTAGATTAGTGCCATCAAACATTCAGTGACATGCACCATCCCTGATAAACACTAATGTCTTTCTTCTGTCTCCTTTGGGTTTGTAGATTTGGCTATTTTGAGGACTCCTGTAAGGAGAACCACGCACGATGTCCTTAAGGCACAGCCCTGCTACAGCACAGAAAGGACTTCCTGCTTTTAAGGTATGGTGATCCTGTTGTGTAGACAGACCACAGTGCACATCTGTCCACCAGCCAATGGAACGATGGCGTCTCTTCATCTTTTGGCTTTCATTAGCAATCTCCCTCATTCTCTGAACACATTCCGACGATGGAACTGCTGAATCTCATGCAATTCTATGTTAAAGCCTTTAAAGTTACTTAATGTTTTCCTGTATTATCTCAGAACGTGTTCAACAAATAGATATAGCCAAGTTCTTGGTTATTAGTGAAGTTATGGACTATGCTCACTTCCATTTCCTTGTTAAACGTCTTTGTTTCAGTACCCTCGGGATGAGTGGGCAAGCAGAGGAGACAAGGCTGTAGAGGTCAAGGGCACGGGGAGTCTCCCTAACTACAATACACGAGAAGCCGTGCAATGCTGAGTCTTTATCTGTCTCTGGCAAGGTGCTGCTGTCTCCCCGCCTGTTCCCGAGTGCTGACACACAGAGGCAGCAGGCACACCTCAGGGCTCTGCCTTACTAAGCTTGGGTCTCTGATTCTTCGCCAGAGTTTGAAGCCATTCAAGGGCTTGCTGAGTGGCTTCTAACCGTATGATGTTAGCATGCAGAATTCTCAGCACAAGGACACAGCCAGGAGCCCTTCCCATGTCCTCAAGTTCCATGGCATGCAGGGCTCTGTGGATTATTCTGTGCATAAGAGCCCTCTGAGAGCTTTGGTCTTCACTCAAGAGTTTGCTGAGCTCCTCAGAGAGCGTTAATCCCTAAGGGGATTTGGATCCCTAAATCTAGAAAAACAATGGAGGCTTTAGTAGCACAAAGAAGGCTGAAATCTTAAGTTCACAGAGTCCTCTTTCACAGCATATACCCCACGAAACAAGTAGGAAGCTACGGTCAACACTTTAAAGTGTAAAACATTAAGGAAACTAGAATTCGTACATGGGAATCATATTTAAGAAAGTCAGAGAAAACTCTTCAAGTCAGATTGGTCTTCAATTGACAAATGTAAATTCCACAGAGGAAGTTTTTAGCTTTGCTCTCAGAAAATGAAACAAGAAGATGGACAACTGTTAGCAACATAAAACCCCTCTGGTCTAAGCGGATCATGCTGGCTTCTAAAGCAAACACAGGATGGTAAGTGAGACTTTGGTGGTTTTGCAAACAGTCCATACTGAAAGCAGGGAAGGGGATCTAGTAACCTGCGCATCTCAATGCCACCTTAAAGTACTGTGAGGTGAGCAGACATCAGAATACCCTCGCTCCCTTTAAGTGTGGAACACTGAGATTAAAAGGAGAAACAGAGATAAGTGAAAACACGACTGGCAATAGGAAGCTGGAGTGTAGCTCAGTGTACGGTGCTTTAAACAGGAGTGGTGCAGTTTGACAGGGATTAGGACAGGAGGGGTGCAGTTTGACAGGGTTAGGACAGGAGGGGTGCAGTTTGACAGGGTTAGGACAGGAGGGGTGCAGTTTGACAGGGATTAGGAGGTGTGGCCTTCTTGGAGAAAGTGTGTCACAAGGCATAGCTTTGGAGTTTTCAAATTCCAAAGCCAGGACCAGTGTGCCTTTCTCCAGTTGCCTACAAATCCAGATGTAGAACTCTCAGTTACTTCTCTACAGCACGGCTGCCTGTGCTAACACCCTGCTTCCTACCATGCTACCCGCCACACTGATAATGAGCTAAACCTACAAACCTGTAAGCCAGCCCCAATGTAACGTTTTCCTTTGTAAGAGTTGCCGAGGTCATGGTGTCTCTTCACAGCAACAGAACACTGACTAAGACACAATCCCAGGAACATGATGATGGGCTGGTAACAAGAGGAATGACAGGTGTAGTTCTGTAGTAGTGGGGTCTTATTGTTGATTGTATCTTTAAAAGACTTATTTCTACTTTTCCATGAGATCTATATCGACCTTTTCCTCTACATTCATCTTGACTTTTAGAATTAACCAGCTTTTGCAACTATAATTTTAGTAAGATAACTAATGAATAGCAATCCAATTTCCCTAGTTCATTAGCAGTATAAGGCCATTAATTTCAAATCCTATCTATTATAGGGAGGCATCATCTTGTTACAATCAAACTTCCTCAAAGACTGTTAATTCACAATGTGCACTTACTGTATCCGGTATATTCTAGGCTAACACGGTTCAGAACTCATTTTTCACCTCTACTGCAAAGACAACTCACAGAGCTCAAACTTCAAACACCTTCGGAAAGTATAGGACTACCCAGAGTCACACCCGTCACACGGCTTGCTGACATTCACACTCACGTTTATCAGCCTTCTACCTGCAATGGCAAAAGCAGCAGGCTGACTGAAAACAAAGTCAAACAGAGCACACCACAGGGCGGCATTAACCTTTTCCCTCTGAACTCACTGCCTCCCTAAATCAGAGATATTTAAACTGGAACGGTATCTGCATTAATCTAGACTGTGTTCTCAAATGCTGTTCCATTCAGCTCAGTAGAGGCATGTTACAGAACTCGAAGGGTAAAAGATATCATTAAAACTGCAAAGCCTAATACTAAAGAAAGCACAATGGGTAACTTCCAATAATAGAAAGGAGGAATCAGTATATAGCAGCCTGACCTGTCATCAAAAGCTAAATGCAGGCTACAGGAGTATACATAGCAACTCTTAAAAAAAAAAAAAAAAAGAGAAAAATCAAACAAAGTCCATGACTTAAAACAAGGTGGTACTTCTAAAATCTGAGAAGCTTCAAGGTTCCTGAAAGACAAAATTCAATGCACTCTGCCACCCACTCAAGTCTGAAGGAAAAATAAGCATAAAAATAGATGTATCTAATTCAAGAGACATCCCAAAGCACAGGACGGAAGCAGCTACCTTAGCATTTTCCAAACCCACAGGGTCAGTTCCCTGCCTCTAGCTCTGATCTCCACGGCTGGCCTACTAGAGAAGGATGCTGGGCTGTATTGGTGGCTGAGCCGCTGCCTGCTTCTTTGTGAAATATTCTTAAGACTTTGCATTTAGTATGGAAGAGGCTGTGCAGAGAGGAGAGTGTCCTCATAGGACCCAGTCAATTGCCAGAGCTGCTGAAGGGGTCAGGAGGTCTGGAGAAGAGGATGCCAGCTCCATCCAGTCACCTTTGAGATACCCACCGGCCTTTCAAGCAGCTTCCAGATCCACAGCGAACGCTCTAGTAGTGTTTGTGGCAATTAGGTTGTCTTTATTTTCAGTGTTGCTAGTCAGTATTCTTCCACCTCATGACTAGTAAAAAGGAAATTTGCTCACAGGAACACAAAACTTATATAAAAAATACCCTCAATCCCAGCTAGCTGGGAAACAGGGGCAGAAGACCCTCCCAACTTTGAGGGCTGCCTTGGTACTTGGAAAAACTCTACCAGTCAACATTTAAAAGGCCTGGAGATGTAGCTCAATGGTAGAAGCACTTCCTTAGCCCTGGGTTTAATTCCCAGGACTGGGGGAAAGTGTTGAGAAGTATTATCCCTGCAGAAGGGGACAAGTGTAGGCAGTTTATATCCCAAAGATGGTCACTTGAGACATATCTGCAGCTTTATTTGCTCACAAGGATTTATGGTTCATTTCTGTCCACTGAAAATACAAAGCAAACAAGTTAATCACTGTAACAGTCAAAGGAACCCTCGAGTTTAGCTGCATTAAGCCATTTTAAGATCAGAAAATTTAAAAATCTGAACAACAGAAAGAAAGCAGAGCAGCCAAATGGTTTTAAGGGTGGCTGGGCAACCTGTGTCACAGATATCCAACAAAAGAAACCACAACCCTCCTAATCTAGGCTTTATCCTGAAGAGTTCCATTAAGATGTAACAGAAGGATATGTCCTGCGGTGTGTATCTGCGCAGAAGAGCAGCTGCTGTAATTAAAGACTACACAGCCATGCCTAACAGAACAGAGAGCCGCCACTTGTGCTCTGCTCTGAGCAGCCGTGAGCGTTTGATGAGGTTCTCAGACTAAGCACAGGCAGATGAGCAGTTCGAGGACCAGAGCCAGAGCCAGAGCCAGAGCCAGAGCCAGAGCCAGAGCCAGAGCCAGAGCCAGAGCCAGAGCCAGAGCCAGAGCCAGAGCCAGAGCCAGAGCCTCGAGAGCTGAAGCCGTGGCCCCGCTCTCATCTCACCCGTTCTTACTTGCAGGTCCATCCCTGAGCTCACAGCAGTGAGATCTACGTAGTGCCTGCCTGCCTGTCTCTGTGTGTGCACATGTCATCAAGTATGTGTGGAGTCAGAGGACAACTGTGTGGAGCAGGGTCTCTCCTATCTTTATGTGGATTTTGGGGATCAAACTCAGGTCATCAGGCTTGCTTCCGTGTTGGGTGGCAAGCCCAATTCTTATATCCACGGCTTCCGGGCTTTGCCCCACAGTACTGAAACTCATGTCCCTAGTATAGGTATACTAGGTGAGCAAGTTTGAGGGGCACAGGCTGAAATGGTGGCAAGCGACCTGGATCCAGAGCTGACCCAGGAAGGTGATGCCGCCATCCAGGACTCGGCAGAGAAGCAAACCTTCAACTCCAGACCCCAATCTGCGAATGCTGTGCTTTACTGCAAGGGAAGGCCAGCAAGGAAGGAGGTGGACAGTTCAGGGTGAACAGCGGACCTGCCGTGGCAGAGTGCTGGATAAACTACAAAGTATGACCTTGGCTTGAGCTCAGAGAACTGAGGGTGCCTGGCAGATAGCTTACAATCTATGTAAGGACTAGTCTAGTCCATGTGGGGGGCCTGAGGCTGGTGACCGTCTCTACTGCGTCAGAGCAAAGTGCAACTTGGTGAAAGGCTAGAAGATCTGCTGTGGTGAGTGTAGGCTACTGGATCAGTACAGACCAAAGGCATCTCCCCTCAGGATGTTGATGCCCCTGCCATGGGAAAGGTATGGACCCTAACCTCATCTAGTTTCCTTATCAGGCCGCTGGTGGGGATGGAGAGAAGAACAGATCCTGCTAGCCTCTTAATGTCAAAGAAAAGAGATGGGATGGGGATGACAAGGAAAGAATGTGAAGGTCTACCCCACACCCCCAAAGCTGAACATGGAGGCCCTATGACTGAGAAGGGACAGCCTTTGCTCTAGCTTGTGCCCCTCAATCAACCTCAGTAAGTAAGAATGAATAAAACCAAGAGAGAAGTACCCTAAGATTCAGATACAAAGGGACAGTTTGTGGTAGAAGACAGACATGAGATTTTTCTAGTTTCTGTCCCCAGCAAAGAGGCCATCTAGGAAGCTGCAGCTCAAATGCCCTGAAGGCGACCACAGACTGCAAGTGAAGCAGCCACGTTGTCCATGGAAAGCTGTGACTGCTCCAGGAGTAAGCACTAACTTCATTAACCTTACCTGCCTTGGATAAGATGCCCTATAATCTAAGAAAAATTGAGAGACATACACATATCAAGGTACACTTTGCTGTTAAGGAAACTCAGAGATGACTCGAATGATGGTATTCTCGTATAGGGACTTCAGCTATCAAAGATGCTGAGAGATCTTTAGGAAAAGACAGGACACAGGCACAGCAACAATAAATGTAAAAGGGGCCAAATGCTAAAGCAGAAACGAAGGCACCAGGGAAAAATTGTACCGTCTTCAGCTGAGATTACCACAAACTCCATAACCTAACAGACAGGATGCACACGTCGGCCAGTGCAATGCTGGCATAACTGGTATGGGGGTGACTGAGTGCTCCTGGTTCTGCAGCTTATAGTATACAAGAAAAACTCCACACCTAGTACTGCAAACCTGGTTAAAAACCCACAGCTGAGGAGTTCTAACACTGGGAGTGGGGTGCCAGCTAAGCCACTGCTGTCTAGATAAACCGAGTCTACCGACAGACGCCACTCTCAGTCCCAATCAGAGAAAGCTTGCAATGAAATGCAGTAAGAGCACACTCGTGGCTGTTCAAGACACTGATGGCATACTGAGACCAAGTGATGGTCTAATGCTCGGCCCACACAGGACACGCATGCCCCCCATCTAAGGCTCAGGGAAAAACATGGAGCAAGGGTGGAAAGAATAAGAGCCTGAAGGCAGAGGGTGGTGAAGTGCTGTTTTGTGGGTATCACATTGGCATTGTAGTCTATGTCAGACACCGGGCAATAGGTCAGAAAACAAAAGGCATGAATGTGGAACAGGGAAATGCATGTGGGTGGGATGGCTAACAGGCAGGAGTGGGGAGGAAAGAAGTAAGGGTGACAGTGCCAGAAGCCACAGCCACGGCCACGGCCACGGCCACGGCCAGGGCCAGGGCCAGAGCCAGAGCCACGGCCAGAGCCACAGCCACATATTTGTGTATTGAACAATGAAAGAGCAATAAAAACAAAACAAACAACAAATTCATGGTCAGGGAACTAAGGAGGCTTCCACAGGCTCATCAGTAAACAACTCCACAAGCCTAGGGAAGACTCAGTAACCAGGATTAGGAGAAGACCAACGCTCTACTGCTCTCCAAACATGAAAACAAAGCAAAACAAAACCAGAACAGAGAATAGAAAGGGACTTAAGGAACTTGAAGCAGAATTTAAAATCTTACTCATAAGACAACCATTTCAAAATTGCAAATAAATAAATATTAAGTCTAGACTAGAACAGGCCAAAATAGAAGACACATACTACACAGAGTCTGAATACCAATTTTCTCCACAGAAACAATAATTCGGAGGATGGAATGGCATTTTAAACTGAAACACAAATATAGTGTAATAATGATAACAATAATAATAATACAGATTAAAACATGGAGGACTCAACCAAAGCCCTGCCACAGGTGAAGTCCGCAGCATTAAATGCATATTTTCAAAGGGCTGCCATACTAGTAATCATAGGACTTAGTCGAGATGTAAGCAGTGATCGAAGGTCAGCCAGGGCTATGACAGCCGACCTCAAACTAAAAACTAAAAGCTGCTAGAACTCAGAAATAAAAGCTGCCATCACAGTAAGTCATTGTGGTGGTTCCAATAAGAGCAGGCCCCCACAGGCTCAGTCACTAGGGAGTGGTACTCTTTGAGAAGGTCTGGAGGTGTGGCCTTGGAGGAGGAAGCCTGTCACTAGGAGTAGACTCTGAGGTTTCAAGGCCCCACGCCAAGCCCAGGGTCTTTCTCACTGCTGCCTGGGGATTAGTTGTAGAACCCTCAGCTAACTCTCCAGCATCATGTCTGTTTGCATGCTGCCATTCTCGCCGCCATGTTGATAATGGATTGAACCTCTCAAACTGTAAGCCAGCTCCAATGAAACATTCTATAAGAGTTGCCTTGAACATGGTGTTTCTTTACTGTTGTAGAACAGTAACCAAGACAATCAGAAACAGAGAATTAAGTCTAAATAAAATAAATAAAATGAAAACACAGAAAATGCTGATAACAATGAAATTAAGAAACTCCATACAGAAATATCTTTAAGGAATATGGCCGGGTAGTGGTGGCACAGGCCTTTAATCCTAGCACTTGGGAGGCAGAGGCAGAGGCAGGTGGATTTCTGAGTTTGAGGCTAGCCTGGTCTACAGAGTGATTTCCAGGACAGCCAGGGGAACACAGAGAAACCTTGTCTAAAAAAACGAAAAACAAACAAACAAAAAGAAATTAAAAGCAAATCCTAGGCCCACCTCCCACTGGCTGGTATAGAAATACAAAGTCCAAATGGCTGACATCACTGGAAACAGTAATGGCCTTTGAATTCCTTTAGTATACTCAATTAAAACATTACCAAAACCAAAAAAGAGAGTGAAGAAACACAATGAGATCCAGAAAGGGCTGGAGAGACCCCCATCAAACCAACAAATGCACCACAGGAATCCCAGAAGAGGGGAAAAGACGTAGATGTAACATCCAAACTTCTAAAAGTATATGAAAAAAATTAATCTATATATCAAGGAGCTTAGAACTCCAAGCAAAATAAACCCAAAGAGAATCTCTCGAAACATGCCAACTTCCAACTTCATAAAAGTCAAAGATAGGACTAACTTTCTTCCTTCCTTCTCTCTCTCTCTCTCTCTCTCTCTCTCTCTCTCTCTCTCTCTCTCTTTCGGTTTTTTGAGACAGGGTTTCTCTGTATAGCCCTGGCTGTCCTGGAACTCACTCTGTAGACTAGGCTGGCCTCGAACTCAGAGATCTGCCTGCCTCTGCCTCCAGAGTGCTGGGATTAAAGGTGTGCGCCACCATGCCCGTCTAAGATAGAACTTTCTTAGCAGTGAAAAAGGCAAAAGTTATTCACAGGTTCAAGGGCCCTCTGCAGGTTAGCAGCTCACTTCTCACTAGAAACTGTAAGACAAAGAGCATGATGGGTACTAAGGCTGAAGCATAGGAAGGCCGACGAGCTAGCGAGGACTGTGAACCTGAGCTCCACACGGAGTGTAATCATCACTCAACAATATTTAATCATTCCTAGGAAAAATACAAATAAGGTAATTCACCGTGGATGGAAATGCTCTGCAATGGAAACTTAAGGAGCATTGGGGCTGAGACAAGGACACAAGACAGCAACTCAAGTCCCCATGAAACATACAGAGGGCCACTGATAGAGGAGGACCACTTAGGAACTGCAAAAAGCACAAGTATATTTTGGTTTGCAGCCCTTCTCAGATCTGATTTAAAAGACATCTATACAAAGCCATAATTATACATCTGGGCCAGGGATATAATTTGTATGACAGTAGTTATAGGACAAAGGACTGAGTACAGTTATATAGAAACAAAGCTATTTTTAAAAATATCATTGAACTTAAATTGGTATTAACTCAAAGTAGATTTTTATCAGTTAGCACTTAACTAAAACTTCCAGGCAAGTCAATAAAAATGGCTTAAACTACGCAGTACATAAAGCAGAATTAAAGCGATAACACCACAACACATTTAACACAAAAGAAAGTAATAGAAGAATGGGGGTGGAGTGTTAAGATATACAACTTCCCACACACTCAGGCGGTCTCCACACGCTGAGGGTGCACGGAAGAGCTTATTCTTTCTAGGTCACACTTTAACCTAGGAACTGTGAATGCTACAGGCTGCTGTGACAGGACAGCGAATACGTGTCTGTAAGCGAATCTATGAGTTCAGAATATGCATCAGGGCACACGTACATCCCTGAGCTGTTCCTTAACACCACAAATAAATGTGTCCAAATACACTGAAAAGGCACAATAAAAATAGTATAGAAGAGGAGAGGAGGAGGAAAGGAGGAAGAGAAAGAAGGTGAGAAGGAGAAGGGAGTCCACTTCTCCAGAATACTTAAACATGAACAGAAGTGGCAAGACTAGAAGCTGGTAACGGTGACTGATAGAAAGGCTAGGGGGTACTCATGCCATTGTACATTAGCACACTTTTACACACTCAACAGCTAGGCTATATTACATTTATAAAACTATTCTTAATCTATAAATTAGTCTTAACTTATTATGAACATCTTTATAAATGTTTCTATGTTTAGGTTAAAAAAAAGACTTTATAAAGACCCTGTCTGAGGGATTGCCCACATCAGACTAGCCTGTGTAATGTCTGTTTAGGATTATCTCAATTGTTAATTGATGTGGGAGAGACCAGCCCACTGTGGGCAGCATCATTCCCCAAGCAAGTAGCGATGCTGTGCAGATCAGCAAGTAGGCCTGCTTGAGTCCCGGGCCTGATTTCCTTCAATGATGGACCGTAACTCATGGTGTTTGTCAGGGCAACAAAATGAAACCTAGAAAAGACCTCTGTCATAAAACACAAACTCATGATAAGTAATGGAAAAAAAATTTAATCTATTATAGCTAGTGGGACCACTGTCATTCGTGTGGGCTCATCAGTGACTGAACACTGCCGTGTGTCAATGCACAATGAACCTTTCAATGGAATGAAAGAGTGGACACTCCATCTAAATGGCAAAGCGATTAACAACAGGAATGAAAAAGCATTATACCAGTACAGGCTGAGAACAGAAGAAAGACAAAACAATAGCCAAACGGGAGTTGGAATCTCTAAACCAGTGCCAGGCAGAACAAACCAGGAGGGAGGCTGGGAGGAGGCTCAGCAGGGAAAATGCTTGCTGTAGCTGGACCAACTTAAAACGCAGGAGAATGGGGCAGCCTGCTTGTAATTCCAAGGCAGGGAGGTATCCTGGGAGAACGCTGGTGAGCCAGACTAGACTAGACAAGCAAATGCAAGTGCACAGGAAACATTGTTACAAGCAGAGAGTGGGACAAGGGGGTGGAGCTCAGCCACAATGCTTAGCTAGAAATATGTGATGCTTTGAATTTCATTCCCAGAACTTAAAGATAAACAAACATGGGTGGGAAGGGAGGAAAGGAGAACAGCCTCCATACACAAAGATGCGACAACAAAGTAACATGTCCAAGAAACAACAGAGCCCCAAACGGGAGCCCAACCAGATAATGACAGGAGAGAACAGATAACCATCACCAGCCACTGAAGATTTCAAAATGGACACACCAGATAGAAGGAACAGAATGAAACAGAAGTCCAACGAGGGCCAAACACTGCAGAACAACCCAGCTCATGTAACAGGACACTCCTCATAGGGCACATCTAACACTGCAGGGCCCAGGATGAGTACAGCCATCAAGTCTGACAAAACTGCAAAAGGAATTCTGAACACACTAAATGAAATCAGAAATCTGCTAGGAAAAGAAAATTTGGGAAAGATTTTTAAACTACAGCTCTGGCTGGCCCTTCCCAGTGCTGGGCTCAGGTGTGTGCAACCACACCAGTCCACCTGAAAACATTTTATAGCTACTAGCCTAAACATCCAAGAAGACGACATAAAACCAAAGTTAGTTCTTTTGAAAGCTCAACAAAATTAACAAACTTTTTATCTAGATGTTGCCAAGAGAAAAGAACATTTATAAATATTACAGTCGGGAGTACATGAGGTATACCACCAGCGACCTCACAGAATAAAAGGGCCATTGTGAGAATTCTGGAACAGCTCTTCAGAATAAGGTAACATGACACAATGGGACACTCCACCAAGATACAAACCACCAACGCAGTGGAGAACAAACAGAAATACAAATAGCAAATGACATGGGGTCGTTTTAGTCATTAAAAAAAAAAAAGAAATTCCCAAGAAAAGCCAGGACTACACAGATTCCCAAGCATTAAAGACAACACTGGCTGCTCAAATACTCTTAAGAGAAACAGAAAAAAGAAACACTTCTATATTCATCCCACGGGGCCAACATTGCTTTGATACCAAAACTAAAGACATTGCAAGAAACCCACAGTCCATTAGAAATAAAACTCATTATGAACACAGATCTAAAATCGTCCACAGACCATAGCAAGCTGAATGCAGCAGCAGGTTAAAGTGATTATATACCTACCTTCAACAACTCTGTCATAGGGATTGCAAGACTGTCTTAACATACACTAAAAAAGCAGCAATCTTTGTGACCAGCAACTAAAACCACACAATTATACTAATATTTAATTAGTGTAAAAGTAATTGTGATTTTCATGCTGTTGAAATTTGCCACGTGTTTGAATGACATTCCTGATAAACTTGGCTATGTTATACTTCATTTGATGTGTCTTTCTGCTTATGTTTTTTGCTAATGAGTCATTACTTGTTTATTTTACATGACAGAGATATTAGACAAAAAACAAATTAGGGCCGGGTGTGGTGGCGCACGCCTTTAATCCCAGCACTTGGAATTCTGAGTTCAAGGCTAGCCTGGTCTACAGAGTGAGTTCCAGGACAGCCAGGGCTACACAGAGAAACGCTGTCTCAAAAAACAACAACAACAACAACAACAACAACAACAAATTAGGGAAATCTTCCTATCTGAGTTCAGAATGGGCCTATCTGATTACAACTACACGGACGGGAAGCTGGCAGAGAACTCGGCGTGAACGATGCCCCAGTCGGCTCTGTGGTTGGGGCAAGTGAGAAAGGAGAAAAGGCTTCACAAGTCAGAGTCACGGGAGGGCTGGAAAACCAAGAAAAGAATTCTGAATTGTCTCCTTTCTAAAGCGGAAAAACAATGAACCATTTCTTGGTCAGACTGTGACAATGTGACAAAATAATAGAATATAATGATTTAGTGAGGAGCGCCAAAGCATTTCTCAAGACCAAACTTGTATCAAAAAACAAACAAACAAACAAACAAACAAACAAACAAACAACAACAACAAAAAAACCCAAACCCCCAAAAGATCAAGGTCTCCCTTCGGTGGCCCTAACTTTCTGAATCCCTGGTCAGCCATTGCATCTGAGAAGTATGCTCTCTACAAAGTGATGGGATGCAGCAGCAAACCCTTCACTGCCCACAGTGGGCACAGAAGAGTACAGATGGCTGCAAGCCACCATCTGCGCAAGAGCAACAATTGCTGCTTTTAACCTAAGAGTTATCTCTCCCACCCTGGAGGGTATTTAAGACCAAAACTATATTATATACTCTAAAGACAGGGTTTGGGCAAGTAGCTCTGCTGGCTGAGAACCTCAATCACCCTACCTCGGCTTCCAAGAGTAGAGACTGCAGGTATGCACCACTTCACAAAGCTCACTATACACTTTCAATGGCTTTTCTGTTATGCTTGCAACAGTATCATCCCTGTTTTGGTTGTGAGCCTAGCCTTTAATGGCTGAGCCATCTCTCCAGCCCTATCATCCCTGTTTTAACTGAATCTCTCAACGCCATCAAGAGACATAGAGAGGAACTATGGCATCAAGGCTTATGTGAGTAAGCCCTAGGGTGCTGACACAATGCTGAGCTGCCTATATATTTCTCAGGACATACCAGTTAGTGATGCTCAGACTGTGTTACTATTGTTCTCGGGTGACCCATCTCCAGTTCGGCAGGTAACTCACTCACTTACATGTACAGTGACGTGATGCTGGAGGTGTAATTTGCACACATGTCTTGGGCCTGGGTATAGGGTCCATTTTTAATCAGCAGTGGAATCCTTTTTAACTATTCTATTTTTCATCCATCTAAACAACAATCACTGTCTCACCCCAGGACCCCTGCTGTTCCACTTTTTATTGCATCTGATACTTTAAAATGAGTATGATGGAAAGCAAAGGAAAACAGTCATTTTAGATAAAAAAAATGTCCATAGTGAAAAATATGTAACCCAGACTCTGATATCATTGATGTCAATGTCGAATCTGTTTTTTTTTTCTTCTACAAACTTAAAACAGTAACAACAATCACAACAAAGTCTCATGATGCACAGGGCAGGGCTGCATGGGGAATTTTCCTAGCTCAATGTGTTCTGTTGTGTGTGGATTCCCACCCTGCTCTGCTGCCTGCTGGGAACAGAACACTTCTATACTCTCATAACAACGATGGCCGCAACCTCCAACTTCCAACTGTCTGTAAAGTTGTCATCATTTCCCCATGTTACATTTCCACATGTTACAGAGCTCCCACACTGTACGTGTCCCTCCCAACAATCTTCTCATGTGCATTTCAAAGCACTCTTCGTATACACGGAGATATCAGACAGGCCAAATCAGCACTTGCATCTCTACACAGTAGCAGTACCTCATCTCTAAAGATGCAGATCCAGCTCTGAGAAAATCTGTGTCTGGTGCCCATGGATTTAAGGGAGGCTCCTTCACACAGACACATCCAAACAGGGGGGTGTTAGCCCTTTGATTAAGCTTGTTTGTTTGTTTAAAAAAAATTAACAATTCTGAGGCATTTCTATCTTTGACTATGAGATTTTAAAGGCTAATTTAAGATAAAAATTTTCACAAAAGATATTTTCATTGAAAGCACTTAATCTGAACATGTGAGAACTCTGGTTAGTTCAACTTTCAAGTTACTTTCAGGCCAACAACTTTAAGACCAAAAGCATGTTTAGCAACAGCCAAACATTTATGTTCCAAATGCTCTCTCTCAGCTTCTCCCGTGGGAGAATCCCCCATTTTAGGTTACACTAAATCTCTGGAAAGAGTGTTTCATTTCTTTTTTTTTTTTTTTTTTAAGATTTATTTTATTTATTATATGTAAGTACACTGTAGCTGTCTTCAGACACTCCAGAAGAGGGCGGCAGATCTGGTTACGGATGGTTGTGAGCCACCATGTGGATGCTGGGATTTGAACTTATCACCTTCGGAAGAGCAGTCGGGTGCTCTTACCTGCTGAGCCATCTCACCAGCCCCGAGTGTTTCATTTCTATAATATAGTTCTTTTAAACTAACACAAGACTTCAAGAGAATCATAAAACTAACTTTGCACTTGTAAAACTGAAGTTATATATGTAATATAGACATGTGTGTGTGTGTGTGTGTGTGTGTGTGTGTGTGTGTGTTAGACATGCACGCTGAGTGCAGAACACAGGCAAGTGTTCTACCTTGGAAGCACACCTCCATTGCTGGTATCCTGTCAGTACTGACACGCCATCTCAGAGCTTTGCTTGACCTGTCTTATCAGTTGCAGTCAGCTAAGGTCCCTCCCTTTCCTTTTGCTTCTTGCCTACCCAGCCCCTACCCTTTAAGGCTTGCTCTGTCAGGGTGACCTTATAAAGTCCTAGGCTCTGGCTACCCAACCTTTCTTGTTCTATGATAACTGTGAGCTTCTCCCTCTCTTGGGTAAACAGCTCCAATGATTTTCTTTCTAGGGACCGACTGGTAGGGTGAAGGCTTCAGATACTACCTCAGGAAGACCTAAAAAAACCTTTTGGTCCTTTCCCCAAGGTTCTTTCCCCATGTGTCTGCCTTTCTCCCTCTTTACCTGGAAAGAGGCAGACACATGCGTGGCCTCCTTCTCTATAGAGAAGGTAGTAGGTGTTGGGACCTAGGTATACTATTAAGTCCTAGATAAATGTTAAGGCCTAGGTAACTGTTACCTGGCTAGCCTGCTATTATAAGGAAACTTTCTCATGTTTCTGCTGTTACTAGGAAACTTTTTCATGCCAAGACTGATTACATATCCTGCTATGTTCTGTGCCTTTGGAAACCAATCATGGTAGAAGTCAGAACAATTTTGTATAGTTACCCACAATAAGCTTAGACCAGAACCAACCACACAACAGTACTCACTTCCTATACCTGTGTATAAGCTGGCCCTGGGATGGACCTAAACATAAGAGAGACATTTGCTCCAATTAAGAAATTATTTGGAATAAGACTTCCATTTTAAGTAGGGGTCAAGTAAAATTAAGTTCCCAGGCTCCTCCTTGGGAACTGACATCCTGGCTAGCAAGTGAAAACATGAATGTTAGTAAAGTCCCATTCTGGTAGACAAGTTAGAACATCAGTAGTAGACGAGGCAAGTCCCCTGCCACAGAATACCCCAGCCAACAAAACCAGGATAAATGTACAACAAAATCACGTTCTTAAGGAACTTCCCCTACTCCTAAATTCAGACTGTTGAAATAAACTCTCCCTGTCTAGCTGAGGTCAGTGCTTGTGTGGTTTGTGAGGCGATTCCTGTACCCCAGCAATAGGAATAAGCAGTATCCTGCCAACAAGACTTTCTTTCCTCCAGGGAGTAAGCTGCCAATAGCCCTAAAGTCAGAAGCTCCATGCAGCCCCTCCCCACAAACACAATAACAGGGCTTTGGAAATATTTTCTGAACACTACCCAATCAAGTTATCTTTCCACACAGGGCTCTATACCAGTCTACATTTAAAGTGGTCACTGCAGGGTCACTGCATGTGGCCCATGCAGCCCTTCCCTCCCTCCCGCCCGCCCGCCTGCCCGCCTGCCCGCATTAGCTTCTGGCCAGGAACACAGAGGACGCCCATGAAATCTGCTCAAAGAACTTAATCCGGCCAGAAGAGGAAGTAAAGAGAATTAGCACCACAGTGTGTCCCTGTGCAGGTAGCCATAGTGTCATTGTCTAAATGCTGACCCTACCCAGGGCAGAACTGTCATAGAAGGTTCCTGGTGTCGTGTAGCTTAGACAAAGAGATGCTGTGAAGCTGCATGGTAGTTTAGATCGTGGAGGATACAGAGGCTGGGAGACCAGAGGTGGCTTCCAGAAGGGCCAGGCAGGCTGAGGCCAGGAGCGTAAGGAGTGAATGAGGTTTACTTGTACAGAGGCAGAAGATAGAAACCTGTCAATATCAGATGAAGGAAGTCCCCAGGTTTCACAGTTCACAGTGTGGAACTCCAGTGCTTCGGAAAGTTGGGAGCCTAAAGCCAGACAGTGATTCATGGTTCATATCTACAGCAGAGCCTTCCAGTGGCCAGATGAAACACCACTTGAAAAAAAGGCAATACCAAAATGCCAACTGCTGGCCCAGGTGCTCTTCAACTTTCTTGACACTGCAACCCTTTAATACAGTTTCTCATGTTTATTGCTACTCTTTAACTGTAATTTCCGTACCTTTAGGAATTGTAATGTAAATATCAGATATGCAGGATATCTGATATGTGACACCCCAGTGAAAGGGCCATCCTAGGCTGTCACAGCAGCCCAGAAGCTGTACAAGAAGGAAAAATCCAGTGTGTAACTGCTTATTAAGTGCATGTGACACTCCCTTGTGAAAACTCAGGAATGGCCAGAATTAACTTCTGAAAAATTACATTATGCAAAATGTTTAGATATCTAGTGGGAATATCATCAAAATCTGGCATAGACAATCTCTTCTCCTAGATAAAAACCAAACCACAACACAACTCAGGGCTATTTTAAGTTCCTCTTCTTCACTTGTCCCAAGGCTGAGGCAACTTCAGCTTCCTGAAACGATAAAGCCTTTTGTCCCAAGTAAGCCTTTTTTTTTCCCCCTTAAAGTCTAGTTTAAGACGCAGAAAAGTGCACAAACAGTGGTTCAGATCTTGATGTGCAACGCTGCTCTCTGTGACCTGCACACGGCACAGTCACAAGCTAGACACGCAGCAGCAGCAGCCACACCTGGGGAGCACAGGTAATCAAGCAGCTTGATCTTCCTTATCATGCAGAGGATGCTCACCATTATATTTTCATAGCATTTGCTACAAAACCAAAATGGCATTTAACTTTTAGAGGCACTACCAGCTACGGAAGCAACTACCACGCTTTGATGGAAATGCTTTCCAGAGAAGAAAACACTATAGTTACAGTGCTACCAAGGGATACATCACTCAGGCACCAGCAAGATGTAAAATAATCTCTATCTAGTTCATTATGAGTTTCAGGCAATAATGCATGTTACATCCAATAAAAGTCACAGCACCCTTCCTTGGGATGGGCACGCTCCTCGCCAGACAAAAACGCACCCACATTACTAATACAATAATTAATTAGAACCATAGGCACCCGCCTCATAAACCACGCCATTTTACTATGTAATTTTTAGATTTTACTAAGATCAAGTCATTTTCTTTCAAGGCTTCAGTCACTGTAGCAGCAGAGGAGTTTCCATTGGACTGGAACGAATGATGGAAATGGACTATAAAAACGGACTCTAGGGGTCACAGAGATGGCTCAGTAGTGAAGACCACTTATTACTCTTCTAGAGGATGTGAGATCCACCCAGAGCACTCAACAAACCACCAGCCCAGGGGATCCACCAGGGGATCCACCAGGGGATCCACCATCCTATTGGACCTCCTCAGGCAACCTCACAGACGTATAAACTTAAAAAAAAAGACCAATAGTCCAACTTCTGTTACTATAATGAAATGCCTGAGAATAGACATATAACTATGGAAAGAAGTTCACTTAGGTCATCAAGTACCTGGTGCCCTGGTGAGGACCTCATGGCAAGAACACGAAGAGGAGAGGGATATATGCAGACAGACAGACAGACAGACAGACAGACACCATGGTCTTGTTGGCATACCACAATTACTATGCTTATCTTTCAGTGGTAGTCTCCATACCTAATCACCTTCTACATCACCGCTCTGAAGACTAAGCTTCCAGAAAATCCAGCCTTTACAGCAGAGTCAAGCTGTATCTAAACCACAGCACAGAGTAAAATCTGAGCACAGGGTGCCTTAGGCACGAGCAGCAGTTCTGGGGAAGTGTGTCGTTCCTAAAGGGATGCTCTGACACTAACTAAGATGATTTCATTTACCCAGTACGGTTTCTGACTCACTCAGAACAGGCTTACCTGGCATATACTAAAAAGCAAACTTTACAGCGGACTCCCCCCTTTATTACCAAAGACCAACACAGCCATTCGTTTCTCACACATCAGTTCTAAACACCATGCCACTTCAGAAGTGTGGCCTCTTTGGTGACAGCACTGTTTTCTAAAATGGGAAGCATTACAGTCCAGGTGTGTGTCAAGAGAACAGAGCTGGGCTCCACAAGAAAACCATCTATCTGACTGTTCAAGCCTGACCCTGACAGGCAGGATAACCAAGCTGTGCCTCTATATCAGCAAGCTCTGCTTTGTGGGTCGAATAGTCCTACTGGTTTAGGGGTGGCTAAGAGCACTTGCTGGCTCATGTGGCAGCGACCTATCATTTGCCAGGTTCAGTGAGTCTGCAACATACAATCATCATTTCAATGCCAGACTACCAGGTCTACTCATCAACCAGGATCTGCACATGCCGGGCAAGGAGGGCATAGGCTGCCCTTTAATGGAGGCCATAAGGAGGGGCTTACAACACCTGCTCTCCATCTCCATGGCATCTAATGTCTCCTTCTGGTCACTATAGTTACCCACACATGTAGCACGTTTTGGGGGCAGGTGCCTCTAGGGTGTGTGTGTGTGTGTGTGTGTAGCAGATGGACAATGGCCCTTACTATGTACTTCTGTGTCATGAAGAGTTCTTGGCATTGTATGAAACCATGTGACTACTGAACTGTGAGCTTAGTGATACAGAATACAAAGCTAACCCTGTGTTTGGTAATGTAGTTAAAAACTCAAAGCAACAATGCGGTAAAGCACAGAGCCTGGCTGGAGATACAGGCTCTGATGGGACCTAAGCTGCAGATTCAACATCGAGATGCTGATCATCTATCTGCAGAGCAGTCAGGGAAACACCCAGACTGAAAGAAAAGAAGCCAGCCATGGTGGTTGTTTCTAGAAGTGGAGAGGAGGGTTTGAGGTAGAATCTTGAAGGGAAGGGGCTGAGGGAACAAGAAGCTTGCTAGTGGGGACAATGGCAGGGGCTAGTTAAGGGATGTTCATCTTAAAACCTGGTTTTCATTTCAAAAAATCTCTTACCACAGATAAGGCCTGGCCTCCTCCTCAGTAAAAGGGCAGCCAGTTACCAGCAGCACAGTGATAGCAGATTTTGCTGTGGATAAAATGCCTCTAACCACTTATGCATGCACACAGAAACATCCGCCACACACTATGACTAGGTGTAAACAACTGGACTAACGACGGAGGAGAATCTCAAGCCGTCAGGACGTTTACCATGCGGACTCCCCAGCCCTACCATTGTAAGTGCATCCTTCTGGATCTTTCTCTGAGTCTTGCCTGCAGAGATCCAGCTTAACCTGACTACAGCCATCTTGAGGCTCATGGCCCCTCTAACTCTGGTCTGCTCTCTACAAAGTCCCCAGCACGTCAGAAACAAACCCCCAAGAGCCATGTGTGGGGCTTCACGAACAGACTTTGATACCAAGTGTATGGGGAAGGTGCTTGTTGTCGTTGATATCAATATTAACCAGGCACACAACAGCATGAGCCAAACCACTTTCTCCTTGACTGACATAAAAAGACCCTCCTCTGACTCCAATTGCAGGGACCCTCTGCCATGTTATCATTTGTGACTTGTGATATCTGGGAATTCCTATAGGTCAGTCCTTGGTGTGACCCTTGATCTCCTGGCCTCCTCCTTGGGATTCGGCATACCTTTTGCTAGCAGCAACCGGTTCTTTTACACCAGGGTTTTCAAGATCATTTCCCATCAGATGTATTTTTTTCAGATTCCTTTAGGAAACCGCCTCTCATTCAGCCCCTCAACCCAGGTATGGCGACACTTTAAGATGATGCTATCCACAGCTAAACATACTTGGGGATTTAGTCTCTAGCATCTTCCTTTCAGGGATCCCTGACGCTGTATTTAAACAGTCTATGTATGGATGAGGCTGGTGTATACAAGGTGCTATATAGGGAGTAAAGGCAGAGTATACCCTCTATAGGTGGGACAAGCACAGTCACTGTGGATCCTAATTCAGCAAATGGATGGACAGGGTGTGGCCCACCGGGAGCACAGTCCAGGGCACAGCTATATTCCTAATTCAGCAAATGGATGGACAGGGTGTGGCCCACCGGGAGCACAGTCCAGGGCACAGCTATGGGAGGGCCAGAAGGTTAAACACTGAAACATGACATAACTCGAAAGTATTACTCAAAAGAGTAATTTCTAACCTCACAATAATCTCGCCTCCTGGAAAGTACTGTATTTAAATGTCCTTGGTGATTTTAGCTGTGTCAAGACTACTCGCTGCTGTGGTTCAGGTATGCCCTGTTCCCAGCTCAGGAGGACTCCCTTAGAAACCTCCTGTTAGGTCAGACTTCTTACGTGAAGTTAGCTGTCCCCTTGGAGCTCTGGGAGAAGCTTTTCTTGGCTGGCCTACTTTGAGGTCAGAGTGCCAACCCACTGTACCCTGGGTTGTCTGAATGAGGCAAACAGCCTTGAGGAAGAAAAGCCAGCTGAGGCCTAGTAGCTCTTCCAGCCCTGTGTCCAGCTGTGCCCAATCTGATTACATGGCCAACACATGTCATTTCCATTGGCTTGTTTTGAATATTTACATTTGAGATGGGCAAGGGGGAAAAAAAAGCCATAAGCCTTGACTACTATAATACCTACCGGTAGCATGAATTATGCTTAGGAAAACTTGCCTGTCACTGACTTGACAGAGCAGAGAGAAATCAGTCAAGTCAACCTTCTATTTCACACTTGGTCTCACTTGTAACAAGGAGGTAGCCTGAGCTAACCTGAGCTAACCTGAGCTAGGATGCACAACGCTGGAAGCAGAATAAGAGCAACCTAGTAGCATGCGGGACAACTGAGGATCCAGGCAACCTAGACGGCGGATGCCGGAGGATCGCTGCCCGACAGCAGATGCTCAAGATGGCCGACGGGAATGAAGACAATGGAATCAGATGGAATTGAGCACAGGTGTTTAGCTCTCATAGTCTAAGAGTAAATAAAGCATCAAAAAAATTACTATACACAAAGTTAACTGGGAAGGAATCAGCTCATTAATGCAAACGAATCTCAAGGTTTTCTGTCCCATACCCTGTCACGGAAGAGCCAGCCCACGAACGAACGGGTTGCAAGAACCATGAACAAGCATGCCCTCCACACAGCGTGACGGCTCAAGCACACAGAGGAGACAGCACCGCTCCTGAGGAAGGAAGGCATGCATGTGCCCGAGATCACGGCTCAGACTGTTAACCTCCAATAGGAAAACAGGTGAGGACTATAAAGCAAAGAATAGAAAAATGCCCAGTCAAAGCTTTCCCGTCTTAAGACTCAAGTGGTGAGATGCCTTTTTTTTTTTCATCTCCTGGCAGATTCTGTGAAGTGGATGAAAATGTTCCATAAGAACAGGTAAATGAGCAGTCACAATCTTGACAGCCTTTTCAGACAGCCTTTTGGCAACACCTATCAAATCCCTCAATTAATTACTGCCCCACTGCTTATAGCAGCAAACTGCCAACTCAGAGACGGCAGAAGAATGTGGCTGCACACATGTGTACGTAATTGTATGGAACGATGGCCGTTAAGAAAAGGCAGGAGAAAAAGCCAAGGCAAGATATGAACCGGGCAGTCTAGGTAGAGGGTGTGCAGGCATTTCTTCCACTCGTCTAGCAACTTCCATTACCAAGACACTCAATTTATACAGTTTTTAAGACTTCTGAAGAAATACTTGGAGTGGAAACAAGGGAAAGTCCTTTAAGACACATGGTAATAATGTTTAGAGTAAACAGTTCTGCAACTCAGCAATTAAGAGCATTTGGCAGTTCTTCTAGAGAACCCAGTTTGGCTCTGAGCACACATGGCAGCTTACAACTATCTGTAAATTCCCGTTCTGGAGGATACACTGCCCTCTCTGGGCTTGAAGGACACCAAGCACACACATGGAGAGCACACATAAATGCACGTAAATATCCCCCCATCACCCCCACACAAATATAATAACATAAAACATTTTAAAGTTCACATCTGGGCAGTTTCCAGACTGTCAACAAGGGCATTGAGATTGGCTCATCGGTTTTCCCAACGAAGAGCCGGCCCACGAGCGGACTGCAAGAACCACAAACAAGCATACCCTCCGCACAGCGCTAAGGCTCACAGGGGAAGCGCCACCCTGAGGATATTATAATACACTCACAAGGCAGGAAGGAGACACACTCCCAAGGAACCTGCTTCCCTGTGCAGGAGAAGGTGATCGGCAGTCAGGCCTGGCAAGCCATCTGTGCTGTGTGAGATCAGAATTTTTCCCTGCTCTCAAACGTGAATCCACAGGGGCAGTCTTCCTACTGTGCCTTGCCCTTTCCATACCAAATAGTGCCTCATCACTGGAGAGATGGAACCCAGACAAGTCTGCTCAAAGAAACCTTACCTCACAAGTCTGGCTCTATGTGTGTCTATCTACCCACATCTTTCCTTTGTGGTAGCTTTCTCCACAATTTCATGTCCTTTGTTAAAATGGTACATAAGTTCTTACAGCTGTTGGCTACTTCCTCATTTCTGTGGCACTTGCGTGAAAATAGTTAACTGGCCTATATACCTTTCATTCAGCTCACTTGTCTCACAGGCTCAATTAAATTGCCTAAGAGTATAGGGAAACATAACTAGTTCTAACATACATAGCCTAACATACATAGGAGAGAGGAAAAAAAAAAGATTTCAAAAGGGAGATTTAAGACTTTAATAAAACTACATCAAATTCTTTGGGAAGAGACTATATTAAATATAACTGTTCAGATAAGAATATAAAGAAAAATCGAGCAGACCAAAGCACAGGAATATGCACTCAAAAAAGTTCATGTATATGTTATTGGTCAATTTTAAAGAAATCCAAACTATATGAAATAGTGATACAATCCAATGTGCTTTTCAAGAAACAGCCCTCCATTCACAGCCGAAGGTTTTCACACCTCCAAGTAACAAGTGGAATTACCTGCTTTGTGCATGCACACATGCATGTTATAGGCCAAGCCCAGTGTGGCTTGCATAAGTGAGGCAAATGTTCTGCCAGTGAGAGATACCCAAGAATCCTTTTCCCCAAAGGGTCTCAGTTACACTCCACAGACTGGCAAATACCCGCAAGTTTTAAAACAAAGTGATTACACTTGCATACTTTGAAGACTTCTTAGGGATAACCAAATTTTTATAATCGGTAGAGCTGTTACTAGAATTCGAAAGTACACTAACCTCATCACGAGGAAGAAAGGACCCCATCGGTTACAAAGCGTCACAAGTCCTGCATCAACTGTCACAACGTAGGGAGCTTTTCAAGGAGTTGTTCACTGGGCTTTAACGTTTATCACCTTTCTCAGTGACAGGAAGCATGGGGACATAAAGTTACACAGGAGGCTCTAATAAATGGTTTCCACTAACAAATGTCCACTGGGCTCAGACGTATGTGTACGAGTGCACACGTATGTACATGTGTATATGTGTGTATGTGAGAGAGAGAGAGAGAGAGAGAGAGAGACAGAGAGAGAGAGAGAAGGGGATGGAGGTCAGAGGAAAATTTTGGATGGAGAGACATACACAGAGTACTGGGCGGCACAAGCATGCATGGAGGTTAAGAGGATAGTCTTCAATGTTGCCCTTCTACATCGCCAGGCATAGGGTCTTTGTTATTTTTTATTTTGCTGATGTACCAGGTTAGCTGGCCTACATCAGATAACATCCACTCGTGCCTGGCTTTTGCGCGAGATGAAACTTAGGTCTTCACACTTGCATGGCAATCATTTTCACCTACTAAACCAATGAACCATCTCCCCAGCCCTCCACCTGATTTTTTGAGGGAAGTTTTCATTTCACTAACTCTGGGCATTCAACTCATTTCAGCATTGAGATTTCAGGCCTGTGGCACCCACCTAACTTTTACCTGGGTGACAGGATAAAAATCTCAGGTCTTCACGCATGTGCATAAAGCAAATTACTGATGGAACCCCTAAATCTCTTTTTTGTAAATCCAATTTATCATTTACACACACACACACACACACACACACACACACACACACACACACACACACGATATACACATTCGTGTGTGTGTGTTTGCCTGCTTGTCAATATGTATAGCATTTTTCTAGCCCAGAGAAGCCAGAAAAAGGTGTGTGAATTCGTGGAACTGGAATTACAGACAGGTGTGAGCCAGCTGACATGGGTGGTGGGAACCGAATGGTCCTCTGGAGGAACGGTGAGTGCTCTTAGCCATTGAGTCATCATTCCAGCTTCCCCCAAATCAAATGTTTGCGCACATACACACATATGTCTGAACCCAGTGGACATTTGTTAGTGGAAACTGTTTGTTAGAGCGTCCTGTGTAACTTTATGTCCCCATGCTTCTTGTCACTTCGACTCAACACTGAGAAAGGTTATAAACGTTAAAGCCCAGCGAACAACTACTTGAAAAGCTCCCTACCTTGTGCTCCTTCCATTTCATTGCTCCTGGCCTTATTCTGTAGTACTCCATGCCTCTGAACTTACTATGTAGCCTAGGTTAGCTTAAAACTCACAGCAATCCTCCTGCCTCAGCCTCCTGGATGCAGGGATTATGGGCACCTGCTGCTAAACCTTGCTCAATGGTTCTTTTTCTCAAGTAAACATTTCCTTATAGTCCCAGGGATTACCGCTGGGCCCTGGTCTTCTAACTTTGTCTTCCTTGCTTCAGAGCCTATGAGACTAGAGAGCAGCTGTTAACCTAAAACTCACATTTCCTTGAAAGTAAGAGGAAAGAGATCTAGGCCACTCACACGCCCACATCCTTGGCAAGAGAAAGGCAGGCAAGCTAAGGCCTTCCAGTCACTTTCCTGAGATGGCAGATCAGCTCCGTGTGGTAACAATGGTAGGGTTTACTTCTGGTTTTAATTTTTTTTGTAAAGTTTGTTGACAATATTGTCTCATATTTCCTACTTGTGAAATGATGAACAATTATATACTTGAATTTGTGACCAGAAAAAACTTGTAATAACAGCTTTTAAAAGCAATTACTTCTTTTGTAAAATAAATTCAATTCAAGAAATGACCTTTGACCGCCTGGTGGAAGATTATGAAAACAGCTTACCTACATTTATGAGAGAAGCTATATATCCACCTTCTAAGCCTTTGTTTTTTTATCTCAAAACAGCTAAAAGCCAAATATCTATATCTATATGGTTATTCTATAAAAGTATTATATCAGTGTATTAAAATGGCCCAAAGCATTCATTCTGATTCGGTGGTGATACACTGAATCTAATCTGTTTTCAGTGGTAAATACAGCCCTTGAACATACAATTAATGTTTTGAACAGAAAGATACTTCATTTCCCAATGATTCTACCAGTACCTGCTTCAATTAGTTTTAGGAAAACAAGTCCATTTTCTTACACAGCTCTAAAATGAATCTGCAAAGTAAAAACAAACACCTGCTTAAAAAGAAATCTATGCATGTGGACCAACAGTTGAACAGAGGAGCTTCAGTCTTGTGTCTCACCGAGAAGAGGAAGTGTGTGGAAGGCCTGTCTAATCCTCTCCTAGGCCAGAAAGGCCTATTCAAGTCCTTACCCTTCATGAGCACGTGTTCTAGAAGTAGTCCATGGCAGGCACGGCCCTGACCACAGTCTCTCCTCTGTCCCTATTGCCTTCCATGATAGTGTAATAGAAAAAACCCGCTCTGTCTCAGGAGGGAGTACTGGTCTACCTGAGTCTTGTTTTGCTGCTTTTGTATTTCACTTGATCAGAAAGGACTTGCCAGTGGTACTCACTCTTATAAATCTGCAAGTCTAGACTCGACATAGGCTGGAAGGGATCAGTTCCCATTATCCTAAAAATATCCTCAAGTGGCTTCTATTCACCCCCCTCAGTGTAGATAGACTGTTCTCATCAGTATTCCATCACAGGGTTGATTAACAAGCATTAAGGCAAGCATGAACTGTGAAGAAGACAGAGGCTGGGATACTTCACAACCACCCGAGCTCCACAGCAGGATTAGAAGCTGAAGCTCTTAGGCCCGTATAACCTTTGCAGCAGTGTAGGAACTTTGTAAAAGTGGGAAGCCATCAAATCCCCAAACTGGAGCCAGTACTCTAAAATTGGAGCCAGCACTCTCAAACTGGAGCCAGTACTCTCAAACTGGAGCCAGTACTCTCAAACTGGAGCCAGTACTCTAAAATTGGAGCCAGCACTCTCAAACTGGAGCCAGTACTCTCAAACTGGAGCCAGTACTCTCCTTACACTAGAATCTGAGGCTTTGGCTGAGGGCCGGTTTTGCACACTGTGGAAACTTAAGAGGGGCACAGTTCACGCTGGGGCACATGAGGGAGCAAGGGAAACGCAGTGCTGACATGGCAACCTACCAAAGCTGGCCTCCTGGGTTTAGAGTAGCATGCGTGCAGTCTCACCTTTGCTGAGTTCAAGGTTTGAATGTTCCCTCCCATGAGCAAAACACATAGAAACTGAGAATGATAAACGAGGATCGCAGGCCTTCGGAAGCCTTTACGGTCTACTTGAAAGTTAAATATAAACGCCTAAAAATGGTGACTTCCTGTTGCAGGGACTAGTACAGTGAGAGCCACCCAGGCACTGTCAGGACTCAGATGTCCCTGTAGCAGACATAAGCACATGGATAGTCCATACACAGATGAACACAACTGTGTTCTAGCCAGACTTTACACAGACACAGACACAATTCTATTTCCACATGAACAGTCCTCTTGACTTCTAGGTCATTAGGAAAAAGTGATGCTCACTCTTAGCTTGCATGTCATAGAAAACCAGGTGGTGAGTGGTATCTGCCTCATAGGCTGTCCTTTGCCAACCACTGTACCAGTGCTTGTCTATGTCCATAGCTGAGCAGTGCCTCGCCTGAAGTCATCAACACAGACACAGATGCCCCTCAACTAGTAGAGGCACCATGGGGAGAACATAGGAAATGAATGGAGACATTTGTTTTGATTCCTCCTGTGTCTGTGGTTCTTTCTACAAACTTTCATTTTCTCTGGACTTGGGAAACAAGCGCTCACTAGCAGATGATTAACAGTCTTCTCCGCCTCTGAATGTCTATGACCCTCATGGCCATGGAATGTCATCATTCTCAGAAAGGAATACCCATCCCACATGAGGCTGATCTAGCAGAGCAGGACCCTGTGTCTAGTGTGTAACTGGGAAATGCTGGCGAGACATCAGGTTTCAGTTAATAGCTAGCTGAGGTAGCATGCATGGGTCAAGGCCAAGAGAAAAACTTGCTGCACATACCATGGCAGGATTGCTAACAATGCTAATGTGACTCTTCCCTGTGGAGCTAAGTGGCTCCCCAACAACCCCATACACTATCGATGAGGCTCGAGCTGGGAGGACACACTGTAAGAGGGCCAGGAAGGGAAGGGGTTCCGGAGGTAGAACCTAAGATCCAAGTGAAGCTCAGGGGGCAGATGAGAACCACAGCCCAGGTATACGGTCACGATGCCCACACAGGTTGGGGCAGGGGCCCAAGAGTACCCCAAAGTGTTCCTGCTGTTTAAGGAAGTGAGACAACTTACTAGCTTGGTCAGAGGGTACCTTTCTGTCCATTATATGAATGAAAAGGATGGGAGGTGTCAAAAGGCATGTAGCAGGAGAGCTATGGAGAGCTACAATACAGCTAGCTGCTGAGGCTGTGACTCAATACCACAGTCCCCAGAGGGTTAGCATGTGGCTCTGGGTTTCACTTAAAGTCCCTTATACAAAATCAAATCTAAGAAAGCTGTAGCAAGAAGACAGGATCAAGATGTGAAAGACCAGCACAGCCAGTGGGGTCTGAATGAGAGAAGTATGGAAACAGGCAAGCATTAAGGTGTGATGCGCAAAGGGAAAGGGGAAAGGCCCTGGAAGGCCATCTTAGGAGATGGGCAGGTCAGGGCTACTGGGAAGCAACTAGATGGTGATTGACAGCACCCTGCTGAGCGAGCGAGCTCCTACTCCCAAACAAGAGGCAGCAGATGTCACAGGTGTGACGTCGAGAAACAGACCAAACTCCTAAAGACGCCCTTCACGGGAAGCATTTCTGTTGATTCACAGGGGCAAGCAAAATAAAGGGTATGGTGTCTTAATCTATGCTGGCCACGTGAGAAACCACAGGTAGGTTCTTAATCAAGCCGCATGTAAGAGATGTAGATGGCGTCATAAAACCTGCTAAAAACACCACCAGACTGTTTAGGGAGACAGCCTGTACAGAGCAGTGCAGAGTGGCACTGCCATGGGGAAGGGAGAGCCAGGGCTGATTTGCGATGAGTAGCAAAGGCTTTGGGGAAAGAAAGACGTCATCAAGACCTCCCAAAGGCCTGGGAAGTAGCTATGTGACCCACCCCACCCCCACCCCAGGAGGCTTTGAGGACCCTTCTAGAGGACCCTCTAGCATCACTGCCCAGCATATGAATAAAGCCCATCACACCCCCGTGGACACTCACCTTTTCCATTAACAGCTAAGCCTGTGGCCATGGCAGCAGTCACGGGGCCAGAAACCTGAGGCACTAGTGGATGTATTCGGGGCCTGCTCCCCATCCTGGCTCGCTCCGCACCAGGGCCCAGCAAAGCCCCAGTGGGCTTCTCTGCAGTCACCTCTGGGGCTACAGTGTCCTCGGCACCCTGATCCACAGGGTCCAGCTTCTCGGGGCTCTCCCCCTGAAAGCCATCAACCGAGGTCCTGCCCTTAATGGGGCTCTTAGGCACGAGAATTTTGATCCCTGACTTGGCGAGGTCCATGTTCTTGCGGTTTGCAAGAGATGGAGGTGTGTTTTTCCTGAACTTCTGGCTGGTAGCCAACAGTTGGCTGGTTTTGGACTCATGATCTTTGCCTACCACAAGTGCTTTGGAGTTGGTCTTGGAGAGGGTGCTGTGGGTGGACCTGGAGATCTGCTTCCTGGCGTTGCTGGGGGAGGCTCTGCTGGCCCGAGCCAGGCCACCTTCCTTCTGCCTCTCGTGGTGGCGCCGGTTGAAGTCGTGGATGTACTCCTCACAGTTCACCAGGTGCTGCTCGGGCTCCCACGTGTCATCCTCACTCTCATAGCCTTTCCACCGCACCAGGTACTCTGTTTTCCCTTTCTTGTTTTTCCTTTTGTCAACAATACTTTCCACCTATGTGTGAGAGAGAGGTTAGAAACAAACCTCATTACTCGAGAAAGCTACAGGTTTAACAAGGAAACATTCATTAGCAGCACCAACACCATCACCACCTCCACACCACCATCATCACCGCCACAGGCCATAGAGTTGATTTTTCCTTTCCTGCCCCAGACAGAAAAGAAAATGGCACTCCACAGACTCCTTTGCAAATGAGCTCAAGCTACATGCCTACATTTTATACTCAAAATGTATGAATAGTACACACAAATCAAAATGTTATATGGCATCCCATTAACATGAATTTTTATGATGTTAATATTAGTCAAAACATTTTTTTAAGCCACATATACAACAAACCAAACAGAAGTGATCCAGCCTCCCAGAAGCCGGGGCTAAGCAGGAAGACTTGCCAATTCAAGGCCAGCCTGGGCTATAACAGAAGGACCCTGTCTTAAAACATCCGTTGTGTTTTAACCACAAGAAATACTGGAATTTCAAAAATGTATCTTCATTTTCAGTATAAACTAGAAATACACTTATAGTTATAAAGCCAAAAATACATCCGCGGATGTGCATGAGGTAGCTAGTTTCTTTATGATTTAAAAGGGCTTTTTCATTTTGACACTCAGCGCCACTGCCTGAGTTGGTTCTAAGGATCACAGCTGGGGCAGTATCAACCATCGGAATCCTGTGCTGGTCATTCTTAAGTGACCGGCAGCAAGCGATAAGCTGGGAACAGCGAGAGCCTTCTGTGTAGTGTGCAGCTGGCTCAAACAAAGTGGTGTGAGGGGGCTGGTAAATGCGACTTTGAAGCAACCAACAAGGCATGTTCCTCTTAATAGATGAAATGCTCTAGGACAGTCAGGCTATTTCCCCTCAAATCTTGGTTTTAAAGACGCTAACACCTTTAAAGGAAGATGATGTTGATCTTTTAGTGATGACTGACATGTTGTGTATCAAATTTACATCTATTATTTTAATGCATTCCATTATTTGACATCCTAAGTGTGAACGGCAGACTTACAATTCAGACGAAGGAAAATATTTGACAACAACACCCACATGTTACTGCAGAAACACTCATAATCTACTGTAGACACTCATACTTAATGTAAAAAGCACCAGCTTGACCACAGGGGTCAGGTGTGATTTTGTGTACCAGCCAACAGCTATTAATTAAAGCCACAAAGGTCTAAGCCCAGCAATTTCCAAGAACATTAGCACATTTCTTGCAAAGTTCCAGGCTAGAAGATCTAGTGTGTACCAAGTTCTCTAATACTCCAAATAACGCTTGTTGACTGATTACACGAGCAAAAGCTTGTGGAAATGTCCCATCTTTATCTTAAAAGATATTTTTTTATTCCTTAAAAAATTTTTTTTAAAAAAAGGAAAAATTCTCCAACACAGTTACTTAAGATACAGAGAGATTAAAGCCCTTAACTGTAGACCAGCCTCAATTTAAACATTCACTATTACTTCTATGTGAGGAGAATTAAGAACGGAAAGACTTGTCTCAGTGGGAAGCAGATTTTAAGACCAACAGAGCTCCTGCATCCAGAACTGCAGTCAGGTAGGTGTGGGCTGTTCCATGCAGCTGGTAACACAGGAGAGCTCTGCAAAGAACTGGCATGCTCCTTCTCTTGGGAAGCCTTTCAAAAATCCATTTCATGGTAGCGGTAGTTTAAAAGTTGTAAGTGTGCAGGGGAAACTGATTACGTCTTAAAGGAAAACTATGTTTAACGCCGTTTTTGCTCCCCTAAATCTATTTCTACCCCCAAAGCGTGCACTCAACCTGAACACCCTCTTTTCCTCATTTCACGTCCCTAAAGCAGAGGCGACCGTGTGAGGACACAGAATGGCTTCTTTTTCTCTCCCGTTTTCCCGAATGCAGGCTTTTCTCCTCTGGGCCCCCAGCACCCTGTCCCTTTGCAAAAGGAGATGCAGTATAGGAACAGCCTCCACAGTTAGCAGACACGGTGTGGGCTTCTCAACCGCTCAGGGCTGGGCTGTTCAGAGATGCTAAAAGAAGGCAACACTGAGCCAGCGGGTACTGCTAAAGAATGGATGTTTTACGCTTCACGGTCACATGATCTCCCAACCACTCAACTCTTCTCAGATACAAGGAAGCAGAATCAACAAAAATCAGTGACACCTTAAAAAAAACTAAAAATGTAGAGTCTTCTGTCTCCTGTGCTATAAAATCATTTTTTTAAACTTATTACATTATTTAAAATATAAAGCCCGTTATTTGAATCCACCATAGTCTGTAGTTGCTAGCCAACTCACAGATGGTGGGGAGCAATCAGACACTCAGCAGAGACTTGCAACTCTCTTGTTTCAGCTTGTAGGCTGAAACACCACAAGGGACAAGAGGCAATAACCTGGTGTTGGAGATGGGGAGTTACAGGAGACTCAGACTGCATGAGGTACCAAATACAAACTTCACACAACTGGGCACATGAGTGTCTTCCGCCCCAACTGGAAGACACTGTCTCCTATGACACAGGAAACTGCTGTGGGTTGACTATGTATTGTAGTAGCTAACATTATCCTGCAGACAGACACACTTACATTAAACAAACTGTTGAAAGAGTAAACCTAAAAATTATTTTCCGAGTCCTTTCACAGTGGCCAGGGAGAAAATGGTCACAGATGCGCATTAAAACTCATCTGTCTTCAAGCCTCAGACCCTTTCTGAGCTGCTACTCCCCAGACGGCTGTTTCCAAAATCTCTTACAGTATGTAGAGGCGCCACTCCAGTGACATAGAGCCACCGGCAAGAACTTCATACAAACTAATGCTCTGTGGAAGGAGCACAGGCAGACCTACAGAAAAGCTCTAGGACTTTTTTTTAAAGACACGACTTAAAGGAAGGAGGCAAGAAAATTTCACCCAAATCACCATCTTTAATAATGCTACCCACAGCCACACATGGAATGAAAATTTAGCTTAAAATTCAATCTCTCTATGGTCTTAGTTGTTACTGAAGATTTTCTTCTAAAACTCAATCTAAAAGCTAAAGCGTAGGACAAGTAAAACCCAACCTTCTGTAAGATTATTACAGACCCCTGCTGATGGCTTGAAAAACTATGAAGTTAATCTCCAAGGAGCAGCTGAACACTCAAATCATCTTATTTGGACCAGCAATGCGCACCGAGGTGCCCAGGGCTGCAGGAAACAGAACAGAACACAGGGCAGAAAGGCTCAGTATGGATGCATGCAAAGAAGGCTGAACTCCACTACCACTGCAGTTTAAGGAAATCCAGAGCAAGACATGCAAAAGGCCGTTGCTAGTGCAAAGCCCGGACAGCAGACATCTGGCACATCAGATCACTGTCCAGATGGTCCCTGAGGTAAGCATGTTTTTTGCTCAGGAGTATGAGGAGGCTTCCCGGACCAGTATGAAGCCACAAGCAATGTAGGGTGGAGAAAGTAACATAAACCCTACTTACAGGAAAATAACTTTGATAACCTGTAAGATGCAGGAGATGAAGAAGACATACCGGCCACTGGAAAAGTTGTCATGACTGTTGAGAACAAGAAAAGTTGCCTCGAGTTTTAAGGATAGTTTTCAGGTAACGGTCTGACACACTTCCAGGCTTTAGGCGGGCATGAAAGCAATATAAACTCCATGGAAACGGTACTTCTGACTTTGGCATCCTGACCTTCGAGGCTAGTGAGAACACAGCTGGGTCCTGCTGTGCTGCACAGCTGCAGTGCCTGTCACCAGGGGAAACAGCTGACTCTCTATGGGGTGCTGAGCCGCTAAGCTGCGTTGCTGGGAGGGGGGGGGGGAGGGACTGTGTGAAAGGCTTTAAAAAAATTTTTTTTTTCAACTTCTAACAGGTTTACTGGGAGGTAATCCCACCCTAAGTTGAGCATCTGTATTACAGAAATAGTGTTCCACAGCCAGAAACAAGGAAGGATTTAAACACAACTATCTGAAGACACTATAAAGAAACCCCCAGTGAAAGGAGAGGGGAATGGATCCTGACAACAGGGAAGCAACCCACATCAGCTTCTGCTTTGCAGAGGATGGGCTCTAGCTGGCAGGACTCAAGACAGAGAGCACAGTCAGAGGGCAAAGCCTGGGCTGAAAGTAAAAGTAGAAATCTAGGTGAGTGGCAGACAGTTACAGAAGCATGAGGACCAAACTGAACCAACCTATTGACCCATTCAAGACCCTGAGTAACAATGTGTCTGAGGGCCCTGAAACCTCAGTATGCCTATGAGTTTGTAAGGTTCCCTCCCTGCAGAGCCATACAGGACATAGACCAGCCTAACCCTGGAGCAAAGAGCTGCTGTCTCGGGTGCTGGATGTGCAAATGCCTCCAAAAGCAAAGGAGCAAGGGGCTCAGTAGACATCACTCCAAAGTAGCAAAGAGTCTCTGTGAATAAACAGGATGTGAATTCCCCGATGAGAAGCAGCAAAAAGATCAAGGGATTCCTCCAGCCAGCCCAATGCACAGGAGGCTCTAAACCGGGGTTGCCAGGCAGTGCTGGGCTTGAACTCAGAGGCCCAGGGGCAGGTGGAGTGAGCAGATCAGATCAGAGGTAAAAAAAAAAAGAGTACTGCTTCAAACATTTTGTCCTGGGAGAGGAAATCTGTAAGACAACCTCCCCTACCCCCCCCCCCAACACGTGGCAGTTTGCTGCATAGTGCTGGAAGTTCTCACCTAAAAGTGCCCTGAAAAACAAGAGCAAGAGGCTAAGCCAGAAGACTCCTTGGTCAGTAGAAAGAATGAAAAGTTGACTGAGCCCTATGGGTTAAGTACAAATGGTTTCAGAAACCACCCCTGCCTAGATTTAATGGAATCACACTGAAGAGCAATTTACACACCAGGTACTGCCTAAAGCAATGAGGTAGACAACAAGCTTTTAGTATATAACAGTATGGAATGAGCTAAGTGTAACACTAAATAAAACCAACAGCTTAGCACAAACACCGTCACTGACCCACCAGCCTCTAAGGGCCATTCCGTTTCCACTTCCCATCTTCCGGTAAGAGCACTGAAATTGTGGGCATGTTCTAAGAATCCAGATTTTTGTGAGTTCTGCAGATTCAAACTTAAGGTTGCACACTTACACAGCAAGTGTTTCATTCACTGGGCCACCTCCCCAGACAGTCAAGTTTCTTTACAAGTAGCATATGCAAGTGGAAAAAGTTACAGGTTGACTGAGATGACTCTACAGATACATCCACAGTATACTACTGAAAACAAAGGCAAAGAAATGACTCCCGGCCTGTAGAAGAGAACTCTGCTAAGAGTTCAAGTTGAGTTCTCAATGGGAACAATGGACACAGAGAAGTGCACAACATATTTAAGGTGCTGTTTGTAAACCATCAGTCTTTCAGGCAGTGAACATATCTTCTGCCTATTTACACCCTCATCGGATCCTGTCTGAGGTGGATGTTGCTTTTCCTGCCCTGTTTTGTTTGTTTTGTGGTTTTTTTTTTTTTGGTTGTTGTTGTTTTAGGGGTTGTCACTGTGGGCGTCATACATTATATTGCTGTATTTATGGGCACAAAGACTTGTAACACACCATCCTTCTGTGTGCTAGACTCAGTAATACAATTCCACATAAAGTCTATATACTTATTGTATTGAGTCCAGAAATATAAAATGCATTAATAGAGATAGGGGGAAGGCCAACCTCTGGGAAGGAGGGAGGATGAAATAGCACAGAACTTGTAGGGTACCACAATGACTACCTTTCCCACTGTCAGTCAGAATGCTACCACCCCTCGGCTGTGGGCTGCCTGAACACACATCCACCATTTCCAACAATGCACCACTTTGCAGCAGTCTGTTGATAAAGGAGGAGGCTGTAGGTCTCTTCCTAAGGTCCCATGTGGAACTAACTATCTTTACTCTCAGCTTAAAACAAGTCTGCACTTTGTGTTGTGAACCTAGGACTGTGCTAAATGTTTCCAGATAAAGACAGATTCTGTTGCTAGTGGTTCTTCTCTGTAAGAAACACTAACGAACTTCTTCAAAGTACAAGAACCAAATGGAAATGTGAGTCCACATGAAAAACACGTCTCTTAATTATGTCTGGCGGGCTGCATAAAGATGTCAAATAGTATTGAAACAGGATTCATTCACTGAGCTGACATGTTTTTCTTGGCTGAGGCCATTAACATAAGTGTAACTGGCTGCTTTAGTGTGTGCAAGGATCTCGCTGTGACCCAAGCAAGGAAATACAGGATGTTCTATCAAACATAAAACCCTGGCCAGTGAGTCAAGGTTAACAGAGCATCTTCCAGTGCCAAGATAAATTCAGAAAGAGTTCTGGATGAACATCCTGCCATTCTGTCTGTGGCTCACACAGGATAAGGGCCCATAAAGAACAGACTCAAAGATACATCAACATCAATAATGATCCCTTCCAAGCTGATCCAATAATCAGCAGAATTTCGTTCTGGAGAGATTCCCACTATCTCAGAGATATGAAGGCCATGTGATCTGATAGTTTCTCTTTGTGAGTACTTGGGGCTCTATACTTCAACCTTAAGATGAAAGTTAATTACGTTCTGGAGAGAGAAAGAGAAGGCCTGGCCTTCACACAAGAAATACAGTCCCAACAGTGCACAGTGGCTCTGGGAAGCACCGTGTCACATTTAAGAGGAATAGTTCAGCCCAAATTATGGAAGCTTGTCCTTTTTCTGGAGGACCATTTCTGCTGCCCACCTGACTAGCCAGGTGGCACCATCCTTCCTCCGTGTAGTGGGGAAGGGGAGTGGAGCCCATCCTCTGTTCTGGCAGTCTTTCAGCACTGAGGCCCAGAGCAGCTTGGTCCTCCTCACCAGGGACAATCATGTGTGACCCCCAACAATTCTGCAGGCTGAAAGATCGGTGATTTTAACCTGCTATTTGTGGTTTTCTAAGCAACAGAACAAAAGCTAGTCAACCACAGAGGCTAGGTACACGTGCACTAAGAGTCACAGAAGAGTGCTGTGAGGACTCTGGCCTTCCTCCCAAGGGCAGGAATGTCATGTCCTGTTAGTATTCACTGCCTATGAAGCTGCAGGGAAGCAGCTAGAGGGCATCACAGTTTGTGGCTGATCTGAACTATCAGCACCCCAGGCCAGGGCACGGTGGATGGGGGCTATACAGACCGAGTGTAGACGCCCCCAGGCCAGGGCACGGTGGATGGGGGCCATACAGACCGAGTGTAGACGCCCCCAGGCCAGGGCACGATGGATGGGGGCCATACAGACCGAGTGTAGACGCCCCCAGGCCAGGGCATGGTGGATGGGGGCCATACAGACCGAGTGTAGACGCCCCCAGGCCAGGGCACGGTGGATGGGGGCCATACAGACCGAATGTAGACGCCCCCAGGCCAGGGCACGGTGGATGGGGGCCATACAGACTGAGTGTAGACGCCCCCAGGCCAGGGCACGGTGGATGGGGGCTATACAGACTGAGTGTAGACGCCCCCAGGCCAGGGCAAGGTGGATGGGGCTATACAGACTGAGTGTAGACGCCCCCAGGCCAGGGCACGGTGGATGGGGGCTATACAGACTGAGTGTAGACGCCCCCAGGCCAGGGCACGGTGGATGGGGGCCATACAGACTGAGTGTAGACGCCCCCAGGCCAGGGCACGGTGGATGGGGCTATACAGACTGAGTGTAGACACCCCCCAGGCCAGGGCACGGTGGATGGGGACTATACATACTGAGTGTAGACGCCCCCAGCCCCCGCCTCCCCGGAGTGAGAGCAGCAGACAGACCGGGAGCTCTGCTTAGGTGAAGAGGATAGCACTCTGCCACTCTGTCACAAAGAGCCAGGATGCTACTAGGGCCAGCCACCCAGTTCTTCAGTTTGGTACTTCCAATGAGCCCTTAGGGCTTCCCTACACTCTTGCTGTCTGAGTCATTTATTCCAAAGTGGCTGTTCCACGGAGGGAAGACCTATCTGAGGGTCACAAAACCTGGGAGATTTGGGGAAAGGGACAGGGATAGCAAACAGATAGATAAGCAGAGTCCTAAGTTATCCTTCCAAAGGAGTATGGGGATACCAGCCATGGTGAGCGAAACCTAAGGGAATGATCTAGACAGACACCCATCTGTGAAGCCATACACTGATTCTATAAAGGCATCCAGAGCCCACTTGATCAAGTTCTCTTGGTAAATAGTAGTGGACATCAAGGGAACAAAGCTTAGTCTGTAGGCAGAGTGCTGCTTGCAAGCACACAGGAAGCCCAGGATTTGATCCTTAGCCACCAGGAAAAAGAGGTCAGACCCTCAACTGTATCCTCAGTTACGTACTTTGTGCCTTCAATGCCAGCCTGTGGTAAAGGAGATCTGTCACCACAAAATAAAAAGGTACCAGAACACTGGACATCTATTTGCTAAAAAATAAAATAAAATGGAACCACTATCCTTATTACTATAGGCCAGAAATAAAATCTTAAACCATGAAGCTTTTAGGACAAACACAAAGATGCCATCCTTGAGGACTGGGAGGAGACAAAAGTCTCTAGAGTCACAAAAAAGCATAGTCATGAAAGCAAGAAAATGACAAAACAAGACTTCATCACAGGGTGTGTGGGTGGGTGGGGGAACGGGACACTACAGACGCAAACCCCTCCACGCTCAGCACCAAGCAGTGTCTGTCTGTCTGTCGGGGCTGCTTACATTATTTACAAATAACACGAGTTTACTGCTCAGTCAGCAGACTGGAGTGCCCAACGGGGACCAATCACTTCAGATGGCGACGTTTGTGTGATCCCACACAGTAGAGGGTACCGGTGAACTTGCAACAGCGGGACAATAGGGATTGTTTCAATATTTGAAATGGGGGATGGGGGACAGAACCCTGATACAAATGAGACAAAGTTAGTTCTACCTTTATAAAGAAATCTGTATAGATGCCTCCTGGTAGATGCTCCTCCTGGTTTCACTGTCCCCAACACTGCCTCCTATACTCGAAAGCTGTACTTGGCTTAACAACTGTACTGCTGAATAGGCTTGGTCTAGTGTGAGGTAAGTGTGACACCTCACGGGGACACTGGGAACTCCAGCCCATAAGTGTCTCTGCTTCCAGGATGTGGTGAGATAAGCGACTTCCTCCACTCCCCGCTCTTAACCATGGCAGGCTGCTAGCTGCCTCGTCAAAGGCAACAGAGCCAAGTAACCATGGGCTGAAATCTCTGAAACCCTTAGCCCAAATACATTTCTTGTAAATGGACTTGTCTTAGGTGTTTGTACGAGCAAAGGATGGCTACCGATTCAAGCAAAGCTTGTATGCTGGGCAGTGAAGTGCTCTACAGTAGAACTGGTGTGAACAAAGACGCTGGACAAAGTTTGTGTGTGGCAGAGGCAACGAAAGGGACACAGCGAATTTCATGGATGACAACAGTCCTGGTGTCTAGCAGACAGTAGTTACATAAGTGCATATGTCTGTTAAGATTCTACACACCAGAGATCTATGCATCTTCTACTCTACCTCAGCCTACATAACAGCCTACATAACAGAAGACCATCTACACGGCTCTTGGCATGAAAAGAACCTCTGGCCAGCCAACAGTATCAAATACTGCCGCCAGGGGTACAGCGGCCCACAGCTACACGGCCATTTCCAATGCCAACACTGAACACATGTGCACAAAACAGAGCTACCACAAAGTCAGACAGAGATGCTATGCATAAGGAAATTGAGACTGTAATTTTCTCTTCCACATCAATATGGCCAGCACTACAGTGTGGGACAAATTCTAACCAACTCATAAACAATAACAAAGTACTGGTAAACACAAATACCTCACCTCACCCGAGTGTAAGGCTTAGCGGCCTGTGAGGGAGCTCTTGGAAGTCCTGAGTGTGAATTTAACAGGGCACTGCAACTTTACAGTGAGCATGGGGGGTTTTAAAGCAGTCTACTTACTAGTGGGAACGCAGCTAAGGAATTCCAAGGTGGGAACTGGAGATACCCACATGTGCTCACGCTCAGACAGGCGGAGAGCAGGAGAGCCAGTGGGCAGCGGAGAGGAAGACTCCATGGCCGTGCTGCTACATGTGGCTGCATCCCCCGTCTCTGTGCCCAGGCATTCAACCATCTTGAACCGTCTTAAAGCCCAGCACACTATGCCTTGTGTTACTACGTTCATTACTGCATTCACCCAGTTTATTCTTAAAGCGGGTTGGCATAAGTAAGGCTGCAGTTCAAGTGTTTTCCAAAGTGTTACATATTAAGCTAACTTTCAGAACAAAGACAAAGGAGAAAGGCTGTTGCTTAGGTTATTAGCATGTGTGAATTTCCACCCACTCCGACTACTGCACACCACAGTGATGTCATGATCTACTTCTCCCCTGTCCTGCGGGCACAGCAGTGAGATGACAGAGAATACGGATGACAACAGCATACGTACGAGTGTGTACGAGGCCACTCTGCCTCAGTGAGATGGAAAGTTCTCTATGAATAAAAAGATGAAACGGATCTTTCTCGCTGGAAGTTCTGACGCTTGTTATATTATCCACCCATTTTTTGAATCAATCAAACTCAAGCCGTCAGACTTGGCAGCAAATGAGTTTATCTACCTAACTATCTTGCCAGCCCCGCTTCACTTTCTTCTTAAGAGGTTTACCCAAATCAAAATAAAGTAAGAACATTAGGGAAATGCTGCTGGAAAAGACAAGGCTAATAAAGCAAGCCACATCCCCCAGGTCTGTCTGTCTGTCTGTCTGTCTGTCTTTCTCTCTCTCCTCCCCCCTCCCCTCTCTCTCCTCAATACGTGCAGAATGGCATCTGGCACAAATAAACGTGTGTGTGTGTGTGTGTGTGTGTGTGTGTGTGTGTGTTTGCTGCTTTTATACTCGACAGATTACAAACTGAATCAAGCCTTCATGTGTGTACTGTATACACAGGGTGAATCAGAACCACTTTCCACAATGCCACAACTGCAAACACAACTGTGCGCTCACTTCACAACTGTATCTTCACAACAGAAGACAGCATTTGTTATTTTCTCTCGGGCCTCACAAACCAAACATGCTAAATGGAAAAGCTTGAAAAAGTCATATAAAGACATTTCTGTTGTGCATCTGAATGACTGGTACTATGCCGTACAGCCTTGCTTTATTAAATGGAGAGACAAAGATGGAACTGTGGAGGGGCTAAAAATAACTAGAAATTCTGAGGCTGGGAATTTTCTGTCTGCCTCTATTTTCATACCACCACTGGAAAGTTAAAAACGAGTTTATCTGAATTTATCTTAAATTTTAAAATTTTTGCCAAAACACTTTTTTTTTTTGAGACAGGGTTTCTCTGTGTAGCCCAGGCTGGCCTTGAACTCAGAAATCTGCCTGCCTCTGCCTCCAGAGTGCTGGGATTAAAGGCATGTGCCACAACGCCTGGCTCAAAACACTCACTTTTTTTTTTTAGATTTATTTTATTTTATTATATGTAAGTACACTGTAGCCGTCCTCAGACACTCCAGAAGAGGGAGCCAGGTCTCATTACGGATGGTTGTGAGCCACCATGTGGTTGCTGGGATTTGAACTTATCACCTTCAGAAGAGCAGTCGGATGCTCTTACCCGCTGAGCCATCTCACCAGCCCCAACACTCACTTTTAAACCTCATGTTTCATGAGCAAAACACTCAGCCCTGTAATGATTTGGGTATAAAGGTTCTGGACAGGCTCATGTGTTTGAACCTGCGGGTGGAGGTTAGAAGTGGTCTAGGAACCTTTAGAAAGGGCTTAGCTGGAGAAGCTAGTGGCTGAGGAGTGTGGGTTTTCGGGCTCATACCTGTCACCTACTTCGGGAACTGCAGAGCTGTCAGCAAAGCTCCCTTGGCCACTAAAGCAGCTCCCAGCTCTGCCTCCTTGTCATGACTGACTGTGCTCCCAGCTCTGCCTCCCTGTCATGATTGACTGTGCGCCCTCCTCTGCAACAGTGAGCAACTCCTGGCTTTGAGACCCTGTCATGACTGTGTTCTCTTAAACTGTGAGCTCCAATGAATCTCCTCTTCTAAGTTGCTTTAGCTACGTATTTTACAGCAAAAAGAAAAGCAAAGAACATAATAATATAAACCCCAAAGCATGCCAAAACTAAACCAAATACAGAATATATCAGGCACAAGATAGGCTCTTCACAGAAGAAACATTTGTACATCTCACCCACTGGGTTTAATTAAAAATGTTCTCAATTATAAGCTGTTACTTTGTTGTTAGAAACCCAGCCTTCTGCTAACAGAGCTCATACATCAGAGGAATAAAACTCAACCCTATATGAAATGTAACAAGGATGTTCTACAGCCCACAAAACACAACACAAACCCTAAGTGGACACTTGCCTGCCCATGGAAGTCTAAGCGCAGACAAGGCTGTTTAGGAGGCAGGATGACTTGACTACACCGACAGAAATCGAAAACATCTTGTAGCAGCATCTCAAGGCAGATTCCGATCGTGATGCCTCTACAGAGCTCAAAGGTCTGCTCTGTGTACTCTACTCACTCGCAGATACCTCTCTATGCGTCTGTGTGTTCTTCCAGTCAGTTACTGCCCATTTCCACTCTTATTCCCTAAGTAAAGTCAGTTTTTACGAATATATATTCCTTAATCGATCATTGTGTGCTTGACTAAGTATACGAAGCCCTGAAATATTCTCCCCCCAAACCCAGTACAAAGGACTTACCAACCTTGCAGCTCTAATGTGGCCTGGCATTCTTAATCATCCCCTCTTGAAGCCACTTGTTTTGGGGATGCTACTCTCTTGGTTCTCCACTTCCACTCCCTCCCTTTCAGTAACCCTGACTGAGTCTCCTTTCCTGTTCTCTCTTCTCTGAATATGTCAAGTCTGCATAACCATCCTTCGGCTGTTGTCAACAGATTTTGTGTTGAGGTGGTGAGCCAAGCTTCCAGACAGCAAGGTGATTGGAGGAAGCAAGCAGGAGGGTAAACAGCTGGATCTCTACCATGCCTTTGCAGAGCTCTGTGGGTGGTACCCGGGGTGGCAGCTGCTTTTGACTTTAGGGTTATTTTCAAGTTGCAATAGGTTAGTCAAAACATAGCTCTACTGTAAGCTAAGAACCGTCTGAAGAACAGATTTTGCTTTAAAACAAAACAACAAATTAAACTACCAAGAAAAGCTGTGAGTTCACAGATGAAATACAAATGGCAAAGCATGTATCTGTTAGCATGAGGAGCCGTGGTGGGTTTAAGGAGTCCATTCACTGTTCTTTTGTGGTAGAGATTTTGTACTGGTTTGAAAATGGAAGAGAAATCAAAGTAGAGGTGGAATTTGGGGAATTCACTCCTCTGAAGGGGACGCCAGTGAGCTCTGTGAGTCTGGAATGGTAGTGGGTCTTGTCCACACACTGGCTCCACGTCCTCAATGTGCTCCTTTATCTTGAATCAATCTGGGCAATCATTTATATTACACACATTGCAATCAATGTCTACCTTGATAAAGACAGACATGGTCTTCTTTTCATTCCCAATGTTTAGCTCAATCCTCTCGTCCTTCTTTTTAAAGGGCCAAATTTTAGATCTGTATCCTCAACAGAATCCGTGCTTTTATTTTCTCTTATTATTTTCTGTTCTTGTTTTTTCCTTTGACTTTCCTGATGTTCTTCCTGTAATCTGTAATTCAAACACAATGCTAACAACAATTCAGTTTTAGGTGTTCTCTTAATTCCCTTTTGATTTCCTCAAAGGCTCACAAGATAATGAGTTTAAATTTTCAAAATGTTTAATTAAACATTGTTTCTAATCTAGGAACTTACAATCAGAGAACATATTGTGAATTTTAGTCTTTCTTGGTGTTTGCTGCTTTGCGGCTTGGTACAAGGAAAAACTAAGAATGCATTTGTCAGGCAAGGTGCCACATAATTTTAATTTCAGCATGTAGGAGGAAGAGGTAAGTGTTTCTCTGTGAGTTCAAGGCCAGCTACTGCTAAATAATGACACCCCATCTGGAGGACAGGAGGAAGGGGAGAGGGAGCAGGTGAAGGGAAGAAAGGTAGAGAGGGGCATCTTTGTCTTTTTGACTTTAAAAAATTTTATGTATCTGATACTCTAGCACATAATTATTGTGATTAAGTTACTTGTATCAATTTTGATGATTTAATCCTATTTATTCTTGTTTTATGCATTTCTTTTTCCCTTTTCATGAGTTGTATGCTTTTAAGTGGCTGCCCTTAAATCTTCTAATATGCTTGTGACAGCTGAGTGATGGTTAATTCCAACTGCCAAGCTGATTAGACTGACAGTCATCTAGGAAGTGGGCCTCTGGGTATGCCCACAGCCTATTATCTTGGTAATAAGGTGAGGTTTACTGAGGTGAGAAGACCTGCCCACAGTGGGTGGCACCATTCCCTGGGCTAGGAACCCAAAGTGAACTGAGCACAAGCACTCACTGCTCTTTGCTTCTTGATAATGAGCACAATGTGTGAATAGGTGCTTGCACCTCCCACTGCCTTGGCATCCCTGCCAGGATGGACTGCATCCTGAGACTGAGACACAATAAACACTTTCATCATCCAGTTGCTTTTGTGAGGGTATTTGTAAACAGCAACAGAAAAATAACAAAGAATATTCTTGCCTGTTAATTACATCTAAACATACTTCCTCCTATCAAAATAATAGAACAGGAAATAACATTCTTGAGAGTCTTCCTGATGTTACAGAACTAACTTTCACTTGATTTTTATTTCTCCCAAATTCATCAACATTAATGTTGGCTGCTCTGTGTAGCTGAGAATGTTCAAACATTCCTGCTACCTCTTCCACATCCTTCCTCTCATTTTTCTGACTAGAATGGTAAAGACTCCCAGCGCTTGTTTGGAGGCATCTATTCTACCTGGATTGCACTGCTTGACAGCTGACTTCCATCGGGAAGGGGTCTAAAAGAATAGCTATTTTCTTGGCTTCTTGCTCCCAGTTGCTGCTGAGCCCCAGTACACTTGGTGCCACTGTGGGGTTTTCTTAGGAGATCTTCCTTCTCCTGTGCAGCCAAAATCTAGCTCAGCTTTGATCTTCTGTGCTTTAAAGCAAGAGCTTGGGGTCCAGATCGAATTGGCTTAGGTTTCAGTATACTTCAATTTGAAAATATATATTTAAAACAAACAAACAAACAGAAAACTAGAATGGTATCTTCTTAGCCACCATTATTTCCAAATCTTTAAAAACAACAACAACAAACAAACAAACAAAACTAGGTCCTGTCTTCTTGAGAACACACATGCAAGCTTCTTGTGCCTTTGCAAATGGTTTCAGGTCCCACAAGGGGTAAGGGGATGCAGCAGTAAGGACGGCCAGTTTCAGCCCTGAGTTTTATACATCTATACAAACCTAAGAAATGTGGCTTAATTTTTTAAAAAATTGCTTTTGATGTGTTTGTGGAAAACAATGGCTTCCTTAGAGAAATATTCATCACTCGGCCTCATGGGGAGAGCCTTTTTACGACAGGAACCCTGTTTGTCAGAGTCTGGAAGGCTCAGTCAGGAGTGAGGTTAACTACAAATGACAAGGAAGCTGGTGAGGACTGTGAGCCTCTCCTCTTGACCATGAAGTAACCTCATCTTTGCTCCAAAGAACAAGAAAATCATGCACGGCTTTTCTATGTCAACCATGAAGCAGGGCAGATGTTCCACATGCAGACACGCCTTGCTTGACTTAGCCAGGGAGGAACTGACCAGTCTTCAGAAGGAGGTAAAGCTGATGAGACCCGCAAGCGCAAGAAAAAAAAATGCCATCTTTTCAGCTATTTATGAGAAAATGGCTTTGGAGTTGCAAACTAAAGGTGAACAAATTAAAGAGCTATCCTGATAGCTCACACTGCTATCTACAACAGGCTTTTATATTTCTTAAAACAAGCTGCCCCTAAGTTAGGAGTGTGAGGTATTTGTTTCCTTGCTAGATCATGTGTTATGATAATGAGTCATTTCACTGGGTAGCTGTAAGTAATACTGTTTCATATAATACTAACAGTTCTATGTCACCAGGAGCTATAAGGCTTGTGCCCACAAAGGCATCCACAGCAGCTCCAGAAGAGGGAACCAAGCAGCAGCAAGCTACTCTTGATAGCTATCTTGTTTCTGGATTCTAGAGAGTGGAGTTAGGAATCTCTTCAAAGTCAAGACCAGGGCTAAGCATGTGCACGGACAGGCAACCATGACTTAATAAGGAATGCATAAGAACCCAAGTTCTAAGGATGTTGCCCACAGAGCTTTACAACCTGGTCAGAACCAAACCCTTGTAACCAAGGTGTTCCCTGTATACTGAGTAAAACAGCACAAAGACAAGAGTTAGGGTTAGGGCACCAATAACCAATCTCTAATTCACTCCTCTAAAGAGCAACCTCATAAAGGCGACACACCTCCACACAGCTGCTTCAGTGACCGCTCTGATATGGAAACAGATTCTCAGACATCATGTGATACACTGGGGGGTGGGGCGTGGAGGGAATTTCCTAAGAAGCCCAGACTGGCTTGGAACTCTCCATCCTCTGGCCTCAGCTTCCCAAGTGTAACAATCACACAGGTCTCTGCCACCATACCTGACTCACGCTATGCTTCTGAGAGGTGACCACCACCACCACCACCACCACCACCACCATTATCTTAAGTCCTGTACTCAACCCTACCTGCATGGAAAGGCTGCTCTCAAGATCTGACAGAAGCATAGCTCAAATCTGGCAAGGGCTGGGGCAGTAGCTCCTCCAGCCTGGCTATTTTCATGACAGCTCTATCCATGGCGGGGCAGTAGCTCCTCCAGCCTGGCTATTTTCATGACAGCTCTATCCATGGCCCACTATAAATGTACTGTGTTGTCTTTCAGGCCCTAGTGGCTATCCTAGAGGGTTAATCTAGGTGCCACCAAATGAACCATAAACACACACAACTAGAAAAGGCACGCTTTGTTCTTATTGCTATGCACTTCACATGTCTAAGCCTTCTCCGAGAGCGACACACTCCTATCTAATGAATAAATATCGATTTCCATATTGCTCTTACTGATACTAAGCTCCTAGTGGGAGAGTTACCTCCCAAATGTTAACTCCTGTTGTCACACCACCACAGTCACTAACAGGCAAACTCCAAGACAGGGCTGGTGGGTGGATGGTGTGAGGAGGGCGTGGTTTAAAAAGCAATAATGATAACGTTAAGTGTACACTGTGGAATGCAATGCCCAAACCACAGTTCAAAACAGTTGACAGTGTAAGCTTAATCTTGTGACCCTGTGTCTACAAAAGTCAAACCTCAGCCCAACTATATGGGGTGCAACGAAGGGGTTTGCTCTACACACAGGTGCTCCTCGACTCCCTGAACACCGGAGACTGCTTTGTGTTCCATAAATGTAAGTTGCAATGTAAACATAATTATTGAATGCCAAAACCCATGATAAAGATGTTCTTTTATGTAAATGGCAGCAGGAAAAGTAGCCACCTTACCCCAAGACTTGAAAGTGTATAGTAAAGTTCCAGGGATGGTCCTGCTACAGGAAAACTGCCATTTCACCTTCTGTAAAGCAAGGCTAACCATCTCAAAGCTGAAGAAGGTGATTGACACCTGCATCAGGCAATGTACCCAGGCACGGCACGGGTGATGTGCTAACGCCAGCAGCCAGTAGGAACTGTGTGTTGTAACTATTACTAGGAAAAAAAGATCCAGGAGACACACACAGCAGAAGCTCCCCTTGAATAAAAACCCTTGCCTGTTACAATCACTGCAAACTTTGTGGAATAGAAACTAGCCCAGAAAGCTTCCTAGGGACCGCCGGCTTCAAACGAAACGAACAGAAAAAAAAAAAATCATACAGTGAACAGAAACAATTCAGTGAGAAATGTGCCCAACTCTGATTCCAGCACTAAATGAATCAGTCATGAGCAGGCTCAGAAGGAACAAAGGGCGCAGCGGGTACCTGACATTTAACACAGCTGATTAACATTTTCAAGAGCTTATTTGGCAATTGCTGGTTTGAGTTCTTTATGTATTAACTCGTTTAATTCCTGCAAAACCCTAGGTGACAGATCTTAATCTGTCTTTCCCTTTCTACAGAGGAGGAAGTCAGAAACAAGGTGAAGGCTTTTGTCAGAGGATAGCCATGAAAAGCGCTAGGATTTGAACCTCTAAAATCTGATTTAAAAGTCTGCTCTTTTGTATGCTAACAGCCCTCAATTACAATATATACAAAGATATGGGAAACTACGGCATATGCTTGAATTGGCAAACCAAAGCCAAAGGAGGGTAACAAGAAAAATACATGATAAGGTTGGTGGGGCAGGAGGGCCAGGCACTGCCTGAGTTCACACCTGCCTGGCTCTGACAGGGCTCCCTGGACTCTGGGTTGCTCATCTGTGTAACTAAGGCAACACTAGTACAAGGTGAACATCCTTTACTAAAATGCTTGGGGACCAGATGTGCTTAAGGCAAACAGGAGCTTGGCATGCAGTATGGCTGCATTTATGTCAGCCACTGCAGCACATAAAGGAGTAGTCATCATGGAAGAGTGACTTAGGAAGGGGCTCAGCTCTGTCTACACTTCCCAGGAGTCACCATATCCTCCATGTATTTCACATCACAGCCCGATTCTTACCCCTAGCTACAATTGTATTTCTTATACAGAGCTATTTTTACTCGGGGGAGGGAGGGTGGGAAGTAAGACACTTCCTTAGACAAGAAACAGACTTAGAGATAATAGGTAAGAGAAAGGAAGTGAATGAGGCTTCTATGCGGAATCCTCATCTTCAGAAATAAACCCAATTTTGAAGGCCAAAGGGAACTATGAGGAAGAGAAGGGCCTGGAGCTAGTGTAATGCATAAGCTAGTGGCAGGAGATGATCTGTGAGGTGGGAAAATCTTAGACCTAATGGCAGGACCGAATCACTGAATCAGGCTCCTTTCAGCAGAGGGCGCTCTCTCCTAAACGAGGACAAAGTTCCAGGTGAAGCACACGTGTGGTGGGACTACATGGGTGGTATGCTCGCTGACACTGTAAGAGCAAGCCCCCTGCGGTACATTAATACTGCAGGTCAGATCTCAGTAGCTTTAATGGTACCAGAAATTAAACCAAAAGCCTCCCCGACTGCCCGAAGTTGAGCATACAGCCAGGTCTAAGCTGCCCCTCTTGGTAGCAAATAAAAAACAAACCCAAGAACCATGTCTGAACATCAGAAACCATGCATGAACACGATAAAAAGATTTTAAAGCCTGGCTCCTTTGCACACAAGGTTACCTGGGTCTAACTGCAGGCACAGACCCCCTACCTGTGCCGTTAAGTCATTTAAATTGATGGCCTTTCATAAAAGAACCTAAGTGGAGCACTCAGCACACAGTAAGGCTCTAGTGGGTCAAATGGCATGATCTCTGACTACCTGGTTGCTGTGTGTGTCTGTGTGTCTGTCCTAATGTCCGTGCACAGTCAGTCTGTTTGGCCATCTCTCTTCCTTTTAGAAGTGTCACATCTTCTGCTACAGCAAGTGTTCTCAAGTGAGCAAATATTAAGCCATGGAAGATTTCATAGCCCTCCTGTGCTAAGACTGCCAGGGCCAGGGAGTAGTGTGCCTCATAGTATGTGTAGGCTTTGGGGGTTGGAAGAATCCCAAATTCTAGTCCTGATCTGCTAGGAACAAATCCATGACTAAATGTCAAGTTGTGTATTGTCTCATATAAAGAGTTAACTGTGAGAGTTGACTTTTCAGAATACTGGGCTGAGGAAGAATGTCCTGAAGATGAGCTCAGCGAACAAGAACTGGCCTGCCCAAGTGCATCCTGAGGGTTAATAGTCCACACCTGTGTAGGCTGAAAGGGACCGCAGCAAAGCTAGGTCAAGTCTCACATGTACAGAGGACTGAAACGTGCCCTTCAGTTGGCTCACCTTTCCAAGAAAGCCATGCAAAACAATCCCCAGAGATTCTGGAAGCCTGGGTGCTTGGAAAAACTAAGATGTCAACAGAGCAGGTCCAAGGCATAAGAAAGAAGGCATGTAAGGGAAGAGGTGACATGCAAGCTCTCCTCGAACACGGGACAGATGGGAGGAGAAGCACAATATATCAACAGGGGACTGGCTCTATCCTGCACACAGAGGTGGGAGCTGCTCTTTGTACAAAGAAGGAAAAGATCTTCTGTCATAGGGAAGAAGGGCAAGAGGCAGAGCCCTAATCTACAGGAGGGGCCAGCAGGTCAGCAAGAAGGCCGTGCCACTGCTTAAGAGGATTTTGCGCTATCCTTGGTACTAAACAAGGGCTGGAGGGCGGGGCAGGGAGACAGCTTGCTGTGAACTATGATCAGCACTTTGGGAGCTTGGAGGCTTGACTGAACTATATTCTCACTCTGACCCCCCCCAAACACACACACACACACACACACACACACACACACACACAGGGTTGGGGGGAGGAAGTGAGGGGGGGGAGGGAAAAGACTTATTTTACACTGGAAAATGGAAGTTCCCATCATCCTCAGGGTTATTATGAGGTTTCTCATTTGTTTCTATTGCAACTTGGGAGAAGAAGGGTTTATTTTATTGTACAGTTCACCAATCACCAGGAAATAAGTCAGGGTAGGAACTCAAGGCAGAAACAGAATCAGCTACCAGGAGGAACACCACTTACAGCTTGCTTCTGTCTTATTCAGCCCAGGACAACCTGCCTACAGTGGCTGTACTGAGCCATTCCACATTAATCATTCATTAATCAAGTAAGAGCCCCAGAGATTTCACTACTGGCCAGTCTGACAGATTCATCTCCTCAACTGAAATTCCCTCTTTCCAGAGGAGACTCTAGTTTGTGTCAAGCTGACAACAGCTGGCCAGCCTAAGGATGAAACGTGGTCAACTGTCTATGTGGACCACTCATTAAGTACAAACAGGATACACACACACACACACACACACACACACACACACACACACACACACACACAAGTGCTTGGTGGTTACCAGTCAGTTCCTACCTTCCTCAGCCGCACAGGGAGGACCTGCACCTCCTCACGTATACCGAGAAACTGATGACGGGCGGTGTCAGAGGAGTGACAGAACCCACCAAAAGCCTCCCGCAGCTACATGTTCAACAACGACAAAAGCAGACCTGCCACACCCGGAACAGTATAAGCCCACAGTGGTGCACACAGAGAAATCTAAGTCCTGACCTGTTACTTAACTTTGTACGAACTTTGAAAACTGGTTTAAAAGTAGCCTGACCTTTCTTGGGAAGAACCAGAGCTGACTTAAATTGTTGAAACACTTCATTACAAAAACACTGTCCTACTAAAGAAAGGACAAACCCAGAAAACCCTCATGTCCCAATCAATAGCCAGCAGAGACACAAGTTCAGTGGGAAACGAGCTCTCTGCCCGGTGCCTGGTGTCACTCAAGGCGAGCACAACCCTTCATGGCAGCTGGCACACCCATCAACCAGCACCTGCCAGTAACATAATCTGCCTCTGGGTCTGGCAGGAGTGTCACCTCATGTTGAAAGGTCAACATGAGTATCACCGAGCCTCCAAACCCAACTCCCAATTCTCAGGAATACAAGAGACACAATAAACTTCCTAACACTGTTCAGCAATCAGATGAGCCCAGTTCATGAGAGACAGACCAAGAAAGTGACCCAGCCAGGCCAAAAATCAAAGAGAAGGGGGGGAGGGAAGGGGAGGGAGGAAGGGATCAATTACTACAGAAAAGAGAATGATGGGGCACTGACCAGCAAGCACATGGTTACCACAGCCATTTGAATCTGATCTCTTAGGGCTCCCCAGCCCACAGTTCACTATCCACCAAGGACTACAGACCAGAAGCCACATACTTCCCACGACTCTTCTCATGGTAGAGTCTGAACACATGCATGGCTACAGCGATTCAGCTATGCAGAAGCAGGTGGGTGCGGTGTACCAGCAGACCCATAGGGAGGACATGCCTTAATTTGTCTCTAGCTCCTCTGTCCTAGTTCCATTTGGCAGCTCCCCCACGAGAGGGAAAGGAGAGATGGGGAAGGCTCATTTCAGAAAGGACCTTTAACTACAGACAACACCCAGGCTCTGCTTCCCGATGACAGCCTGCTGAACAGTCCCTGCAAGAAGATCTCTATACAGCAAGGTGCTCACACCTCTGTGAGAACAGTTGCATGAGAGCTAAACCCGAGCCCTCGATGATCTCTGCGCTAAGGCCAAATGCACATCGCAGCTTGAATCTCACTACCATTTTACCATCCATTTCAGACAGAAAGCTAAAGTAAATTAAAAGAAAATTAAGCTAAATTAGCCTAAGGCTGCAGAAGGTGTACAAAGGCTCAAACATGGCACAGGCTGTTTCTAGCAAAAGAGCCCCTCTGGCGTTGAAGGGGTGGCAAGGCCCAACTGTAAAGACTGCCCATCTTGCCAAGCAGGCGCTGATTCCACACCCATAGCTGTTACCACAAAACTAAAGGATGCGTCAATCAATGATGTTCTGGTTGTCATAGGATAAACCACAGTCTTGGTGCTGGATGCTCAGACACAGCTATTGTGGTCACTTGGATCCCTGTCCTTCCAAATTAAAAAAAAAAAAAAAAAAATTAAATGGCATGTATTCTTGAGACATCCCCCGTCCTTGTCAGCTCTCTGGTCACCGAACTCTAGTCATCAGGTTTGCAAAGCAAGCGCTGAGCCATCCTGCCAGCCCTCCAAACTATTTGCAGCCCTGTCCCTTACTCTCCCCAGGGAACGTTTTACCTCCCCATTAATGCAGCATCGCTGTTGACTGGGCTAAGTTCCAGTGTGTGCGTTTCACAATCACACTCAATGACCTCGATGGTATATTTTCCCCTGTTTGCTAATGCACACTAACACATTATGAAGTTTATTACACTTGGTGTTCTAAGCACCATTGTAAATGTTGGGTCTATTGTACAATTCTTAAGAAAAGGAACCCACAGTTTTAAATTTAAGATGCTTATGGAATCAAAAAAGGATTGCTCTTATAAATAGTTCAGAGAGTAATGAATAGAAAAATAAAATCACTCTCCTATCACAAGCTTTAATAAAATATAAGCTTTTCCAGCCAAGTGCCACAAAATCGAAGCATTTAATAAAATACATAAAAATGTGAATGATATAAATCACAGCCCCATCAGAGTCAAGACAAGAAATCCCTGGCTATCTTAAATCCTGTTATAACCCTAGAGACCAGCACCTCTGTGGTCAATAAACATTTGCTGAGTTTGCCAAGGAATAAATTGCACATCTGGCCCTTGGCTTGGAGCTTTACCAAGTAGCTTCAGTAAGCTAACACTGAGGAAAGACAACTATTAGTGAGCTATTAGTCCCATCTGCACATATAACGGCTCTTTACCAACACCCTCCCTCTTACCTACACAACACATTTTTATTTTTATCTATCTATTCACGAGACAGTGGATCCTAATGACAAAGGACTGACTCAGCTAATATACCCAGTGTAGCGCACAGGATCTGTCCCTCTGATCCCCTGCCTAGGTTACTTCTGTTTTACCTTTATCTTCTTTTATGGTTGTGATGGGTAAGCTTCACTGTCAAGTTGACTTCACTGTCACTTGAGAGACACCTATAAGTGTGCCTATGAGCAAGTTTTCAGAGGTTTAACTGAAGACAGAAAACCCACCCTGAACATGCCTGTCCACTGAGTCCTGAACAACAGAAAAGCAGAAAGTGAACAGAGAAGCACACTCCTCAGCCTGCTGCCTCTGCCGTGCCTTCTGCTACTGGACTTAAATCGATGGATACTATCTCCCTCTCAAACAGTATCCTCTCTAACTGTAGAGTACTTTCAACAACAAAAGAGTCGCACAGTAGTTTCCATACACTATGAGGCTCATTCACGCAGGCTCCGCTTTCTTCCCTGTTTACTGGACATGGGACTGGCAGGTAACAGGCACAGAACAGTAAGAACCGCTTAACTATGTAACCTGGATAGTGGAGAGGAACACTGGCTTCATCGGCTTTATAGTCTGGGAACAGTCTTCAAACAGTGATGTTTAGGCACAAAAGCACCAGAGAAACACAATATAACAATCCCCAATTAATTCCTAACAAAGTACATAGAAAAGAGCACCTAAGATCATTAAGAATCTTGGAGGAAAGAGCACCATATAAACACGCTGTCTGTTATTAACAGTCATGTCCACAGCTTCCTGCTTTTAATTCTTTTAACCTCAAAAATTCTTGTACTTGGCAGGTAGCTGCGATGTGTACTTCCATGAAGGCTCGCTGTGTCAAATCAACATGATCTGTTTTTGTAATTGGCTTCTCACTCCATATTTCCAACAGGCTTCAACATTATCATGAAATGTACCATAAAATGGTACTTCACACAGTCCTAATGCCACTATTTTACAACCCTTTTGCCTTCAAGAGCTTCACTAACGATGCCCCCAAACAACCAAAATGCTCTTATAAGGCCATCATTAAGGCAAATGGGATTAAACCTACATTTGATCAATAACAACAGTATCAGCGCTGACAACTGGTACCTGATGTATTACAGCTCTTTAAAGTTTGCTTTGTTACTCAATGACAACTGCTTAAGAAAACTGATCAAGTTATTTTTAACAAGCCAAAGAGTAGCTTATATCTGGAATATACAATGACCTTCAACCCTCTGACTTTTAGCTTTACAAGAGGCTGAGGGGGCTACCCACAAGAGTCTCAGCCAGCTGCAGAGAGGCTACAGACAGCTAAATGAAATTTCCCAGGTGACTGAGACATAAGACCCCCAATAGTCACTATGTCTTACAACTAAATAAGGGGCAAAGCACAGGCAGAATGAATGCAGTCGGGTGCTAACAGTCCCTAGAAAGACTCCTTTCCTGGTCAGCCAGCTTGCTTTTCATTGTACTAGACACTCAGGGCAGCTGGTCACAATGCAATGCGACTCTTGCCTGTGAAGAACTTTGCTGATGACATTTCAAATAAGCTGTGTGCTGCTCTCAGATGTCTGCTTGTTTATGCATTTGTCAAAAAAGGTCATTCCCACTCTGTGAAAAAAGGCAAGTGACCCTGGAACGAGCAAGCATTTTCAAACTGACTCGTGGGAGAGAGGTTATTATTGGTAACTCTAAACATTTTTAATTGCCATAAGAAAGCGCTCCAGTTTCTGCGAAACTCTGTTATGCAAAACAATTTAAATCACCAAAAAACCAATTTGCTGTCTGGAAAGCTTTACCATATTTGATCATGTGTTCTCCTGGTGGATCACAGTAGGATCGTGTCTATCAGGCACAGAACTGAGAACAGAACTCCCCCTTCCCCTTCAACCCCACCATTAACCCTGCCTCAACAGAGTCAACCTTTACCCTGAAGAGCTTGATTTGAGATATTCTACCCTCTCTTTAGAGACCAAGAACACGTTGCTTGGTTTGTAAAACAAAACTGAACCTTAGAGGTCTTTTTTTTTTCTTTTTGGCCTGCCCCAATGCAAATTTGAAGTTAAAACTCTCCGCCCCAGCTGACTCTGAAGGAAAGGTGTTTCTGAGGCAGAACTTGAGCTGTACATGAAGAAACGATACAGACTCAGATGCACAGGCCCAAGTTCCAGCAAATGGGAAGGCTGCTGCCCTGAGCTCCAGATCACCCTCAATCAACGTTCACAAGTCTCAGGGACATGGCAAAAACACAGACATGATCTGAGAACGAACCCTGCTGAATCACATGAAGCCTGGACAGAAACAAAACACAACAAACGCAACTTCAATAGAAAGCATAGAGTGACATCTACTAGGCTGGCAGACGGATTTGGTGAAGTCAGACAAATCCACTTTACAACAGTGGGGACCACAGCAGCTGCATGGAGAACCCCGAGGAGAGTGATGGGTAATTAGATAAAAGACAGGAGTGGTGCTGGAGCCACAGCTCAGGGTTAAGGGTGCTTGCCGCTCTTTCAGGGGAAACTGAGTCCAGTTTCCAGCAGCTATATAGGCAGATCACAACTGCCTGTAACTCTAGCTAGCTGCAGGGTATCTCTCTGTTATTTGCTTCCGGCCTCTTACACATGGAATGCACACCCCGGGCATGGAAAAGTAAAATAATCTTTTAAAAATAGATGGGCTAGAGTTTCTGATGTGCCAGTACTTCCTGAACCTATATCCGTGACAGAATCAGAAGCTCACAGCTTCTCTCAGATGCCAGGTATACTGGTTCAGGACACAGGTGAGAAACCCTTACTGACACCCATGGGCAGTCCATGCTGTGCACTAAATAGGGGACAGACAATTGTACCTGAGTCTCCGCGTCTTGAACTGCAGGGGACACTTGATCGGGTTCTGAGACTGTTGCAGGAACCGCATTATTTTGCTGACCAAATTGAAACAAGAAAAGAACCATTCAGACTCCAGAAAGGCTTGATCTTATGGATTTAAACAGGCTAACCTTATGTCTCGGTTTGCCAAAGGCAGTCTTACACCTCTTGTCACATTATCCAAACTGGGTTCGCCTTCGTATTTTTCCATTTTTAATTACATATTATGATTCATTGTTGCATTAAAATAAGGTAGTGTGGATTCGGTTTGTACCTAGTTTCTCTTGCATCTTTTGTCTTAATCTTGTCTATACAACATGTCTCACATCAGCAGGCTCCTGCAGCCAACCAGCAGTAAGCCCCCCACCCCCTTTTTCCTAACCCCATGCGCCTCCAGCACACACTCTCCACCATAAAGGGAGCATGTGACAGCACTCTCCAGTTCAGGGACCACTGGGTTATCAACAGACTGGATTCTCATGTGTCTCATTTATGGTCTAAATCCATTCTTTGTTTTGATTGCTTTCATTTGTCAATAGGCTACCATAATAGTAATGACCTAAAAAATTAAATACAGGCTTAGGGAACAAGAATTGTATTTTCATTGCTCAAGCAAATTAATGCTGACTGTGTAATTTGCATATCTGTCCATATGTGTCACAATGGACCCATGAGAGCCAGACTCTAAACTAGCATAATACACTCTTTCTTCCTTTCCCTTCCCCCCTTTTGTTGTCCTGGCTGTCTTGGAACTCGTTCTATAGATGAAGCTGGCCTTGAACTCCACTGAGTGCTAGGATTAAAGGCATGTGCCCCACCACCCGGCTCAATACCCACTTTTAAAGAAAGGAATAGTCAAAACTGATATGAAGTACAGCTGTGACGTTTACATCTTTATAACCACAGCATTTAAATGTTTGCCAAGTTCCACTTTCTAGTTAGTAAATGGTGTGTTCTAATTAATTGTGTCTGTTTCCTCCAGAAATGTCCTGCCATGAAATGATGGCCCCTACTGATGTAGACAACACCAGATCATTCCCAGTTTTCTACGATAATCAACTGCATTACTGACTCCACATTTTCACCTAATCCACAGGGCAAGGGTCACTTAATAGTAACCTGCAAGCCAAAGCCACCTGCCTTGTGCTCTGGCTGGCACAGCCCCTAGGGTAAGATTGCTTTGTATCAGTTTTCAGTGGCTAGGAAAGTCTAAAAAAACTATAAACTATTAGGCATAAAACGTATAAAAATTCTTATCTTGGTGTTGGTAAAGGAATGTTTACCATTCCTCAGTGCATAGACACCCACTTATTTGCATATTATCAACAGCTATCTTTGGGGCACCATTGCATACTCGTATGTGTGACAGAGCAGATCAAATTTACAGAAGATCTGTTGAATCCTGCCTTGAAAGGTAAAAACCTCACAGTATTAAATGTTCAATGTTTCAACAATGCAGACCATTATTGAATTTTGTAATTTTTCACACAAACACAAATTTTCTCATATGTACATAAGATAGGTAGGTAGTTGAATGCAGTAGGTACGTGTGTGTGTACAACAAAAAAGTACTCCATCTTAACAGTATGTAGACTCTTCTTGCTGCACACACAGGTAGACAGACCTTCAAAAGACTACTTTGAAAAGTCAATCAGAGTATCACAAAATGACCTTTTAGAAGAGATGTTTAAAACCTGGACTGTTTCTTTGTTTAAAATAATGGGAAGAAGTCCATCGAAACATTCAACAAAGGTTTTCAGAAGCCAATAATTCCTAGAATGCGTGCACACGTGTGCGTGCACATGTGCACACTCGCGCACGCGCACACACACACACACACACACACACACACACACACCACTTGTACTTTTTGAAGCCTTTGGCAAATGCCAATTACTGAAATTAGAGTTTACAAGTAAACAGTGAAATAAACATAAAACCAAGTAATGAACTGAAGAAATGAATTTGAAAGTCCCTGAAAGGCGGAGTATACTTTGAAACATTAAGAGCTGTGGGAAAGAACATTTTTGAGCTCCTATTTTTAATTGGAGAAAGGCTAAATTTTACAGCATCTAAATATAGCCAACCATTCAAAAGGATGAAAGTGGCAATTTATTTGACAACGTTTTGTCTTGTTAAATTATCTGTTGAACAAAGGTATTCTAAATGGAGGTTTAAAAAAACAGCTCTCATGAAAATATTTTTGCTGAAACAGGCCATACTGCAATTAAAACAAAAATAATTTCTCTTTTATAGAAATTACTTTGTACGTACAACCTATGAAGTAGTTTTTTGTGGTTTTTTTTTTCCCTCCAAACAGGAAAGTATGAGATGTAGAGAAGAAACTCAAGATGCCACCAACTTCACATGTACTGATTGGAAGCATTCAGACACCTAACTTCAGGAGAACACGGTCACACAGCCACAGAGCAGCCTGGTGTCACTGGACACACAGTAAAGCAATGAATGAAATAAGGATAACTAGACTCCTATCGTGGACAATTACTTAACTTCATAGATGTTGCCTTGGTTATTGTACAGTAGTTTCCCAAATAGGACCATTTTATGTCTGGCAATACAATAAAAGCCAACATAGGTCAAAATGCATGTTGAGAGAGCATGTAACTTACATTCTCAGCACTTCTGTTCTCAGAGGCTTCAGCTAAACGATAAATTAACCTCACAGCTTATAATGGGTTGGCCTGTAATTTCTCCCCACTGTACGAGTGATGCAATTATCAGGTATTAAATGATATTTAACTTGCAGTAGGTTTATGGAGATGAAGCACTACTGTGGTGCCCATAAGAACACTGCATATGTCCACTGTAACATATGCCTTCACCTATGAGGTTATACCCTGACAAACCCACTGGAAGTTATATGTAACACCTCTAATTTATTCACAACATCTGCCATCACTGTGGTAAGAATATGGCACTGGGTGAAACCATCTAACAACTACTTTAAAAAGGACTGAATACAGTATAGCGGATAGTACTGGTCATTACCCCTTATGATCACAGCTTCATATTAACCACCTTATCGATATAGACTCTTACTCATTCAGTAAGGGAGTAAGAGTCAGCTACTTACAAACTGGGATCACAGAGGAGAATGGGTCAGATACCATCCCCCCTGCCTCGTTCTTTTATCATGTACCATGAAGATGTGGGAGTGACACACGTCAGCACCCCACACCCAGTGTTCCACCCCAAGGACACCTCACCCCTGAGAAAAACAACTCTCTCAGTATATCCAGGACAATGCACACATATCACAAGACCATCTCATCTCTAGTAGGGCACTAGACACAGGAATGGATTAACCATCTATGGTAGCCCATGTCAACTTAGCTAGATTAAGAGATGCCTAAAACTAGTGAAAAGCACACATCTGGGTGTTACCTGCAAGGGTGTTTCTGGAAGGAACTGGCACATAGCACCATCATGGCCAAAAGGGAAAGCTATTCTGAAATGTGGGCAACATCAAACACTAGGCATGGGGCCTAGATGAAAGAAGATGGAAGAGGAAAGCAGGTAGCACTGCAGGCTCCGTTCTTCCCAAGTGCATCTGATGCTGTATTGATGGGCACTGGCTCTAGCTTCTTTAGCTCTCAATGTGTCCTTTTAGCATTGACTCTCCAGGGAGCTACTACATCTCAGCCACAGGTGGGGACTGTACCACAGGTCCTCTTGTTCAGAGGCTTCCAGAGTAAACAGCTACTGGGTTCACTGCCTGTCCAGTCTCCAGCTACTGTTAAGATTATCTAATCTCTGATTGTATAATCCAACCAAATCTCTCTCTCTCTCTCTCTCTCTCTCTCTCTCTCTCTCTCTCTCTCTCTCACACACACACACACACACACACACACACACACACACACACACACACACACAGAACAGAGACAGACAACAGACAGACAGAGGTAACGGATATGCTACCACCTTCTCACCTCTCAGGCACACTAATGAACAGCATATAAAGGGACAAACCCCGAGCCGTGTGTCCCTTGCTGCTCTTTGCTTTTGTGGTATTGATTACAACCTGTTTCTCTCTCCATTACATTTAGATTCCTACTTTTCTTCTACTGCTAACATATTAAAAACATTTTAATGAGCAGTATCAGTATCTGCCAGGCATGGTGGCACATACATGTAATCCTGGCATTTGGCTCTAACACCCAAGCCCTGCGTGACACAGAGAGACCTTGTCTAAGTCAGAAACAAAACACTAACCAAACAACAGCAATTATAATAAGAAAGCTTCATCAGGGTCATGTGCAAGAGCCAAGCTTGGCAGTGACACAAAGACAAGTGGCATGTCTAAAAAGGGAACAGAACGAGCAACCTCCAGGACCCCGGGGGATAAAACCTTTACATCCAGAGGGGAGAACAGTCAAGTGGAGCAAATGAGAACCTTACTGGTTTAAATTCCCAGCTCCTCTAGGAGAGCACACACACATCATTAACCCCACAGTGGGTCTGGAGAATTCATTTCTACTTTTGTAGTCACAGGTGGTATTTGTGGCCAGCACAAAATCTTAAGCTTTACGAGAATAACGGTGATTTACAAGTTCCATATTTAGGAAGTAAAAGTGATCAAAATAAAAAACATTTTGGTGGCTGGAGAGATGGCTCAGCCCGTAAGTGTGTGGTGCTCTTGCCCAAGGCCTGTTCAGCTTCCAGCAGCTATGTCAGGAGGCTCACAACCGCTTGTTATCCGTTAATTCTGAAGTCAATTCTTGATGCTCACATTGTTGATTTTATGAGATTACTAACAATACTCAAGTAATAAATGCTAAAACACTGATAATATAGTAAACATAGAAAATAAATTTAAAATCCTAGAGTCAACCAATCTTGGAATATTATATTTATCTTACAAAAGAACAGTCTCGGGATTTTAAGTGCCACGTCTAAGACCAAAGTTAGGAGCCAGTCTCGTAAGTGGACTCTGGTCCATTGACTCTCCTACTGCTTCTACTCTCTGATCTTTGTATGAAAGAGATGAACGAGGCAATGTGTTGCTACAATCTACGTCAGCTAGAAAACACTAAAATGTCCTCACCTAAGCACATCATGAATGAAGACAAAGCTCCAGTATTCACTGAGGCAGTTCATTCACATACACCTCAGCAAATGTTTTCACACTAGGAATCATAACAAATAACTGACGGTTCTAATAGGACTAATATCCTATGCAATACTGGCAACATTATACACCATGGCCAACAATATAAAGCTGGTTTGATGCTTAAAACTGAACCAGGCAGCAGGGCAGTGGTGGCACACGCCTTTAATCCCAGCACTTGGGAGGCAGAGGCAGGCGGATTTCTGGGTCTGAGGCCAGCCTGGTCTACAGAGTGAGTTTCAGGACAGCAGGGACTACACAGAGAAACTCTGTCTCGAAAAAAAACAAAACAAAACAAACAACAACAACAACAACAACAACAAAAAACCACCCAAAACTCCAAAAAACCTGAATCAGGCAGTGGTGGCACATGCCTTAAATCCCAGCACTAGGGAGGCAGAGGCAGGTGGATCTCTGAGTTTGAGGCCAGCCTGGTGCACAAGATGAGCTCCAGGACAGACCGGACTACATAGAGAAACCTCATGGTGGAGGGGGAAATCAGGGAACACATTACATATAATCAAAGTACTAAGGGGATGAAGAGAGAAATTACATGATCACTTCAATCAATTCAGGAAAGACACTGATAGTGCAGGGTGTGGCTGCCCATGCCTTTAATTTTAGCACAAGGGAGACAGGTAGAGGCAGGAGGAGAAGTGGAGGCAGAGGCAGGTGGATCTCCTAGAGTTTGAGGCATGCTTGGTCTATATGGAGAGTTCCAGGATAGCCAAATCCTGTCTCAAGGCCAGCCTGGTTTAGGTAGCAAGTTGTATACCAGAAAAGGCTACATAGTGAGCCTCCCACCCCAAAAGACACTGATACAATTCAACATTAACTCCAAAAACGAAATACGGCCCTTTCAAAAAAAGGAAACTCGACATCAACAGGTTTACTTGGGAAATGTCTATAGCTCACATTTTAACTTCGGCAACTGAAATTTTCAAGAATGCCTGCTTTCGGCACCCTGATCAACACTGTACAAGTGTTACAAGTAAAGCAATTAGGCAAGAAAAATAAATAAAAGGAATTCAAATTGCAAAGGAAGCAAAGCTATCACTATTTAGTCACATAACGATAGGATTTTATAATATGAGATTCTAAATAATTCACAGGAAAGCTATTAGGGCTAGTGTATTCATTGAAGTTAGTTATAGGACACTCCAATAACACACAAAAGTCAGTATTCTCTCAACTGGCCATGAATACTATTGAAAGTAATACACAAATTGGATGCAATAACTATTAAAATCGGAATACACTTTTAATAGAAATGCCTATCCTTAAATGCAAATCAAAACCACTTGAGAGACCACTTTACACTGATTAGGACAACTATAATATATAAACATATATTTATATAAATGTATGTAATATATATTATAAAAACTATAATATATAATTATTATAATAAAAAACTGAAAATGAATGCTGATGAGTGTTGCTAATGTCAATGCAGAATGGTATCCACTAAGTAAAACTGTTGGGTAGTTCCGCACAAATTCTTGTCATATGACCCAACAATGACCACCCCAATGGCATGGAAAATTATTAAAAACATGTATTTTTACGGTAATGGCCACAGTGGTATTGCTCGTAATAGACAAAACACAAAATAACCATTACAGTAAGCAGATCAAATGTATATGTACACAACAGAATAATGTTCAGACCTAAGATTCTAATACATACAATACAGATGGACCTTGAAAACATGATGCAGAGTGAAGAAAGTGGACAATGAACAAACACTGTACATAGAACCCCACAGCATCAACTACCCGGCATAAGCAGATTCACCAACGCATAACACATGCTAGGGATTTCCACGGATGGAGGGAGTGTGGGGGATTGCTACAGGACAGCCTCAAAGCTTCTATTTGGAAGTGTATCAAAGTTTAAGAGATTGTGAATTAACTTTGTGATGATGATCAATGTCAGTTTAAAATGCTCAATCGGCATAATATTTTCTATTTTACCAACAGACACAGAGACATGTGGCTATACTGCACGTGACCAATCAAGATTCCAAAACAGCTAACTAGCCTGAACATCCAAGGCTTCGAACCAGGGTCAAGCTGGTGGGAACCCCCACCACAGACAAATTATTGACTAGAAAGTCATAAAGGCAAAATAGTCTAGCAGATAGGAGTACTACTATGTACTTACAGAATCTAATCCCTGTTTACAAACTAGGCTGGACAGAATGTCCATGTCTATCTAGATGGCTCCAATAACCACGGCATTCTCCAGCGGTGTTTGTTCAAAGCAGATATCAAAGTGGGATGATCTCAGGTGCAAGCGCAGGCAGAACTCTGGGGTTATATCCAGATACACACCTTGATAACAGTCTGTGGGGCCGGGCTCTCTGTTGTCTACATAACTTAGACAGGAAACTTTATGCCAACTGTATGGAAAGCTCAGCAGATACATAACCATGGCTCGTTTTCCATACTGAATGGCAGCAATAAGAATCTAGCCCAGGTTCTCAACCTGTGGGCTGTGATTCCTCTGGGGATTGAGCAACCCTTTCATAGAGGCTGCATATCAGATATCCACATTCCTAACAGTAGCAAAATCACAGCCATGAAGCAGCAACGAAATAATTCTACGGGTGGGGGTTACCACAACACGAAGAGCTATATTAAATGGCTTCAGTATTGGGAAGGCTGAGAGCATCTAGTCTAGAGGATCGACCTCTCGTGCGCAGTCTGTGTTTTTTGTTGTTGTTTTTAACTGTGCTACACAGTATTGGGGCATTCGTTCTTGGCTGCCACCTTCCTCATGACTTCCAGCATGTCCCTCAGCACCTCCTGCTTCCTCTCAGCACAGATGTGTGGACCACCCACCCACTGTCTTCTTGATGAACTGGAGTGCACGCTTGTCCTGGGTCACCCTGAGATGCTCCAGAGCACCCCTTCCAGATCAAGACCTGCAGGAATTTGGTATGCTTGTGAGGTGCCCCTGGCACTGGCTCTGCAATGGCTTGCTGCCTTTGTCACCTCATGGTCTTTGATGAAGCCAATGGCTGTGGAGCAGAGCATGGCCTCCCTGACAGAAAGACTGCAGTCTAACATCAACCCTCAAAACCAAATATCAATCCTAATATCTAATATCAATCCTAATATCTAATATCAATCCTAATATCTAATATCAATCCTCAAAATCAAAGCGAACTTTAAGTATTAAATTTCTCAATAACTAAACTTAAAAAAAAAAAGGCTGGTCACCTTTCGTATTTTGTGTGTGAGTTGGGGGAGCACATATTAACTAACAGAGTTAGTCATCAATCAATAAACACTGAAATGAACCTTGTCTATTTATGCGTTTTAGACATTTATTTCTGTTGGGTGATTATCCACTACTCCACTCTAATTCTAAAGTATATTTTTAAAAGGCGAGGTAAAAAGAAGTTGATTTATTTCTTAAATAAGGAAACAATAAAGGTGGTGGTATAGTTTGAAAGAAAGTGTCTAGCACAGGCTTTTATCTTAGAACCTTCAATCCCTAGTTGACAGCACTGCTTGGGGAGGACATGGAAACATGCTGGAAGAAGTATGCCATGAGGATAGGCTTTGATACATATACATATGTATGTATGTATGTATGTATGTATGTATGTATGTTTGTTTGCTTGGGAAGGATTAGGAGGTATGGCCTTATTGGAGGAGGTGTGTCACTGGGAATGGACTTTTAAGTTTCAAGACTCACACCATTCCCAGTGTGCTCTGGGCTTCTTGCTTGTAGATCAAGATGTGAGCCCCTGCTGTTTGTCACTATGTCATTGTGGGTTCTAATCCTTTAAAACCATAAGCCCAATTACATGCTTTCTTCTACAAGCTGCCTTGATCATAGTGTTTTATCTCAGCAATAGAAAAGTAACCAATACAGAGTCTCCATCTGGAACCATAAGCCAGAATAAACGTCCTTCCTAAATTGCTTTTGGTCATGGTTTCATCACAGCAACAGAAAAGTAATGAACACAGGTGGCAAACAAGATGTTGCAACAACTAAAATTTGGGTTATGGCTCAATGAAAAGTCAGTCAGACCATGGCATGTCTGTGATTTTGCAATGGGCAGTGTAAATTCATTTTACTCACAAGGGAATATGCATTACAGTTTCTAAACCACACATTTTAATACCATATGGAAAGCGAGGGCACTTTAAAGAATTCCCATACGGTGATGGTAATCACTGCCCTCTGGTTTACATTTCACATCTCTGACCTGTTGCTCGGACCATGAGAGTTTGGCAGCCACTGGGGTGAAGAGGTGAGAGAGAGATTAATAGCGGTGAGGTGAGATGGGATTCTATCTCACATCATTAAGATCAATATAATTTAGTGCACAACTAGAATATATAAAAAAAGCTGACTCTGCTGCTATTGACATCCAAGACTGTGTGTGCCAAGAGTGGAGTAAGATTCAGGAGCATTCTGACACTCAGATTTCACTCTGGTGTGAGACAAAGCCTTGTTACTACGGCATTCAGCCGGTGTGGGCACGCGTGGCACTGTATCTCACCACCTCCTATGTTCTTATGGTTGCAGATCGGAAACACCCGCAGACATCATTTTGAACCACTTCCCAACGCGCTCACTCACTCAGCACACTGACCTTGTCTCCCTCATACAACTCCCTGTGTCCCTGTCTATCATGGCTCTTCTTATGAGGAACCGAAACAGGCAGAGACCCATTTCCCACTGAACAAGTGGCTGGTGTAACATACTGTTAAACTGTTTTAAAACATCAATACTAATATTAATAAATTCTTACTGTAAGCACTCCCTGTGATGCTTACTTCCCTGTGTATATATAAGCAAAACACATCAGTGGGCGGGACATATGGACTCTCTAATTGACAACTGGGATTCACGGTGTTGTGGTTCCCTTGAACACAGCACTGTCAGTCAAGCAGTGCCTTCTATTTAAATTATCTCAAACACACCTTGGAGGAACTGCTCGAAGGCTGCAGCTGCTTGCTCTAACTTCTCAAAGTGCAGCTCCAGCCACAACTATTTCCAGGAGGCAAAGGGCGAGCATTCTCCTGCTCCTCCTTCTTACTCTGAAGAGGTGAAGTAGAGCTGGGCGACAGTCATCTACAGAGGAACACCCTGCTACTGAAAACTGAAAGAGACAGGGCTGGGACCAGTAGTGACATTCCAAAAGAGAGGGAACTAGGAGTCACCTGCCAGATGGCAGAGGTAGAGCCACTCTGACAGGCATGGGTGGCAGTCGTAATGAGGACAGTCACAGACAAGACCTAAAGGGCTGATATTTAAAACTACACCACTAGAGGGTGCCACCTGCTGTTCCCGCCTGTCAAAAGGCATACAAAGGCTGCAGGAGGCAGCACAGAAGCGTCTCCTGGATCAAGGGAGTGTCCAGTGTGGTGAGTGTGGGGTCATTTTATTTACTGAAGACACCGGGAAAGGTGTACTAGGATCCCAAAGAAATTGATGGTGCAGAAAGAACAGAATCTCCTGGGGGAACTCATGGCATAGCCTGGTTTAATTGGCTGCTAATAACAGCCTGATAAACAGCCAGCACAAACACTAAAGAGCTGAGGTCAGAACAAGACACCCAGCTTTAGAGTCACCTCTTGGTGAAACTTAAATTTTTTTTAAAAGAAACTTATAACATCTTTTTTGGCCCTAAAGAGTAAATCGGGTACATGGATCTCTTCAGCAATCACTTTCAAGTCATACAGAAATGCTACAAACCACTACACCTGCTGAGAACACGAATGCCTAGCTCCCTACCGGAGGAGCACTTACGTTCCCCTCACAGGAAACCCAGATCTCTCCATGGTTAGCTGCTTTTTAAGGTGATCTGTTTATCTGTGTGTCCTGAGGATCAACCATCATAAACAACACAGAAAGGAGAGAAGCGTGCAATTGGTGTATAATCTGCATCACCATTCATCACGTACAGTTCACATGCACACATGCATGCACATATGAAACCGACGTCGTGATCCACGGTCCAAGAGATGCTACCAAGGGAACGTTCACTACACTACTACCCTCACTCTGCCTGCATTAGGAGACTACACCATTTCCTAGGATCCTATTTATGCCTCTGCAGAGCTCCTTCAAGCTCCTCGCAGGAATGGCAGCGGGCACATCTGCCAGAGCGATCTCTAGTCCTAGCTTTGGTAACAGGGGTTGCCTAAAACCATCACAAAGCACAGATATTCACACAACGAGTCCTAACGGTAGCAAAATTACAGTTAAAAAGTAGCAACGAAATAATTTTATGATGGGGAGGGGAATCACCATGCCATGAGGAACTGAATTAAAAGGTAGCAGCATTAGGAAGGCCGAAAACCATTGCTGTAATAAGTGCAAGTCCGTGACTTCCAAGTCTTTCCAGGGCTAGAGAGATGCTCAGTGGTTACAGTACTTGGTGTTCTTGCAGAAGACTGGGGATTGGTTCCGATCCAAGCACCCACATGGCGACTCAGAACCATCCACAACTCCAGTTTCAGGAAATACAATACCCTTTCCTGACCTTCAAGAGTACCAAGTACACACACAGGCACATCCAAACCTGCAAGCAAGCACTTATACACATGAAAATAAAATAAGTCTTAAAAAAAACAAAAAAAAAAACCAAAATCAACTAAATATAAAAGCAGTTGCTTATAAAATGTTCCATAAAAGTCAGTCCAATAATTTTAGGACACATTTTATTCTCTATAGTTTGCTAGAATGTAGAAGTTAAAAATAACTGGAATATACAGTTTTACTCAAAACACAAAGTATGTCAACAAAACTGTTTACTGTGAGTCTGAGAAAGAAACTCTGGGCAAATTTTCCCAAAACAGAGAGACAAGCAGTAAGATTGTAATAACCACCGATAAAGCAAAACCGGAACGGTGCAGAAATATCTCACACACAACCAACTTCCTAAACAAACAGCGTAGCAAACTCAATCTTTTGGTGGGAAACAACAACAACAACAACAACAACAACAACACCCAGAGGTGCCTCAGCTTACAAAGCATCACAGGCACCCGAGAGATGCAGGTCTGGGAAATCGATGACCAGCTTAACCTTAGATATTTAAGAGGATCTAATAATAGCAAGCAAGGAGCTGCAAAGGTGTGCCTTCAAAGTCAAGCCCACTATTCCTCTCAAAGGCAAGTAAAGTGTGGACATAAGAGTATCTTCCAGACACGTGGAAGACACTTTACAGTGAAATCCTGGAACACTCCCAGTACCTACATGAAATCTGCAATGTTATCAACCAGGCCTATCTGAACAGCCCTTCCTGGAAATCCCCAGCCTAGCAGACAAAATGCAATAGATTTAAAATTCCAAGGAAGAAGGCGTTAACAGAAAGTAGATTAAAGTGCAACACAACATATACATGTGTAACTATATGTACATATATGTACCTAGCCACAAAACATCAAAGGGCTTTTAAAAACAAGTTCAGAGACACACCATCCGTGCTAAACCATCAGTAGTCTAACAGGACTGTTCACTCAAAATGATGCAGAAATTCAATGCAAATTCCTACCATGGAAACCCCAGAAGGTCCCATAGGACCCAGCAGAGTGGGCTCAGCATCTCTATACGAGGACACAAAGTATCCTGAAAAGCTAAAGGAACTTTTATAATAGCAGGGGGAGAGCGTGCCAATTTGAGATGGAAACTTACAAAGTTGTAGTAATTAAGCCCATGTTACACACAATAAGAAACATGCAACTATAGCCACAGAAAACAAACTTAACACTCAAACTGATCCTACACTTGGGTGGCAACTGGCAGGCCCTTTAATATATACCCTTCCATCTGACTATCTCCTGGTACTTTCATCCGATTCACCCTGAGAGTTTACTGGATCTCTAAGAGGAAAAAGAAAAAGAGGGGAAAGGGAGGGAAGGGAAGGAGGGCAAGAGGGACAGACCACTGAAGGAAAGTCAGGCAAGAATAAGGAAAGGATGACACAGGTCTACCCACAGCAACATGAAGAGCATCTGGCTGATGGGGAAAGCACCCTTTGCATGTGCACTTACATGATCATATTCAAGTATGCCGTGGCCAGAATAACCTTGGCAAGAACTCACTTCTTGAACATTCCTCTTCCCCAATTAACCAATCCCATCACGCTGTGAATCAGAGCTCCCACCAATGGGAAGAGACAAAGCCATCACCTACATCAGCAATTACAAAAAGGAAGCCATGTTGGCCCTGGTGTGCTGCTAGACTGGTTTAGGTTCTGGGACACTTTTTAACAAAAAGAATTACTTTGCCAAGATACTTTTGCCTCGTTTGTTGTTTCTTCGGTACCAAAATGATTTATTTGTTGTTTCTAACGGTTTTTTGCGGTCTGTCTACTTTTTTTCTTTTGGAGATAAGGTCTCTCAGTTGCCTTAAACTATACACACTAAGCTGACAATGAACCCGAGACCACCAGCAACAGAATCACAGGCTGGACCACGTCCTACTTTGCTCCCCCAAACCCTTTCAATACAGGTTCTCGGGTTGGCGCACAGGTCCTTGTCCTTGAGCAACTGAGCACTTTCTATGTCTAAATAATGTGCCTTCCAAGCATGCTGACACAATTCCTACTAACACACAAGTTCTGATTCAATAGGTGTGGGGCACACCTGAGACTGCACAGCATTCTGTCATCTCCACGGGTCATTCAACACAGCACACATGCTCTAGTGACACTGAAATCATTTCTGAAGAAGGAACTGTTTATTGCAAAACTGAAACAAACAATGAACTAAATAAATTAGATGAAACAAAATAGAGCAGCAATCAAATTGCACTGGGAAATGACACTCTACAGGAAGTTTGCTTGGCAATGCCACAGGAGACCAACAGTGACTCAAGTGGGGAACTGTCTGGAAGGAACTTGGGGTCATAGGCCAGAAGCAAAAGAAGCATCAGGCTTCTTTACATTTCATTTTCCAGGAATAATGGAATCGAGTGCTTGTATAATTAAAAGCTGGCCTTTTAAAACACAGAAAACTTGAGAATATAGTTACTAAAATCTTAAGATTGTCAAAATAGTCAGAAGTACAAAGAGGGTCAGGGCAATGAATGCTGGCCAGCACTGCTCCTCAATCAACAATCAGCCACGGAACCAGAAGAGAGCGTGGAATGGGGATCAATCTATGTTTATGGTAACAAACCACAACCACTGCAGACGGACTTCAACAACAGCAACAACAACAACAACAACAAAACCAACAAACCACCAATAAGTCAAATGCTCTATTCAAACCATTGTTTCCACCAAGATTTTGTTCCCATTTTACCTATTACTCCTGCCAGAGTAGAATGTGTAACAGCTCATCTCTGTCATTTGATGGGGCTTAGAAAGATCCAAAGAAACAGCCTAGGCCATAGCTGTGAGGGGGTTTCCAGAATGGCTTAACTGACGAGGAAAGACCTACCCTAAATGTGGGAGGCCCCGTCCATGGAGCTGGGGTCCAGGGCTAAACGAAAAGGAGAAAGCAGGGGCTACACAAACCGCGCACTCAGTGATTAAGAGCACTTGCTGTTCTTCCGAAGGACCCAAGCTCAGGTCCTAACACCCAAATCAGGTGGCTCACAACAGTGACTCCAACTCCAGATATGACACCCTCTTCTGGCTGCTGCGAGTATCTGCATGCATGTGCACACACAAACATACAGACACCCCACACAGCTCCCTCTACTTACAGAGTCCTTCCACCATGCTTTCTCCACCTCACTCCCCCCCCCCCCCCCCCCCCCCCGCTAAAATGTGAGCCAAGATAAACCCTTTCTTTATTATATTGCTTGTCATGTATTTGATCATAATTTGCTGGTCATAGCAAGGAAAAAAGCAATACACTACATAACTTAACATAGAAATGTTTTTGCATAGTTTCTGCTTTATCCTTCTCAGACTCTAATTATTCCTAGAAGAAATCCTTCTTAAGGCCTCATGAACTTGCAGGAATGTCCCTTGGATAATACCAACTATAAGAATTCTCCGGGGTTGGTCCTTGAGCGAGGGCACCCAAACCTGTAAGCTCCCATTGTGCTGGTCTCTGTGTGGGTGACCAGCCATAAACAGCAAGCATTTGCTCTCCTTTCGATTCACTAGGTACAAAAGAGAGCCCCCAGCAGCAACTGAATGGACATGAATGACCACGAGAATGGACGTGAATGGCCACTTACTGTGGTGAGAATGTTGCCTACCAAAACATCACAATGAAACTTAACCCCAAATATGATAGCATTAGAAGGTGGGCCCTTTAAAAAGCAATTAGGTCAGGAAGGAAGTTCCACCCCTGTGAAAGACTTCCTGCCATCTTTATGGAGACCTCTGAGAATTGCCTAGCCCCTTCCCATCTGAGAACACAGGCAAAGGGCATCATCTATGAATCCCAGAAGGCGCTCAGGACACCAAGCCTGCTGGTGCCCAGAACTTAGCATTCTAGCCTCTAGTTCTATAAAGTAGCAAATTTCTGCTCTTTATAAGCCACTCGGCGGATGCCACTTTATTATTACAGCCCCCACACACTAGGATATCACTCAAGTTAGCACTGGAATTTGTAGGCTTTAGTGTATGCTAGGTGGAACTAATTCATGAAATCCAAGTCTTAGGTCTAAACAGTTCATCACTACATACAGACATGGGAACTAACTAACTCTGAAACTTGTCATGAAGTGGTACAGGCCACAGGCAGTCATTTCGGAGTATGTGCATATCAAACGACTTTTAAAAGTAGCACCTTCTAAGAAGTTAATTAGAGGCACTTACTTTGCTGGTTGGGAAATCCTTTGGGAACTGCCCTGAGAGCTCTGTCCTGCTCAGTGGGGGATGGAAGGCATTATGCACACGGGAGGAGGAGTGTGTAAGCAGGCTACAGTTAGAGAAACATGGCTTGGGTCACTCTCACGGAGGCAAGGGGAGGAGGCAGGAAGGCAAATCTAGCACATCCCCACAAGGAATCAGGAGTAACATGTGACCACTGCATTCAGGAGGCAGAGGCAGGAGTATCAGGAGACCAGGGGAGCTGCTGCTACCTGGTGAGCCGAAAGCCAGCCTGGCTACATGAGACCCTATCTCAAAACACACCTTTTTAAAAAAGCCATCATGAAAAAAAATATGTGCAAGAAAAATCATCAAGATGTACCTGGCCATGCAAAGAACGCTTTAAAGTTGAAGACTGTAAGAGCTGATAATAAATGAGAAAAATATAAAATGTGAAGCAAGCAATTCATTATCCAAAAGAAGTAATAACAAAAAGTATAAAATACCCAAAAGAAAACACTTAAAAATTACAAGGTAAGGACATGGAGGAAAAACTGAGGTGAGATGTTACAAAGACTATGGAAACAGGCCCAACACCTAGTGACAAGCTGAACGAGCGGCCCACCCTTCTGGAGACAAATCTGACAGCACACAATTTATACTTGCATTTATATTTTCTCCCAGTGATCTCAGGAACAAATCCTGGAGACATGCCCCCAACAGTAGAAGACCGCACAGGTACACACGGTTTTTCACTCCAGAACTGTTTAACCATGGAACACGACAGACTTTCTGAATGCTGTATCTAGGAAGGAAGCTGAACAATCAGAGAGTTCTGAGTCCCAAGGATGATCACTGAGAAGTGAGTGGCTTAAGACAGACAAGAACAACTTGGGAAAGGATACAATATACGAACCGCTGCTCACTACAGCAATCCGAGCAGATACATACACAACATATACACATACTCATCTGTACCAGACATACAGACGTACAAGAAGGCTGGTCACCCGCAGCGGGTGAGAGCAATGGGTGGACAAAGTGCAGACCCTGTCAGAATGACAGGGGGAAAGGGCGGGAGCAGGGGGAACAGGCCTTTTTATATGGTTCCACCACTTAGCCAAAATATTTCATCCCAGTCAACTGTGGGAAGCCCTACCATTTAAATACAAGGAAGAGGGAGTGTGCCCAATTGTACAAATGAGTACAATCACCACACTGAAGGGATCAGGAGAGGAGTAAACGGGAAAACATTATCTTCACTCAGTAAAGCTAAACACAAGATTTCATATAAAAATCTATTCTCAGAAGGATCCAACAGTTACCAAGCTCACTCTGTGAGAGAGCAAATATTTTCAGCCTTACAGACCAGGTACTCTCTGAAAGAACTTGACTCGATCAATGCACTAAAAGTAACCCTAGACAAACACAGACAGATGGGTGGGCTCTATTCCAAAAAAAACGGTCTACAAGCAGAGTGGATGTGGTCCATGGGCTATCATTCATTAAAACTTGATCTAGTTAATAAGGTTGTTCCTCATATAAGAATGTGAGCTGACAAACCCGAACAAGAACAGGGCGGATGAGAAAAGGCAGTATGGCTAACAAGAGCCCAGAGCTTCACCGACAGAAAGACATCCGACCCAGTTAAGCAAAGTTAAGAATGAACACTGTTGGGTTAGGTAGGTTGTGGAGTACATACGGGAAGGACCCAATCAAGATGTCCACATGCATGTGGTATGTGCACCCACCCACCTACACGCACACACACACACACACACACTCCACAGTTCTGTCCTGTGGGTGGCTGAGAAGCAATAACACCTCAGTAGCATCCAGCATTCCCTGCTCCCTGAACTGGGGTTCTAAATATCATTCTCCAATAAAATAAAGTAGTAGGATCTTCAGAAAATTGTTGGCTCTAGAGCAGGCCTTCAGAACAAGTTCAAGATGAGCCTTGAGCAATCATGAGAGGCTGAAAATAGAGGTGGGGGCAGGGTTGGCTGGGTGATGAGGCACACAAGATCCAGCCTGGAGGGGGCAGTGACTAAATCTGGAACTGAATAACAGAAGAATACTAGGTTGTAACACAAATAATTAAAATAATTTACATTTATATATGCACATGGATGGTAGGTGGATGGACGGATGGGCATGGATGGACTGACTAGCACATACAGAAAAGGGTCCATCTAACTCCATCTAACAAAAGTAGAAGAAACAAATAGAATATATAATCAACAGAAATGATTACAGGCAAAATCTGCCAATGGAGCACCAAAGTTACTACCCAAAGTTTAAGGAGAAACATCGTGTGACACCTTAGAGAGGCCAAGATTCTAATGTTGGTGGCTCTGGGATCCACTGTCTCCCATGATTCCCGCTTTTTTGGGGAGCAAGAATTCACCCTACTCTGCCATAAATGGACCCTCAGCCAGAACGATGCTGCCCATTGCTGTGAGAACGATCTTGCCCAGTGCCAACTCACTCTACGGCTGATCTCTTTCTGGGACAGACAATTTCAAAGATAACACTTGCAAATATCCTTCCCCAGCTGTCTGGGCATCTCTTGACACAGCCAAATCAGCAGGCAAAATTAACTATCACTATGGGCAAGAGAAGTCTTGTATATATATATATCCCATGTATGTGTTCTATTCATTTAAACTGTATTAAATAGATCAGATGTATTTTATGCATGTATCCATCTGTTTCCAGAGGCGACAGCAGCAGGAGACAAGTGAAGAGGGAAAGGAAGCGGAGGAGGGTGGCCTGCCCAAAGCTGTGAGGGGCTGTGCATACAAACATGCTGGCTGCCCCCTGGGCCACCACACAGCAAAGAAAAGCAAAAGGGGCATTGCAGTGCAGTGTCCTTTCAGTGGTCTCTGCTGACCTAATAATAATAGGACGAAGGAGCTGTCAAAGTGGACCTGTCATGGGATGGGGGAAACTATGGAATAGAGAAAAAGCCAACATATTTGGGTGCAACAAATGAGAAAACACACACACACACACACACACACACACACACACGCACATGCACACACAAAGAAAAAATGGTTTCTGCTTTTCCAATCAAACTCCACTTATATACATAAAATTAAAATACAAGCTTTTAAAAGTCAATTTATTTTTAAATTTTTTAATACTTAACTAATTTTATTTCAATCTTTGTTAGAGTACTTTAAGTAAATTTCACTCAAACTTCACCATGTCCCCTTTGATGTACCTTTCTGTTCTGGGATCTGTCCTATGTTCCTTCCGTTTCTTTTTGTTCTCTATCTGGAGCAATTTCTGTCTTTTTTATCATGACCTCTGCCTGTAGTTTTGAAAAGTGTTTTCCACTTATTTTAGACTGTCCCTAACTTTGGGTCCACTATATTTTTAGAAGGAACTGGCCTTCCACGGGGGTTTGCTAGGGATGCATAACAAAGAATGCAGGCTGGAGCAGGAGGGACTGGCTTTCCTGGAGCTCTGCAGAGGATCTTTATTTAATGCAGTGGATTCTGTGGGAGGGCGGTCTTCCTTCAGGTTGTCCCTCATATAGGTCCTGCCTCTGTGGCAGGGTTCTCAACTTTCCTAACACTGTGACCCTTTAATACAGCGCCTCACCCTGTGGTAACCCCCAAACATGATATGATATTGTTCCTACTCTGTAACTGCAATCTTGCTGCTATGAATCATTATGTAAATATGTATTCCCTGATGGTCTCAGGGGACCCCTATGAAAGGGCAGTTCAACCCCCCACCAAGGGTCACAACCCACCTGCTGAGAACTACTGCTCTAGCTAGCACATGGCTCTCAGCCTGCCTCCTCCTGCCATGTAGCCTAAACTGACCTTATATGTGATCCTTCTGCCTCAGTATACACATGCACAGGATACAGTGTAATGTAATAAAGTTATATTAAAAAGATTAACATTAGTTATGTTTGTTTTTTAAAGTTTCTAAAAATAAAAGCAATTTTTTTACATTTAGCAGGGGGAAAAAACCTAATTACTGGTTAGCACATTTTTAATGTGCATAAGACCATAGCAGTTCAAATATATTATTATTATTCAGATATAATAATCTAGTTCTCTCTTTTGGGGGAGGGATTTGAATTTTGACTCAAATCTTTATGTAACAAAATTCATTGTTAACTACTGGCTCTCTATTTTTCCATATTTGAAACAAATATAACCTTGGACACACAGATAGTCACACAGAAATGGGGCAGACACCAGAGTTAAATGGGCCAATGTGTTTTCATTTAAGTCATGAACTTACAGATATTTAACTACTCCTCAGGCAGATTATCTACCATTGAAGGACATTTTCCCAAATAGCTTCGGGCATCTATCACCAGCCATGGGGTAGACTATACAGGGACGGATATGGACACATGGAGAGATACACAGACACACACAGACACACAGACACACACACACACACACATCATCATCAGTTTGTATAACAGTCAACTTTAAAAAACTGTGTCTGTCTAGAAGCCCAGGGAAGGTTACTTTATTGTTTATAGCACTTGGGACAAGAGAGGACATGACAGTCACCAGTGTCACAGAGGGTGGGACAGGTGGAGATGAATGTGATTTGGAATGTCTTTAGACAGATGTAGACCCTCTTCAGCCTTAAAGGGGGGGATTAACAGCTGCCTCACAAGGGTGGGAATGGTTAGTTCTTGTGTTTGGTCATGTCTGGTCATCCCACTCTTTCTCGCCGTCCCAGCACCCTTTGCTGGGCAGAGCTGGAGGGTGGTCGGTAAGCAGAGTGCCTGCAGAGGGCTTTTCTTCTGCGATCCCCCTCTAGTGTGCAGTGTGGGCAGAACCTGAAAGGTGATGCACCTTTTCTCTACCTACAGTCTACCATCTACACACAAGTGACTTATGAGCCCAATTCTAGCAAAACAAATGGCTTTGCTTTGGTGTCCTGAGAAGCAGGTAGCAAGCTTAAGGATATACACAGAGCCCAACAGCACTTCAAAATCCAATGTTTAAAACAGCAGAGGGAATAACTGAGCCTCGAGAGAAGTAAGTCATGGTGTGGAGGTGGAAGGAACAACTTTCTAAAGTTTTCACTTTCTCCAATATGGAATAAGACATCCTTCCTAGAACAATAAACACTCCCACAGTTGAATAAAATGTCTTTCTAAAGTCAGGTGTGGTGGCTCATGCCTTTAATTCATTCCAGCACTCAGGAAGCAGAGGCAGGTGGATCTCTCTGAGTTTGAGGCCAGTCTGGTTTATAGTTTGACTACAGCAAGTTCTGGGCTAGCTAAAGTTACATAGTGAAACCCCTTTTAAACAAACAAACAAACAAACAAACGAACAAGAAAGCCTCTTAAGGGCTGGAGAGATGGCTCGGAGGTTGAGAGCACTGATTGCTCTTCCAGGGGTCTGGAGTTCAGTTCCCAGCAACCACATGGTGGCTCACAACCATCTGTAATGGGATCTGAAGCCCTCTTCTGGTACATCTCAACAGAATGACAGTGTACTCACATACATAAAATAAATAAAGATTTGAGAGGGGTGAGAGGATCCAGCAAGCCTCTTAAACTGGGTGGTGGTGGCGCTGGCAGCGGCACACCTTTAATCCCAGCACACAGGAGGCATAGACGGTGGATGTTTAAGGCCAGCCTGGTTCACTGTGAATTCCTAGACACCCAGGATACATACTTCCTCTCAAAAAACAAAACAAAACAAAACAAAACAAGAAAAGAAAATAAGGAAAACGTTTTAAATACTGCAAAACAAACCATCATTCTCAGCTGGCAAGAAGGGGTATTTTCAGGAATATTTATGAAAAGGTTTTTAAAAAAAATCAAGGCAGCATTCCCCCAAAAGCTGCTGGTGCCTGTGATATAGAGCTGGGACACAGGACTGTGTGGTGAGATGGGAGGTCAGATCAAAGTCCCTCCAGGTAGGAAAAGCCCCAGGTCAAAGGGCAAATAGGAATGGACATGAAACAGACCTACTTCTCAGTCTTCATTATATGGCAGATCTTGCCTTCCTTCCAACCTTCAAAACAGGATCCAGCCTGTCCACCTCCAGGAGGCAGAGGATGGGTGAGCTCGAAGGCAGCTTTCATCTCCCTGCTCTCCCTAACAGAAGTACTCCTCAGACACCGGCCAAACGTAGTAACTAACAAGCTACAAGCTACCGAGTGCTCCAGAGGCAGGGAAAGTCTAGCAAAAACTAAGGCACACTGCATCGGACCGTGCAGGCTGAAGAGGAGACAGAAGTACTCCAGCAGAGGCACAGCGGGCGGAGCTGGCATCAGCACAACACCTCTAGGGCTGTCTGCGTACTGACAGCCACCTGTAGGTGAGACAGTACAAGGGACACTTGCAGGCAGACTGGCTGCAGTGGCCTAAGGCTTATGGGCTCCTGGAGAATTCACCACTACTGAAACACTGCTGGGGACAGCAAGCCACCAGGGCAGAAAGAACAGGATCAGGGAAATGGAAGGACCCTTCTAAATGAAGGGGAGGGGGAGAATGACAGACAGACCCTGGGCTCCACAACACCGGGGCACCTGTTCAAGTGGCTGCTGAGGACAGGAGAGGGCGCTCTAGAGCTGCGGTTTCAGAAACCCTTGATGACTCCCTCCCTGTGTTTGAGAAGAAAGGGACCGACAGTTGGGTCTAATACAAAATCATCTCGATTCAGATGTGAACAGAATAATGACCACAAAGGCAATGGCAGCTCAGCAGGAAGCCATGTTCATGAAACAAACTAGCCTGCTATTTACAGGGAAACTGAACAATACACTTTTTCTCACAGCAGAATACTGAAGAGGCTACTCTGACACCCGCAGATATCTTGTGTGAAAACTGAACTAAAAAGAAAAATCTAAAGACTACACAAAATAAACCCAGAGTAGGTAAGAACAGTGAGTTTGTATTTTCTGGCTTAAGGCTCTACCCTATCCCCAGTCCTGGCTGTAAACCTGTGGTGGTTAAGAGCTGGTCTTTGCTGTTGGTGCAGTGGTTCTCAACCTTAACAAACCATAAAATTATTTTTGTTGCTACTTCATAACTGTAATTTTGCTACTGTTGTGAATCATAATGTAAATATCTGTGCTTTCTGATGGTTTCTGGCGACCCTGTGAAAGGGTCATGCAACAACCATAAGGGGGTTGTGACACACAGGCTGAGAACCGCTGGTCTCACATACCAGAACTCGGAGTTCTGGTAACTAGAGGTGAACTAGAAAAGCAGGGCACTGTGATGCAGGACACAGGCGTAATAAGGAACAAGCAAACTGCTCCAGCTCAGCCTTCTGTGCACCAGGTAGACCACAAGCAGCACTGTGAGAAGGAAGTTGGGCCCAGGAAATGTAAGCCCAACACAGAGCCAAATCCACACATCTGCTTTCCCAAGCAAGCATGGCTAGGGCAGCAGAGCTTCCAGTGTGGGGTGTGCAGAACTCACAGCAGGCAAAGCGGAAGTCTTTCTCAGATCCTCAGCCCCCGTCCAGCCTTCAGGCACACGAGGCCCAGGGGAGTGGAGTGGCTAAGCACAAGACCACCGCAGCAGGGAATAACCAGCTTCAATGTATAGGGGCACAGCCCTTGGCCTCCGTGCAACTCCACCGTCTGCTACAATAAAAATCCAGTAACCCTCCTAAGAACTTGAAAGGGCTGAGTCTCTATGGCGCATGCACAAATTTCAAAAGAAGAAAATCAGCAAGGTAAACCCAATACATAAGGAAAAACTATAAAAATCCGATGCCAAGCGATTCCTAAATAAGAAATATATTCAAAAAACTTATGAAAAAACCATGTTGCCAATGAGTGAACAGAAAGCAATTTCAAAATCGAAATTCTAGAGCTAAACTAAGTATTTTAATTAATTTGAAGGTGATCAGAGAACTTCAGGTGTGCCATCAGGTACCTTCGATGTCTTGTTGGAGGGTTTCTCTGTTGGCCTGGAATTTCTCCAAGTATGCTGGCCAGCCTGAGAGCTTCTAAGGAATCTATCTACCTGCCTATTCTTCCCGTTCCATCAATACTGGAGTGTATGTAGTCAGGCACCCCCAGCTTGTTTCTGAGACAGGGTCTCTCTGTGTATCTGTCCCTATGTGGCCAGCCTGAGCGCAGCAGACGCCTATGTCTGCCTAGCAAGTGCGAAAGGAAGAAGAAAGGCTTGGAGATGTAACATTCACACCAGCTCAGGGAACCCCAAGCAAGCCAAGATGTCCCCAGAGGAAGCTTAACAGAAACAGTCAGGTAAAGAACACCTTGAAGGTAGAAATGCACGCTGTGAGCAGGAAACCGAAGGCAACAAGAACAAAGGATGGCCCCTCCCTAGAAACTACTAGTTTATTAAGACACAAGTGCCACAGTCTAGTAATTAAAGAGGAAGACAAACAGCCAGTCTCCCAGCAAAGCACTCTAACAATTCCAGTAAAACCATCCCTTCATCCAGTGGAAGACCCCAGCTATAGGAAGGGCCACGTCTCACAGTCTACACAGAAATCACACAGGATGGCATCCTGGATGTATGAGAAGAAACGAAGTCAGGAACAGTATTTGTGGGGATGTGTTTGCTAATAAGCAATTTCTAATCTTCATTTCTGTAAGAGTAGTTAAAAGCAAAATCTATCATTATACCAAGGGAGGTACAGAATCCATGAAGGTTCTAGCACATGACCACAGGAGGTTAGAAGAAAATGAAAATACACCACAGTAGAAACTGTTTCCTCTGGGTTTGATACCCATGTTAAGTAGATTATGATAAAGCTAATACTGTAATCCTTGAATCAATTATTCTATTTTCCCCTAAAAAAAAAAAAAGCAAAGAAATATAGCTAGAAAACAAAAGAACTGATGGGATAATTAAAAATTAATATAGAAAAGCAAAGAAAATCCTTTCCTTAATAAAGCGAAATATCAAAGATCTAAATATAATCATATTAATAATGATCTTATGCATAAATGGTAGGCTGGGAAATGTGGCTAGGTGAACAGAAAATTGGCCAGGCATGCAAGAAGGAAAAAGGGGGTTGGGTGAACAAAGAATAAAACAGTTTTAAATGTAAATCAGACGCTGGAGAGATGGCTCAGCCACAAAGAGCAAGCGCTGATCCCCAGTGCCCACACCAGGCAGCTCACAACTCCCTGTTGAATTCCAGCTCCAAGGGCATCACATTCACCTCACCTCTCCCACTACCTCCCAGTAACATACGTATAACTACAAACAAAAATAAATGTAAATGGTACAGATTCTGGTCAAAAGAAACAGATCGAACCTTTTAAAAGGCAAAACACCACCAAAAACAAAACACCCACAAAACCCTCTATAATCTATTTTCTAAAGAGGTACTTTAAATACAAATATGAAGCAAACTAAAAATGCCCAGATGGATAAAGAAACACCAAAACTAGAACGGCTACCGCAAAATGACGTCAACTTCAAAGGTTGGTTGGCTGGTTGGTTTTTCCAAGATGGGGTTTCTCTGTGTAACAGTCCTGACTGTCCAGGAACTCTTTGTAGAACAAGCTGGCCTTGAACTCAAAGAGTTTTTCCTGTCTCTGCCTCCCGGAAGTGCTGGGATTAAGAGCAGGCACCAACACACTCAACTAGCTCCAAAGGGTGTTACTAGAGTCTACAGTGATTTTAAAAAGTCAGTGTAGGATGACATATGAATGTTAAAAATACATATCCATCTAATGACAGCTTCAAAGTATGTGAAACAGAAACATGGGGGGAAGCTAATGCTGGAGATTCTAACACTGCACAATAACGCAAAAGATGGGCAAAAGAAAAGGCAGGCATGGGGGAATCTAAAGTCTGAAGAGAGCACAGTTAAGTAAACAGGAGAGCCTGGGTCAAGACCAGCCCAGGAAATACAAGGACTGTCTAAACACCAAGGTGAACACAACCAATTTCAGAAAAGAAGCAGGAGAGAAGCCAGGGTTCACCCTGCTACGGATCAGGGAAGGACATTAAGAACTATGTAACTCCTCAAGGCACCAACATGTACTACAGGGAACAAACCTCCTATCACTTACATTCAGATTAAAGGATCATATGTACTCAGCACTGCTGCTTTAATAAAACAATTACAGACTCCAAGAAATAAGCCGGACAAAACCTCCAGCGAGAAGCTAGACAGAGGCAGAAGTTGTTTCTGGCTGTGAGACTAACAAAAATGGTGAAGCGCACGACTTTGTGCACAAGTGTGTCCTTGTGTTATTCAAGTGGTGATTTCTGTACCAGCTGAGAGTAGAGTGCAGACCAGACTTCGGTACTGTCATTATTATGAAGCGTAGCTTGCCTTAGTAATTTGTATCTCTACCACCTTCTGATTGGTCAAGTAAAGAGCTGAACAGCCAATGGCTGCGCTACAGTGTTAAGGTGGGTCTTCCAGGTGAGAATCAGAGGCAAAGGGAGGTCACCAGCCAGATATGGAAGAGACTAAAAGGAACAAGTAGCAGGCCACATGGCAGGATGTAAGCCAGGCCAGTGTTGTCAGGTTAGAATGGTGGGGAATCTGTCCAGCTAGTGTCCAAAGCTTACAATAAATACAATGTCTCCATGTATTTATTTGGGAGCTGGGACCATCCCCAGGAGAGATAGGGTTACTGTAACCCCATAAATTTATATCCAGCTAAACAGTCACTAGTATTGTTCACAGTAGTCAGTGTACATGCAATGGCAATAATCCGCTACCTCTAATCCTCTTTAAAGTAATCAGACCCTAAGTATAAGCTCACATGTTCACAAAAATCTACCCTGAATATTCAAAATAGCACTGCTTACAATAAGGAACAGAAACAACTTATATATACAACAACTGATGAACTGAGAAACAGGCTATAAGACAGACATCCAAAAAATAAAGCATTAAATAATAAAGATACAGCACGGCAGCACTCCACAATATGGCTGGACCTTGATGACGTAATAATAAGTGAAAGATGCTGGAGAGGAAGGCCCAGGTACTTCA